>BROG01000028.1:0-592500 GCA_030159075.1 Atrina japonica | reverse complement strand
CATTCAAATCAAATCAGCTGAATTAATTGGTGGGAGGCCATGGATTCTCGAATTGTCTGCATTTAACTAAGCTAATAGATAGAAATATGATCACAGGGATTAATCTACTCTCATATTTCTAATTTCTGAATACCATGGTAATACGTCCATTTCAGTTTATAATCAGTGGAAAAACGATAACATTTCGAGCACAAAATTTTAGAAATATACAAGTAAATAAGGTATGGTGGCCATTTATAAAATTATTCTATACGAGGCAAATGATGACGTTGTTGTATTAATAAAAAGCCAATAGTTAATTTAAAGGGCATTAAATGTGTTTACCAAAAGTAAATATTAATTTTTGTCTACTTTTACTACTTGTAATAAGCTTATATTCATATTTGTTGTAAAAAATAAGGTCAGGTCCAGTGTGCTACTCATATACAAAAAAATAAAGATGAGTTAATCAATTGAGCGTCAAACCTGGGTTTCTCAAGCAATTTTCACCAAAATATATCGGAATTTACGACTTTATATGCCTGCTTTCTATGTAAGTTTGTTGCTGTACATCAATCTAAATAGTAAAAAGGAGGAAAACAAATTTGAAAATCGAGCCAGAAAATCAGCCTAATTATCCATTGTTTTGTATGCAAATGTTGTTGATATATTGACTTATTGAACGCTATTATATTGTTCAGCACCGTACAATTAAAGTGAAATCTCCCGGCTGGAATCCAAAAATAAACTGATTTATGAGGTCCTTTGCCAGTCTACTTGAGGAAGGTTGGCCACCTTTTTCCGTACTGGTTGGGACGGTATTTTCTGAACGATTTACAAGTTTTTCAGGCAATAGAGTCTTAAATATGCAACCCGATTTAACGAAAATCGACATTTAATTAGCTTCTCCCTTTACTCAATTGTAGATGTAAAAACATTGAATAAATTCTTTTCATCAATGCTATTTAAAGAACATTGAATACCCACCCCCCTTCGATGAGGCTTGGTTTTACACTATAGGAAAGGTAAATCGATTCAAATATGCAGCTTTCGAGAGTATTTAATTTATGAATGGAGTTTAAACAGAAATGTCGGAAATTATTTTCAAACCTTTAACTAGATTGCTGTGTAACCATAATATGGAGAAAAGATGACTCTTTCGCCCCTATATATCCGAGTGGTATGCTCTATTCTATTGTGTAAGACCAGTCTATTATGATTTGTAGGGTAGAAAGGGTTATCCAACTGACCCAGTCATTCACTTAACCCCGCAAGGGAAAACGAAAGAACATATCGGTAGGATAGAAAGTTAAAGAGAATACAAACTTAAAATGAATCTTTCTCACAGATTTTTGGAAGAATATTAAATGTCATACAGATACGTCATTAGAATATCTAGGTTTCTGTAAATATATCATCTGCCTTTAAATAGCTAAATAGACATCGTTCGGATTTATCATTGGTTTGGAAATATCAGCCTGACCCGTACACGGTAGTTCTCCTCCACATGTCTACTGTTGATAACAGACCACCACCAAATATTTGAATAAAAACAAAATAAAGTGGTGTAAATAAATTAAAAAGAGACAATGAATAATATTTTTTTCAAGTTGATAGTCATTTTTAATAGAACATTCAGTGAAAAATCATATTTTTTAAAGAAAAAAGACCTCATCTGATAAAAGTATTGCTTTGGTGCAAGGGAGGTAAACCATTAACAATTTTACTCTTATTAAATAGAATGTAACATAAGTTAAGATAAATTGAGTTTGCATTTATTCTACCGTGTAAAGTCAATATTTTGCTTAAATGGTATGAATAACCCCTCTTATAACCAAAATGTAAATCGTAAACAAGTGGGAGAATGAATTTCAAATTTGAATCACAAATCTTGTAATATGACTTCCTTTATATAGGAATGAAATTTAAGTTTAATATCAATATTCATGTAATATTATGAAGTAAAATAAAGTTTTTCATTTTTCATATAAGAGTTACATTTCTTGGATTGTTTGGTATTCAGAATCGCCAATTATATTTATCGCATTTGCGTATTCATATTGTCTACATGAAGGAAAACAAATATGTATATCCTACACTTATTTTTTTAAAAACCGTTCTAACGTTATCTGAGTCTTTAAAAAGGGAATTTGATTACATTTTTTCTCCCCAACAACAATAATAACAACAATAACAATAACCTATATACAATGGTTCAGACTTTATTATTCATTATATATATATGTCTATTTGAACTTTTTTTAAAAAAAAAAAAAATAACAATATAAATGCCCATACAAAAGATATAATAACAATAAAACAAACAGCACACTCTGCAAATATGGTAAACTAAAATGTTGAAGTACAGATAACAGAAATCAAACGTAAATACAAAACAAAAATATGGCAAATTTTTAACGAAAACAATCTCTCTCTCTCTCTGTCTCTCTCTCTCTCTCTCTCTCTCTCTCTCTCTATATATATATATATATATATATATATATATATATATATATATATATATATATATATATATATATATATATATAATCATTATCAGTAATGTTTCTATTTATTATTTAACAGTTCAGAACACAAGTTTTTGCATTATTGACAGCAACATATTTTTGTCAAATTCAAAATAGTTTGCACGCATGACTGGAAATTTGATTTTTTTCGCTCCTACAGCTTTAACTCCCAGTGATCAGCTTTGGAAGTACCAGTAAATGACGTCACGTCGCCAATTTGATTATATACTTTATTCAACATATCAACAGTTCTTCCCCCACGTTTGTCCTCACCGTAACCCGTGTGAGAGAAGAGTCTTTCAATTTCTGTAGAACTAGTTGAATCTTCCGAGTTTACAACGATTTCTGTACTCTTGAGATGCTTACTTGAAAGCTGTTTAAAGAAGACAAAACGAGTGAAAAATTAAATTGTTTCCAATATCGTAAACAACGGGCTTTGATCAATATCTTTAACTATGACATTTAGTTCAAAGGTTTTTAAGTATTGTTTTTGCATATCATTTGAGATACAATTACAATCTAAAAATACACGGGGAAAATATATGAATCTGGAAAGCAGATAAATAAAAGAAAGATTACTAAAGTTCTTTAAACGTTCAAATTCACTATCTATATATATATATATATATTCACTATCTATATATATATATATATATATATATATATATATATATATATATATATATATATATATATATATATTATTGTTCTTACTATATGTAGTGTTATCTTAAGAGAGAGAGCGAGAGAGAGAGAGAGAGAGAGAGAGAGAGAGAGAAGAAATGCTTTAAAATTCTAAAATGCTATAGGTGCTAAAAGTTGTTAATATAAAGAGAGAATAAGGAGAGAAATAAATTGATGATTTTTACTATCTAATTCAGTTACACATGGAATAAATCTAATCATTTATATTTCAATCATGACGTAAATGGGGAGAGGTTTATGACAATAATAAATTGTACGAATTTTCTTTCGTCTTTCATTATTTCACCACTGATTATTTACTGACAAAATATATTTGATCAGTGTTGTTTCTGATGTTTTTTTCTTATAATAAAATAGCAGAGTCATTTTGGAAACTTCCAAGCAAGTCTACTCGGAAAACTTGGATTTATCGAAAATTATTATTCGATGCAGGCTGATTAGGAGAAAGGTATGTTCATACTTCAAACACTCAGGTTTAAAATGTCTCAGTCAGATAAAATTGACCTTCTCTGATCTAAGGGGCCTAAATGTCAAATTTTCTTGTGTATTATTAGTATTATTTACAATCACTTACCAGGTATATTTTTGTAATTATGATGCCTGATTTAACTTTAATGTTCCATTTCATCTTTTGATAATTGGCTAATACAAGTACAATCGGTGTCTTCGTATCTCTTGTCTCTTTTATTTCTACCACAGTTTCCTTGTTGAAGCCATTTCCAAAACAGCTGAGTACATGCACCTCCTCTGATCCCCTGCTCCGATCTTTGCACGAATATGCTGTTTGTGTAATGTTGGAAAGTGTAACACTTGTTTTGGAATTCTTTTTTTTAATTGAGCATTTCTTGACAGTAGCTGAAAAGAGGAGTAAAACATATTATTTTTATGAATATGCAAATTTGGTATACACTTATTCAGAGTTTTGTGTTGTGTAACTAACATACGAATACACTTGCTCTTTCTAGGTGGAATGTAGATTCCTAGGAAATGTTATTCGTCTCAATTAATTTTCTTCGTGTATCAGTTTTAGCCAGAAATATTTGATATTGATCTATCTTTGTTAAGACTATGCCCGTTTTGTATCATATTATATCTTAAAGTCTCCATCATTTTGTAAAAATCCTGTTGAATCAGAAAGTTTTGTTGTAGTTGCAATTTCGTTTATTTTATTGCTCAACGAAATTTAAACCAGGACGAAATTGTACAAGTAAACCTAGTAATAGTAAAAAAGTATTTTACAAACAGTTGTTTGCTTGTTTCAACGAAATTTAATGCCAACGAATTTGTTTTATTTTTTAAACAACGAAATTTTTATCCTTCGAAATTTTCTGATTCTACAGTATCGTGCCCGTTTTTTGTCTCTAAACCAAGTTTGAAATCATACAAAAACGATCGGTATCCTTTTCATCTTGATCCAGTATCTTGATCCAATGCCCAATATCGCGGAATATTATAGTGTGTATTATAATGCTAAATCTATTAGAAGTTTTCAAATTCACCAAAAACTGAATTCTGTTTAAGCTCACTTTTCGTTTCAAATTGGATTAAATTGAAACTGTGATGTATAGCATCTTTAATATGATCATAGACAAGAGATCCATCATTCATTTCTGGTAAATGGGATTTGATAGGATTATGTTTATGATCAATCACATCAATAAACGTCAATTGTAAATTACTATGGGATCTAAAGTAAAATGATCCAGTCATTCTTTGATTTATATCCACTTTATATTATCATATTAAGGTAATCACTTGGATACCAATTATACCCGTTAGTGAATGATGTAGTCATTATGTACATCAGCCTTGATATAACATAGGGAAGTATATTGAAGAAGTATCAATGGATATCCGAAACTCCAAGGCCATTAGAATACGGCAGATTAAATATAACAACGTTCTCAATACGAAGAGAGCCGGCCTGGCTCAGTTGGTAGCGCGCTCGACTGTTGATCGTGAGGTCGTGGGTTCGAGTCCAGCCGGCGGCAGGTTGGTTTCCTGTCTCTCGAATGAGACAGTTAAAAACTGAGGTCCCGTGTCACAGTAAGTGTCGGCACGTTAAAGAACCCCCACTGCTCAATGGCCGAAGTGAAGAGCATAGGCCAACATTTGAAGCCCTTCACCAGTATTTGGTGACGTATCCATATGAGTGAAAGATTCTTGAGAGGAACGTTAGAGAAGAATAAACAAACAAACAAATTCAACAAGAAGAACAATTACAATTCCAAAACAGAATCGGACCAGGTGTCCGAAGGGAGTCAGCGCCCCTGTTAGCATGCCACTACCGTCGCAAATGTTCCATGGAAAGCTCGACGAAAGCTCATGTTTTATTCTAGTATCTAATCGTAGAAATAACTTTCAATTACTCAATTTAGATGCGGTAGTTCAGTTTTGTCTTAAATATGGTATCAAAGTATTAAATTGAATATTATTTTAACATTTTAGATTTTCTAGAATATATAAAAACTAAAATCGCTTACGTAAGCAAGTTTGACGTTGGTATCCGTTACCATAGCAAACACAGTGGTTTCTAAGACATGCTGATTCGAAACGAAAAGCTGAATATTGTCTGCATCTAAATTTGCACTTGGCTCTGCTTGTCTCCTCTATTGTACCGTCCTCATCATCAACTACAATTATAGAATAGACACTCTATATAATTAATTGTAGAATAGACACTCTATATAATTAAGTATAAATAATAATAAATAATAAATAAATCTATTGTTTCTAAATCTGAAATGATTGGTGAAATGTAATATATTCATCTGCCAATCTTGTACACCTGCTGTCTGTAGGTTTTTGTGAGTAAGTGAAAGTGTGTATTTTGTGCCTGTATGATCTATGTGTCTGTGGTTGCCTCTCTCTCTCTCTCTCTCTCTCTCTCTCTCTCTCTCTCTCTCTCTCTCTCTCTCTCTCTCTCTCTCTCTCTCTCTCTCTCTCTCTCTCTCTCTCTCTCTCTCTCTCTCTCTCTCTCTCTCTCTCTCTCTCTCTCTCTCTCTCTCTCTCTCTCTCTCTCTCTCTCTCTCTCTCTCTCTCTCTCTCTCTCTCTCTCTGTTCCTGGAGCCTTTCTTGAAGTTTTTATCAACAAATCATAAAACTTACGATGGGACAATGCACTGACTATAACATCTCGGTTGTCTTGTAAGTCGGATGTCACCACCGTAGAATTCAGATCCCCGTAGTTATTCATTTCTGACGTCACAAGCCACTACAATATAATAAAATCATCTAATTATGTTTACCTTTTTATTTATATATATATTCATTTTTGTCTGTCTTTTCATCTTTCTATCTTGCTGTCTGTCCGTGTCCGGCGTGTGAAGTGTCATTAGACAAGGGTAATATGATGTGTTACAAATGAGAATCATGGCGGTCTTGACATAAGACGCAAGACTGAATAACAATCATTGTTCTCGAATTTCATTTCTTGTCATTGTACAGACACTTTTAAACTAAAAATGTTTAATCTTTGATATTTGGTATCTGTGTGTATTAGTAAACATATCTTTAAAGTTTAACATACAGGTTTCTGTGTTGGTCAAATATACATGAGACGCAATGTATTCATATACGAAAGAGTTTCATGTTTATCCGTTTTATATTGTTCACGTACCGTTTCTTTCTCTATAAATAAATTTAATTCAAAGCTGTGTGATATGAAAGACTGATATATTAATAGAATACCAAATATAACGGCAAATTCAAGACGTTCAAGGGACCTTATGGGGCTTACCTGGTAATTTTTTGTCAATTATGAAATTTATGCAGCTCATATTTCCCGTGAACTAAGTGACCTTGACCTTTTAAAACATGACCGTGGTATTTTAACACAGTGATCCTTAGATAATTCCTTACAACTTGATAATTAACTTTTTTCTACAGTCAATGGATTTTGATTTGTAGGATTGTAGGAATTTTTATTTTTTGTAGGAATGAACATACTTATGTGACATTTAAAGCGCTCACAACACTTATGCCCTACACCCTTTTCCCATCACAATATCGAAGCAGCTTAACATGATGAAATACCCTACAACGTTAGGTTTAAATTGGCCATTTGGTTTTTGATAAGAAGTAACGGAAGGATATAAGGTGACAAAAAATATATTTGATGTTTACGTAATTGCTTTTGATCTTGAGAACCAAACACAACAATTATTAAAATATCTAACCTCTTTTGTATTTCCATCACTGTCATCTACTCCATTAAAATACCACACAGTCATTGTCACAGCTAAAGATATTACAAATATTAGAAGCAATATCAAAGCCATGATACAATATTTTCTTTGTAGTCGTTGATAGAGACTTGATTTCTTGTACTCAATCGTGATTCCTCTATTCCTCCCCAGTTTTATTGTTTTGATGTGTGTTGGAAGACTGCCTCCGTTTATACAAAATACTTGGCGTTCCTGGGCATCTTGTAAATCCCATTCAGAAACCTATATAGAATTAAACAAAAGTTCAATATTAATGATATTCAAATCATTTTCAGGTAAAAATTGGACATAAACGTCTGGAGGAGTAAGCATTTCCTCTCGTTCGGTCACAACCGCCGTGAGTACTTCGATAAATTTAAATGATATAAAAACGAGCGATGAATCCTAAAATTAATCAACAAAGACAGTTCTACAATCACTTTCGAACATACATTAAATTTATATTAATTTAACCCAAACTAATATTGAGGAACAGGGTTTTACGAAAGGTCGTAAGTCTTGAATCCTAAGTCTTAGTTCATTTTGTCATGGAACTGAGCAATCAGCGATGCATTGCCATTGTAGTTAGGACTTAAACAAGGATTTAGGACTTACGACCTTTCGTAAAACGGGCCCCAGGAGAAACAGAAAGAGAAAAAAATAGAAAAAAAGAATAAAAAATGATACAATTTTTACCATGGTAACTGCATTATTAATTTCATTAATAATCATAAATTAATATCATTAATATCATTTCATCTGGCACCGGCTGCTGCATTGCTGACGAATTAGATATCAAAAGGAGGTATGATCGAACATTTCTCGAAAACTTTTATTTTCTTTGTTATGAATTAACCCGAATATTTACCCATGCGTATGAAATACATATTTCTGCTGCATGCAGAAATTCCTACGTCCTTTTTCACTTCAATTGATCAAATTATACATGATTTATATTTTAAAGATTTTCATTCATCGATATTCAAATTTGAATTCTAAAATGAATCTTTAAATGTCACGTGTAAACCGTGGGAATGCACATATTTAACAAGGAAAGTTTAAATGTATTTTAATTTCTACTCTTCTTTTATTTTGCATCGAATTGAAAGTTTATGGAACTTGAACTTTTGTACATCGGAATTAAAACCATTTAACATTGTCGTAATAAGATATACGATATACACTGTATACAACAGGGGGAGGTTATCATTGCTATAAATAATATATGTATACCTCTACATATTCATTTAGTCATGAAGTGTTAATTTGGCACTGAATATTTTAGTACAAAATAAAAATGAACAAGTAACAATGGATATTCGAAACTCAAAGTTCAACAGAACATAACAAATCGGATATCATAACATAAATATGGAGACCAATTCCGAATCTCAAATGTGATGGGACCAGGTGTACAGAAGAAGTCAACATCCCCTGTCAGCATGCTACATTCGTCCCAAGTGTTCCATGGAAATCTCTCGAGTTCCCTAAACAGGTCAAACTTGGTACAAAGGTCATCAGTTACGTTTAGATTTAATTAGCAAAAGGAGGTCAGTTTATATGGTTGTACTCCAAAATAATATATAACATTCCTGAAAGGGTGGGGGGCTTCATATTTTTAAGCAAGATATCAACATCGACCGTAAAACTTCGTTATTGACCAATCGATAAAATATGCACACATTCAAATTCATTCAGTGTTTTGATATCCCATATCTTACCAATCTAATTAAAAACCAATCTCTCATCGCTTCCGTTTTCTGATGTGTCGCGTAGAGGAACTGACACAATTCGCTATGGGGTCACGTGCGAGTGACCTCTTGTAGACGTGTAATGTTCGACCGTTAAAAATGCGACATACAAATATTAATGGCAAAGAGATATTATTTATTTCTTAGCAACCATCAGTCCGCAAAAACTTCATAAGAATATCTTTTGTGATTCGAATCCATCTAGAGTTATATATATATAAATATATATATATATATATATATATGAATATAACTCTGTACTACCGTACTTTGTGTGTTTAGTGTTGTTTATAATGTTAAAAATGTTTACATCTTTTTTCCATTTTGATCGCTTACAAGATTATGTAAGTCACTTTTTTCATTGGTTACCTACGAGGTCATCTGCACTTGACACCAGAACGGATTGTGTTAGATCCTTTATGAGACATATCAGAAAACGGGAGCGATTACAGATTGGTTTTTAATTATATTGATATCTTACTAACGTGCTATGGTAAAGAGAGAGTAGTCAGAAATACAAAGCCCATCTTGTATCAACTTATTTTACATCCCTCATTGAACCTGGCCTCAAACAATTTCCTTAATCACGACATACACATAGACCTCAAAACAGGGTCATTGTTAGCAAACATGTGGTCCCAACACATTTGATATCCCGTTTTGATAAAAGTAATTCCCATGTCGAGTCTGTAAACAATCAAAGTCGAAGTGAAGGTAAGTTAAGTATAATAATAAAAAAGTGCGTTGTCTTTATATTTAAATATTTACATACCGACTGCAATTCCCTTCATTGCAAGTATATAGAGCAATATATTGTATATTCTGTAAATGCAGTCACGTGCCCCGAGTATGAACCGCTTTAATTTTCAGCGTAAGAATACATGAACGAATCAATAAAGAATAGAATATCACATGTTTATTTCTTATATATTTAATCTTAAAAGCCATACATTAGGCTTACCACGAAACAAATACACAGAAAGAAATCGGAAACACGAGACTACATCTGTAGCATGTTATGACCAGAACCACAGACCACTGTTTGGCACAGTTCGCTTCATAGTTACAATAGAAAAAGGAGAGTAAGGCCCAGTGCAACTTTGTCAAGCATCTCATTATAAACAAGTCGATTTGTTTGCCTTCACTGGATATTCCTATCAGAAACAATTCGTCACTCGCATCGTGTGAAATCAGGTCGCGTGAAATGGGCCTACATACGTAGGTTACGTACCAATCAGTCATCATGGTTCCCAGCTGCTTGGTAAAAAAAATGTCAAATAAAATGGCTACTTTCAGTTGACATGAATAAATATTAGCTGTCTCACTTCTTGTAAGTTACACTAAATCTTTCTATAGTTTACCCCATTAATAATATATCAGAATTCAAACGCAAATTCGTTGTAAATACATTATTCAGCATACTCATGGGCGCGGCCATTTGCACTGACACATTTAACCTCCCGGTTACCAAGCAGACGAATATTCTAAAATAACTCAAAACAATTCTGGCACTTCAAAATTTTCCATATCACTAGTTTCTTTCAAAATGATATGAAAATAAGAAAATAAACCTTAATTCCATTTAGTATTTCCGGACAGAAAAGGGGAACTACTTCTCGTCTCACACAGCTGTTTAGCTGTTACGTCATGTGAAAAACCTCCTACCGCAAAGCCAATTACATAGAATGAATTTCGTAACCAGCTGACTACAGATTAACAGAAAATGGTAAAATATATATAAATATAAGGATTGTTTTTCATTTTTGGACTGCACAGAATTTTTTTCCATAATCCATTGCATTTATACTCGATGCAGTCCAAAAAATGAAAAACAATCCTTAAATGTATTGTAGTACTTGAGAAGTGTTGTCCCTAGACAATGTGTGTACATTTTGTGTTGTCTTTATATGTAAATGTATTGTAGTACATGTACTTGAGAAGGGTTGTCCATAGACAATGTGTGTACATTTTGTGTTGTCCCTAAACAATGTGTGTACGTGTGTAGGTGTTTATTTGTGCCTGATTTTGCACATTATGATCAATATCTACCGTGATTTATTGTGTGATAATATTCTTGTGCATTATATAATTCAAATTTAAAAAATCAACTCAGTGTCCGCTCCGTTGCATCTATTTATATGGCTGTATGTGAAATTTTCCTGCATTTCCTTCACTAAAGAAGTATGTACGGTAAAACTCGAATACAATGAACTCGGATTGTACGAATTTTTAAACATAACGAACTGGAAACGATTCCCAGACTTAAATACTATATATTTATAGTAATAAAACAATCATATAACGAATTTTACATAACGAATTTTAGTCCATAACGAAGTCACTTTTATGTCTCGATACACTGTTTTCTTTGTGATTTGCCACAATTTTACGACTTGCCTATCAGCTTTTTAGCTGTTTACTGTATACATGTACTTGTAATGACATTTACACCTTAAAGTGTGTAGCTATCGGTTCGATGGGGCCCCTGACGGGATATTGGCAGTATAGAATATGTTGTTTTTTTTTAATCTTTATTTAACATTGATCTCGCCAAAATTTTTTCACTTATATGAAAAGGTCAGCAAATTCAGGCGAAGTGCCACAAATGTTGGCCGGTGCTATGGACTGATGTCAATGCAGTAAAGCTTCTCTTACATACCACGGGTTACTATAGTTACAAGTTTCAGTCGAAAGACCCGTGAAATATAAAAATTTCAGATACCAAAGTATAAATCAATAGGATGTCCAGGAAAAATGGACAAACACGGACCTTTGGAAACCAAGAGGTGGGATCAGGTGCCATGGAGGAGTAAGCATCCCCTGTCGACCGGTCACACCCGCCGTGAGTCCACAGTCAAGTCCAATGAAATACGTGAGGAGTGTTTCCTCGTCACAATTGGTACAGACGTCTCAACAACCGCCAACGTCAACATTTCACTTAGTGAAACAGAGTAGTCGCAAACAAGACTATTATACCGACCGTAAAACTTGCGGAACGTTGACATTGAACGCAGTTTTCGATATCCCTGTGTCAATAAATTGTCAGTGAGTAGTTTACCTCTGTATATGAAATCTTCATATGTTGTGCACGCCCTGGCATATCGGAATATTTGTGAAATATAAACTCCATATGCAGGTGACTGAGGGATATTACTACTTAAATGTGGAAAATTTACGATGGGAAAGCCGAAATCGTCGCGTTTATCGTATAGCTTAGTTGCTAATTCCCGTCTGTGTTTATATTAAGTAAAATGTCTAAGTATGAAGTGTGTGTACTTGATTCTGTTGTATCGTTAATTTCTAGTTCGCTGGGATATATCGCATTGGCATATGTATGAAAATTGTCATTATTACTTGACAAAACATCGTCGATATGTCTAAATGTCAAATTAAAGGACACCGCTAACTTTTTCTTCTTTTGATTCAGCAGTTTCTGAATGAAGTCTGCTTCGTATGAATAAATTCGTATTAATCTAAATCGAACGCTCTGCCAATAGACCAGTGCAAGCTCATTTTGTTGCAATACACTAGCTGATGTAACAGGTATGGTTTAAAATATTATATCACAAGTTATTAAGTCGGCAAAATCCGTATTCTATAATTAAATGATGGTATTTGTTATAAACTCTATCCTATGTTTATTGATATGTTTGTATTGATGTCTCCCTTTTATTAAATATGTGTATTCGCTAGTTTTTTTTTTAGTTTTTCTAATCTTGATTCTATTATCAGACCTTTGCAATTACACGCTAAACGTCTAGACATGAAATTAAATTTCACGCAAACAAAATTAGATTAGTGAAATTGAGCGGGTGCTTTAAATTAAGTTAACAAAATCTTGCACTCTTTTGTGAAAATTGAAATTGCAGCAAAACTCATACAAGTCCCAGACAAGTTATTGTCCGCGAAAGGAATCTTATATTA
Source organism: Atrina japonica (assembly GCA_030159075.1). NCBI lineage: Eukaryota > Metazoa > Mollusca > Bivalvia > Pterioida > Pinnidae > Atrina > Atrina japonica. The sequence goes on along the minus strand of BROG01000028.1, from coordinate 579,408 downwards.
GAATAACACCAGGTATTTACAGGTATTTATTGAAGAATTCAAGCATGAATCTCAAGAGAAAGAGAAGAAAATATAAAACATGCTTGAACTTTACTTTTGAATTTCCTTGTCATAACTTACAATCTGTTATTTAAAATTTCGACAGTTTTATTTTTTATCAGACTAAATTCAATCTGTAAGAGTAATTGTTAAGTAATTAAAGCACGTATCAAAGCTTCATCACTTACGAGAATCCAGATAGGTTGTTTGGAGGTTAAGGTTTAATGGAAAAAAACTAAACGGATGTTTGCTTTTGGAGTAATTTAACTTAACAATTACATAATGAAGCAGTCCTGTACGATCAACTCTAACATAAAAGAAAATGATATAAGAACAAGGAATGCTTACTCCTCCATGGAACATGATACCATCTCTGGATTTCCAATATTTACCAGATTTTTATATTGTATCCTAATATACTAATATACTTATATATTTGCTAACTGTGATTTATATATTATTTTGAATATCTGTCCAAAATACGATGAAGAATGTCTCGAGGTCAGTTCAGATTAAAGATTACAATAAGATTATATAATAATGTGGTACTTTAGTAGAAAACCGTCTAACTCTCAAGAGGTATGTCCGTGATTACCGATTTCGGGTGTTAAATATTTTTGTTTTAAATGATACTTGATATTTATATCCCACGTCTTGATAGGCGTGGCACCTTATCAACCATCACAGCACCGGCGCGAAAATTGCAAAATGTGTGTCGTTGTATATATTATAGCTGGTGACGTCATCGTTAAAGTGAAAATTCCACGATCTGCAAAACAATTCAACATTGTACTTAAAGCCCCATGACCGTCTATATATTCTTTTAACTGTGATAATGTTCTAAACACCATGCTTATTTAAAAATGAAATATTCCCCATAAATTCCGTATGTTGCTTTCAGTGGGAACCCTGAAATATTTGCGATCGTAAAACTCACAAACAGGGCAGCAAATAGTGGTTTAATTTATGAGAACGTTAAATTATCTAAATCAGAAACGTGACCAGGGGTTTCCATTTTGTTGTTATTTTTGTTTGTTTGTTAACTGGTTTGTTTGTTTGTTTGTTTTGTTGTTGTTGTTTGTTGATAATGCCAGTCATTTATTCTATAGCAGTATCAATTACGATTTCCCGTGTAAAATGAAAAATAGCCAGGCAAATTCTCAAAGTAATAAGGAATAAACGAAGATTCTACAGATTTTGTAAAATGCAATATTTTAAAACATCAGAAACATAAAATAAAAACTTACGTTTTTCTGTCTGCAGTACATTTTATCCACAATAAACGACGCTTGCTTTTTAAATATTGAGCCGTTCTTGCCACCACCCCATGGGTATTGCTTACAAGTGTACTCCATGTTCCGATATTTATTATTATCTGCAAATATTATGCGTACTGGCATTGAAAAAAATTGTTTATTGGGTAACACTTTATAAACGCTGGTATTAAAATCTCAGAACGTCGAACTCTTCATCAATTATACATATCCCAAACTAAAATCTGCATCCCCAATCTCTGCATTTTATAACACAAAGTTGACAATAGAGATTTATCCGATATCCCTAAAATTAAACATCTAACATCTGCTAAAGATATTCCTCGATCGCCAAATGTCGTCTTTAACTAACGCTACTGTTTTTGGATGTCTTTTTTCACCTGTTGATTTTAATAAGACAACAGGTGGGACGCGGTAAGCCGGTGGATAAACAATGACCAAATTTCAACAGGTAAAATTGTTGATTCGCTCGTAATGTGCATTGAAGCGTAACGGATATTTAGAGTGAAGGATAAACGTTCCGGGTGAAGAATCATTATCATTGTTAGTGTGAATGTACCTGAATTCAACGCGATAATTTTTCAATTTCATTTAATGAGTTTGGTCGGTTTAAGTTGCGGTATACAAATATTGGTTAGCGGAAAAGATTTCCGACTCGTCTTTTTGTCAGGTTACATGTATTAAAGAAATTAATCGTAAAGCATGTATAAGAGCAACTGTTCAAGCGAAGAGAAAAACGGATTTCGACCATGTGATGAGTGGTATCAATTTAAAGCGACATTATGTTATGGGAATGTGTGGTGAAAGTGAAATAGTGACTAGTTCATAAAATACTCGCTGCAATAAGATCTAAGAAAACTACAAACTAATTTGGTTGTACCTATGACATTTGACACAACGGAAGCGTATATAGTTCACAAAATAAAAATTTAAAAATCCCTGAATATATAAAGCTTGTTTTTCACCTGAAAGACATTTTGTTTTAATAATGATATGATATATTGCTGATAATTATAGGTTATCATCATTAACAAATAGTTTTACAACTTAAAATAATACCTCATGTTGGCTCAGGTGTTGGTATGAAGCGGTTGCTTACCCCGTGGAAGGAACCAGGTTACTCAGAAAACCCACGTCTGACCTGATTATTGCTCTCTCTCTCTCTCTCTCTCTCTCTCTCTCTCTCTCTCTCTCTCTCTCTCTCTCTCTCTCTCTCTCTCTCTCTCTCTCTCTCTCTCTCTCATGAATACAATACTTTTGATCATTTTTATTTACACCTTTGTGTTACAAAATGCAGTTTTATAATTGGTTTTTGTATCACCATTTGACGTCCCTTCTTCGCTTCAACCAATTACCTTTGATGTCTTTCTTAACCATTTACCTTCGATGTCTCTCTTAATCATAAGCAGTACAAATCTACAACTACGTATTCTGTATAATAAAACTTTATTAAGTTTTAAGTAGCCTCTGCAATATTTAACTTGTAAGTTTCAAACGATACCGCATAATAACGACTCCAAAGCTTTATCACTTGATTTCGGAATCCTTTATGCACTCGTAGTTCATCCAATAGTGTTGAATTACGTTCTATTGTAATTATTTGTAAGAAGAAGTATTGAATGCAACAGGTTTACGCTTCCCATATGTTGAAATTCATAACATAGCAATTGGCAGTTTCAATAGGGTCTTTAATCTACAAATGATATGCTCTTAGTGATTTAAAACATTCTTGACTTGTACGTCGAGTCATGTTTACTTGAATACTTCCGTATAAATCACATTCACAAATAGATTATAATTTATTCTGTGTACTTCTCTTGTATTAGATGCTATCAAATTGATACATTTCGCAAATGCATTTTAACCATTTAAATGTTAAAACATTGATTTTAAGGTATATAAAATACTCACTTTAGTCATATGTGTTTGTGGTAAAAATACCGTTATATATGCAAGCGAGAAAATTTAGATTTTTACATATTTTTTGTATTTTTTTTTTTCTAAGGATAGCACGTGTGGGTATTACCGGTATTTGCTTTGTCTGATTGTGTTCTATATGAAAAAACTACAGGGAATTTAAAATGCACCCGTAGAATCCCTTCATATTGCACCAATATATACTAATTGTAAATTACACAGACAGACACTATCTCTCTCTCAATTTAAATTGAACACCTCTGAAAAGCTAAGATGTTTTACAGTGGGTACTCTTAGACGGTTTTGCCGACACGTTTGTGTGGGTTTGTTACTTTGATAAATGTTGCATTACCTGTTTATGTTTTTTTAAAGATTTTACATGTATAAATTTTATTAATCAAAATGCAATACATTGCCGTTCAAAAGCATTATACATGTATATCATTTCAAAGTCCATTTCGATACAGAACGAAACACATCTAGGTTCGTTGATCGCAAGGAATTTTACTTTGAACAATTACCGACTCGAAATTTCTAAGCATGTAGAGAAGGTAAATGTATATTATAAACATAATACCAAAGTTATAATGTATACAATTCCTGTGACTCTTTCTTGAATTGGACGAGTTTAAATCTTAGGGTATATACCATAACGATAAAACATTATAGTACTATAGAAAGAATAATCGTTCACCATGCATACTTACTTCAAAATACAGATTTTCTCATCTCTGATACAGGAGCCAGCACGTGCCCTTTATCACATATTCTGTTTCAGCCCTCTCTGTATCACACCCCTGTAACCCTTTATCACACCCCATATGGAACATTTCTTGTATTTTTATTATTGTTGTTCGCTTCAAGCAAAAGCCTATACCTTGCAAAAACGCCAGTCTAAGCACATTCTGTGAAATATTAGGCTTGATTTTAAACATTTGTAAGGATTGTGAATGAAAATGTGAAAGAAACGTCTGACTTACTAAACATTCGATAAAACAAGTGTAATGATATCCCGTAGGTAGTTTCAGTACACCGCAAATAATTGTGCATTTCATGTTTTAGATACGAGTACACGGAGTAATGTAGGCTAATCCCTTCAACACAATGTTCGGACGTGTACAGCCTCGCAACAGGGATTCGTTAATGTTCTTTTCAAAGTTCCTGTGGGCCTAACGTTATTTCAGATATATCTTAATAACATATTTACACAAAACTACAAATTATGTCAGCAAAGTATCTTGAGGAAGGTTAATTTTAAGTTGTGTTAACATTTTCTCCGCAATCTGCTTTAAGCGTTATATATAAAAACCTCAGATACCAAAGCATAAATCAATAGAATGTCCAGGACATAGATACAAATCCAGTAAAAATGGACAAACACGGACCTCTGGAAACCAAGAGGTGGGATCAGGTGCCATGGAGGAGTAAGCATCCCCTGTCGACCGGTCACACCCGCCGTGAGTCCAAAGTCAAGTCCAATGAAACACGTGAGGAGTGTATCCTCTTCACAATTGGTACAGACGTCTCAACAACCGCCAACGAAAAGGCAGCTCAACATTTCACTTAGTGAAACAGAGTAGTCGCAAACAAGACTATTATACCGACCGTAAAACTTGCGGAACGTTGACATTAAACGCGGTTTTCGATATCCCTGTGTCAATAAATTGTCAGTGAGTAGTTTACCTCTGTATATGAAATCTTCATATGTTGTGCACGCCTGGCATATCGGATCATTTGTGAAATATAAATTCCATATGCGGGTGACTGAGGGATATTACTACTTAAATGTGGAAAATTTACGATGGGAAAGCCGAAATCGTCGCGTTTATCGTATAGCATCGTTGCTAATTTCCCGTCTGTGTTTATATTAAGTAATATGTCTAAGTATGAAGCGTGTGTGCTTGATTCTGTTGTATCGTTAATTTCTAGTTCGCTGGGATATATCGCATTGACATATGTATGAAAATTGTCATTATTAATTGACAAAACATCGTCGATATATCTTAATGTCAAATTAAAGGACACCGCTAACTTTTTCTTCTTTTGATTCAGCAGTTTCTGAATGAAGTCTGCTTCGTATGAATAAAGGGACAGGTCGGCCAATAAAGGAGCACAATTGGTTCCCATAGGAATGCCGACAGTTTGTTGAAAGACCACGTCTCCGAACATTACAAATATATTGTCTATTAGAAATTCCAGCATGTTTTTAATATCAACTTCAGTATATTTATGTGTAGAATCAGAGTGGTGTTTGACGAAATAAGTATCCTGATAGCCAATCACTAGATATTTAAATTTTCGGGTACCACCTTTAGTGAAAAAGCAGTTGTCTATGATGCTGAAAAGTCTTTCTTTTAATTTTTTATGTGGAATAGTAGTGTAAAGAGTAGAGAAGTCATAAGTTTTGATACTGTGAATTCGAGAAAAATTGTGTGCCTTCAAATTTTCTAAAAGCTGTTTAGAATTTTTAAGTATCCACATCTGATTTACACCGCTTCTGGAATAAGCAACTGTACAGTATTGTTGAAGTTTCTCCTTAACGGCTGTCAATATCTTGGTAAGGAGTAAAGATAAAAGTTTGGTAGAACATTTGCTGGATCCTGCTATGTATCTTTGCTTATATGGGGTTTTATGAAGTTTAGGTATCCAATATAAATATGGTAGCTCGAAATCGGTATCCGTTGTAGGTATATCAAATGAGCGTAATACGGATACGTGATTTTGAAGGATCTCGTCCTTTGAAAGTGAGCTACGTGTGTATGTAGGATTACCAGAATTCGTATTAAACCCAATTTTGTCTAATAAACAATTATAGTAATGTGCCTTACAAATAAAAACTATATTATTTGAGGCTTTGTCTGCTGGTACCAGTACATATTGGTCATGTAACCTATCCAGTTCAGTTACTACTTCTGGATCATTAAATACAGAGGGATAACGTGTTTTCATAGTCCCTTTAAGTTTTCAAATACGAGATTTTATCAACCATCGTATGGTTTTCAGCCATTCAGACAAAGTGTCTGGTTCTACGTCTTCATGTTTGGCCCATCGTCTGGCATAATCTTCGACAGAATCCATAACTAAACTGAAATTCTGACGCCAATTAAAGGAACGGGCTTCCCGGTATTAAGGGCCCCTTAAAAAAAGATTTTTGAGGCTTTCATTTTCAACAAAAGAAACGTCGCCGGTAATGACATGCCCGATAGTATTGTTTTTGAAAGGAGATGAAGCACATGAACATGTGACAGTGTTGTGTAGAAGATGGTTGATGTCTAGGCACGGCAAAACCTGTTTGTAATTGAATAGCTTGGATGCGATGCTAGGTGTATAGCTATATGAAATGCAAGGCGTGGTCTTCAGTTTAAAATATGGAGGAATACAGGACTGAACTTTTTTGTGATTTAGAACATTGCCAATGTTTAAATCGTCTATGCCTTTATTTGTAAATTTAAGTTTAAGGAAAAGACGTTTCTGTTCAGAACAGTCATCGTTTCTAACACGTGCAGGCTTAAACAGTCTGTGATAAGCTATGTCCATTATAATGGAGTTCAGTATGTATTCTGGGGTTGAAGAATCCGTGTAGGGGTTCATTCTTGCTTCTTCAAAAAGTTTATTGAGATTAGTAAAAGGAACAGAATAAAGTTTGCTGCGAATGTGATGAAGACCCAATTTTTTGTTAACGTAAGGTAAAAGAGATGAAAAAGTGACATCATGTATGTAGGGTCAGTTGTAAGAACGATGTCCGTGACTTCGTTTACGTCTTACGTTAGAATTAAAAAGTTCCATCACATTAACACCATTACACAGTGGGCTTGATAGATTGCCTACACTTTGGATGTTATCGTTGCATCCATAGGGATATGCAGTGCCAAGCTGTTTAATCCAAAATTCTTCACGTTGTCTACGGAAGGGGGTACTCAAGGTGGGATTGTTGGTCCAGTGGTATATTTTTTCAATTATACGCACTCTCATAGACAAGATGGAATGGTCAGGAAAGTTGAAATGTCGATAGAGTATTTGGTTACCCCAATTATTAATCTCGAATCGATGACCAGATACTCTTTTATTTAAGGCCCCTTAGTTTCGCCAATATAAATCAAACCACACAAGGTACACTCAACTCCATAAACAACGTTAGATGATTTGCAGTCAAGATGATCCCACCTTCTGGTTTTGTAATGCTTATTTGTCAGATTGCTGGTGAACACTTGATCGGTTATTAATATATGGCATGTTTTATAATTTTTGACAGAACATTTAGAAATTGTTAGTATATTATTTGAAAATGAACTATCAAAAATGTCGTCAAGTGGAATCTGTCAATTTTTATGGGAACATAAGCATTATTATGTTTATACCATAACTGGTCATCTTTTGACTGTACATACGTTAAATTGTTAATGTCCCGAAGGACAACCCGGGGAGCACCAAACAATCTCTATGAGTCTGTGCTCCCGATAGACTTCACAGAAGGACACCTTTTTATACTGTACGCCGTGCCATCCAGTATGTAACTTTTTGGTACTATATATATATATATATATATATATATATATATATATATATATATATATATATATATATAACGATATCAAGCCAATCAGAACCATCTGATGCATTAGCGTATTATAGAAGGTGTGATAATCTAGAATCTCTGTAATGTAAAATACTCAGAATCATACAAAGTATAGAAGTATATTTAAACATTCTCATGCAGCGTTACGCGTAATTCAATATATTAGATATGTTTTATCATGATAATATACGTGAATGAAACTATGTTAGAATAAATTACACAATCATAAAGCATTTGAATGTATAGAATTGTAGTACTCGTATAACTGTCGATCCAGCAGTCTTTAATTAAGGATTGTCTTTCATTTTTTGAACATCATCGGGGTATAAAAGCAATTGCTCATGGAAAAGATTCTGTGCAGCACGAAGTGCTGCAGTATGAGTTTTTTCCATGAGCAATTGCTTTTATACCCCGATGATGTTCAAAAAATGAAAACAATCCTTATATTTATATACATTACCATTTTGCAATGAAACTGTATCCACTGGATACTAAATTAATTCCAGAACACTGACTTTGCCGGGGTGTTTTCATATGACGTAATGGCTCAACAGCTGTTTTGAACTAGTTCTCTTTTCTGATCACAAATACCAATGAAATTAAAGTTTGATTTCTTTTTTATATCATTTTGAAAGAAACTAGTGATATGGACAATTTTTAATACTTATTCTCAGATTTAGTTCGCGTTTTTTAATATTCGACCATTTAGTGGCGGGTTAAACGTGTCAGAAGAGAATTGCCCGAATGTGCAAATGACTGATAGGCCTACCATGTGCGATTTGGATAGCAATAGATGATCGTTGTTTACAACAAATTTTCGTTTGAATTCTGATACTTTATCAATGGAATATATCACAGAAAGTTTGAGCGTGACTGTTAATATTCATTCATGACAACTGGAAGTAGCCATTCTATTTGATATTTTACCAATCGCTGAATCAGCTGGCAAATGCCGTGAACTGAAAGTTATTGTCCGGTTTCTACGAAATTAACAAACTTGAATCATACATTTATGTAGATCAGTCAGATGCAATTTTTTTTTTCAATGAATGCAGGTGTCCCCCCCCCCCCCCCCCCCCCCCCCCCCCCCCCCCCCCCCCCCCCCCCCCCCCCCCCCTTCTGGAGGAGAAGATTTTTAAAGAAGGTACTCCTTGAGGCCTCTTTTTTCCCCATCCTGGATCCACTCCTGGGCTGATCTGGCAGAAATCAGCAAACTTGGTAGTAGACCTTGAGTACTTGCTTCCTATAAAGTTTCATTAAAATCCCTCTATTATACCTTATACCACAGTAATATTTTTGACAAAAAAAGGTATTAAAGCCGATCGTACCCTAAGCTAATGTTTTGACACAGTTTGCCAGTTTACTTGCAGAAGGTCGATGGTCTCTTTCCAGTTAAATTGTAACCGGGTTCTCTCTTCCATCAACAAAACTTTCCTCCACATATGGCTGAAAAATTGTTTAATATGAAATAAAACACAACTTATACAAACACAAAATGTACAATTTCCAATGTCATTACATATCAACTATTTCCTATGCACTCAGCATGTTATATCCATTCCTTTTGCATTCCTGTATTTCATTCATTTCTAAAACACAAGTAATTCTGTCATAGTATAGTGCAGAATCTATTCTGATCAGAATAAAATGTTCCTAAAATATGAAATATGTGATATTCTTTGAGTTCAAATTGCGTATTCATGATAATTGCAGGTTTTTCTACAATATAGAATATGCAATATTTTCTACTTCAAAGTAAAATTGAAGAAGTATCCATCGATAATAAAAACTCAAGTCCATTATAACACGATGAATTAGATGTGTAAATGGTCTCAACATCAAGAACAATTACGAATTCCAAACGGGATAAGACCAGGTGTCCTGAAGGAGTCAGCGTCTTCTGCTAGCATGCCACACCCGTCGCAAACGTTCCATGGAAACCTTTCTAGCCAAATTCGGAGAAAAGGTCAAGTTTGGTGATAAGTATAACCAAATTGAATATACAGGTATCAATTTCTGTTAACGGCATTAGAAAGACCATTAAGCAATATACGAAGACTGTAGTTATTAGACAAATACAGACTCGTTGGACATATAAAGATGTTATTTTGTATACTGTTTTTTTTAGGCAAGGCATAATTTGGTTCGTGTCCAGATGGAATTTGAAAGGTAGATCATTTTGACAAATTTTTACTACTGACTGATTTTCATACATAGACACAATTTACAAATTAAATACAACGGAAAATCCACTTTTGCGTAAAAGTCAAAGGCAATAGAGATAAATATAAGGTAATAAAAAGATACGGGAATACGGGAAATAATCCCTTTCCATTTTTGCTAATAATTAACAACACACACACACACACACACACACACACACACACACACACACACAGATATATATATATATATATATATATATATATATATATATATATATATATATATATATATATATATATATATATATATATATAATATTTATCGAAGTTACATTAACACGGGTTTATGTTTACTTGTGTTTCACGGTTATTGGTAAGTTTTATACGTGTATGTCATCTGACATGTCACAATGACTATTCATTGCATGAATTTCAGGTGTTTGTTACGTGTAATGTAGTCCGATATCTGTATAGAATATAAACATTCGAATGCTCTTTTCGGTGCAGTTGACTTATTCCGGCCCACCCATCCATTTACATAATTATCGTTTTGGAATTTGAACTATGTATTTGGTTTTTAGATTTTAGGTCACGTGGTCAGGAGAAAAAATTCAAAGTCCTATGTCTCTACAGGCGTGGCACGCAAAATAATCCTCGCTGCATTGTAGTCAAACTTGTGTCAATTTACCAAAAGTTGGTGACATCTGCAAGTGCAGAATTTGGTGGAATGTAAAATCTAAAAATCATATTTATCAAACACGGTCCTCTGGAAATCCAGAGGGGGGATCGGGTGTAATGGAAAAAGCAACCCCTGTTGACCGTTCACATCTGCTGTAAGTGCACTGTAGTAATAGTAGTAGTAGTAGTAGTAGTAGTAGTAGTAGTAGTAGTAGTAGTAGTAGTAGTGTAGTAGTAGTAGTAATAGTAGTAGTAGTAGTAATAATAATAATAATAATAGCAGTAGTAGTAGTAGTAGCAGTAGTAGCAGTAGCAGCAGCAGTAGTAGTGGTGGTGGCAGTAGTAGTAGCAGTAGAAGTAATGCAGCTACATGCTAGATGTTGTGTTTGGTGGTTGAAATAGTAGGGGGCATCGCTGTTGTCATCTCCATGTAATTGATTGTTTGAATGTTTAACAAAATAATAAGTATTTGTAAAATCAACCTCTATATTTCAATCTGGACTCAGTTGTTCATCTTCTGATCAAATTTTAACCCTCGGTTAAATATCATAACCAAGGATTAAAATTTAACCTAAGGTTAAATTCTGTTGCTCAATGATTTGTTAAATATAACACTTGTTAAATCATCGCTTAGATATGGAAAAATTAGTCATATTTTGAGACTCGGTTACATATTTTAACCAATTAAGGGCTATATTTTCAAAATGACTGAAAGATAAATCCTAGACTGTATAACCCTCGGTTACAATATTTAAATCCAGGGTTATATTTAATCGTTGGTTAAATCTAACCATTAGATGAACAACTGGGTCCTGAAGTATTTCCAGACGCTCAGATCAAGAACTATTCTGCATATTCATTATGTGCAGTGAAACACTATAGAGACATTACAGCGGTACCGTATACGTAAATTAGAAAACTAAATTCTTCATATGTCCACAACGCCCATGATTGCATCGAAGATGATGAAATGCTACTCATGTTCATAATGTAAATGCTATCAATATACCAGGATACCCCAAAATAATTTATATCATCATCAATAATACTAAAGCAATAAGTATAATGCATACATCAACCTTGGCAGCTCAGTTGATAAACCGCTCATTTTCAGTGCAGACGACTGCGTGTTTACTATTAAGATCTGAACAATTCATACAATAATGTAAAGAGAGTAAATATAAAAGAGATTTACAACTTGACATGTAAACTAATTGTTCGTTTGAGATACCAGTTCATTTGTACATATCATGTGTGACCAAGGTTTATTTTCGGAATGTTGATGGAGGATGTGACAAGATCTGTTTGTTTTAAAGTTCAGTGGTGAGACTGAGTTTGAAATGATATTGAGCTTAAAATCTCTTACAGGCTAATCAAAGTACTGAAAGCACTGATACGAGTTGATGGCGATCGTAAATATTAATGAGGTATGATACACTCAGTATACTGAATACTTTTTAATTCGGTAAAATAAGGTTTTACAAAAAAAGTTATTAAAATCGGATCCGACATCTGGCCTAACGTGAGTACTGATGGCTTACTTATTATGCAACAAACTACATAGATCAGCGATATGATTATAAAATCTTGTTCTTATAAACATCGTTTCATCGATATTAAATTTCTATGCGACAGTGCAGTATTATACCCTTACGCTATACTTCCTATCAGTAGCCTTAAATCTCTAGGCCAATAGATTACGTGTATATGTAGACGCCGAACTGACCTTTAATAGCATATATTTCAACAAGTCTTGTTGACCTATATTTTTCAGCGAATTGTTACTATATTTTCGTCATTTCAAAACGTAAAAATATACAAATGAAAGTGTCATTTGGAAATTTCAATCATGAAGTTGACTTTATGTTGCTGCAATGCGCATACATGTGTAATTTCGCGTCAATATAATGTGTTATTAATCCGATACTGCAAAATATGCTTTGACTTGTTCCCAATAAACAACTTAGTATAACATAACTGCGTTGATGTTTCATCAACTCGTGAAAACGAGTATGTAGTTCTGCAATTCCTAAGATACGCACGTGGACCATAGTAACTCAGAAAGAATATCACTAACAATTGTTGTGTGGCGTAAAACAACATTCAGAATTCAGTTTTAAAATATACCATGCCAAGTAGGAAAGGCGGATCTAGACAGTTTTCATTATGATATTGAGGAGTAACATTCTATGAAAAATTATTCAAGGGGCGTCCATAGCAAAGTGGCTAAGACATCGCGGTTAAAACCATGAATATCTCACCTCCTTCAGCGCAAGTTCGAATCCCGCTATAACCTTAGCTGTTATTGCGAAAAAGTTTGCCAGTTTACCTGTGGAAGGCCGGTAATCTCTATCCGTTTACATTATTCTCTCGTCCATCATTAAAAACCATATAACTGAAATTAGTTGAGTGCAGCGTATAAACAAAACTAACAGAAAATGATGCATGCCTTACTTCACATATTTTAGTCTCTTTTATAAAATTATGTTGTAAAATCAGCTAAATATGGGGGTACAAACTCACTTTAAAGTGTGATACCCCCACACGTCCTTGTTGTTGCAACACGATCAACATCACCAAAATCAAAGTCCAGGTCTAATTCGACTAATAAACGGACTCATGAATCATAACTTTGGTAAAAAGGACCTCAATGTCCCACCCCAACTCCAAATCTCATCAGCTGTCAATTCATTTGTGAAATAAGCTAATCATATTTTGTATTCTGATTTCAAAATCATCAGCGCTAAACTTTTAAATTTTCAACCTTAAGAATATTTCAATAACACTAATCCTATCAGCAGTCTTACTAATTTGACCATGCTAGAGTACGCCAGATATTTTAAGTGTGCTATCGAGTGGTAACACTACAATCATGCTTGTCTATACAGGACACTCTAAGGAACCAGCAAAAGAAGACATTACAGACAAGTGGCCTTTACAAAGAGGTTTATTATGTATAGAAGTATTTACAACAGTTGTGATTGTATGTCATTATAGGCAGGTGTCCTTAATACAGAAGTGGTCTTAAATGTTTGACTGTATAATTTGTTATAAATAGGTAAAATGGCACATTCATTTCTTATGATTTATTCTCAGAATCCATATCAGTTATGTGTACAAATACCCCCCTCCCATTGGATTATCAGTCACATCGCCATCAACTCGATCGTAAGCACAATACCTGTGCATGTATTTGTATTTTCCATTTATCATTTTTTTTCAATTGGAGTTCAAATGATGAAGTCTAAATGACAGAAACGATCGTCATTAAAAGTTTGGTACTATATTTATAATATTTTAGCTATAATTGTTAATCCGTAAACGCCAAAAAAACTGCTTTAACTGATTTGAAATAAAATCAAATACAATGACTGCATTGATGTAAGTAATGATGTACATGTTACATATTCCATATAAATCTCTACAAGAATCTAGCGTACTCTAATTACGAGAGTCAAGTCATTTAAAATCCCATAGAGCCGACTTGGCTCAGTCGGTATCACGCTCGACCCTTCTCTTGATCGTGTGGCCGTGAGTTCGACGGCAGGTTGGTTTCTTGTCCTTCGGATGAGACAGTAAAAATCGAGGTCCTGTGTCACAGTAGGTGTCGGCACGTTACAGAACCCTCACTGCTCAATGGTCGTAGTGCCGAGCATAAGCCAAAATTTGAAGCCCTTCACCGCCATTTGGTGACGTCTCCATATGAGTGAAAGATTCTTGACAAAGAATTTAAACAACAATAAACCCCCCAAAAAATCAAAATCCCATAACTCTTTCAAATACTGCCTTATGTTGGTCATCCTATACCTCATTGATAAAAACGAAAATAAAAATAATTATTTGAAATTTTGTGTTATGAGTTGTACAAGTAACAAACAAAATACCCTCGTTTTTATCTTGGGGAGGGGTAAGTATGAAAACACAATAGTAGCATCACCGCTTCTGTTAAACACAGAGTCAACAACACATAAAACATCTACATTTTAATGAGAGGATATAAACTTTTGGTAATGTTTCATACTCAGCACAAACATGATGTAAATTTCTGTATCTTGACCAATCAATGGACATAACACTTCATTCAACATATGACAATAAAGAATTATTCGACTATTACTTTCATAAAAATACGTTCTACCAACTTCTCATAAAACTAAATAACTGTGGAAAATTGATATTATGAAATGGATCGTATACACAGAGTAACAATATTGTAACAGTGCATGAACGTTATAAACTGCTCTAATCTGTCCATTAACCAGAACTCAAAATTTCAAACTAGTCAAAAAAATAAAGATGCTAGTTTTTAACAATCTATACCACGTTTCATGTTAATTATTGATATTTTGAACATACATATACATATATGTACAATTACATGATTAATGAGTAGCAAAAAAACATAATTTCGTTATGTCTTATAAATGTATTTAAAAGTCTGGGGTTTACTTGATTGGGAATTTTGTCAGTACAATTGTGCTGTTACCAATCTAGCATGCCCATACTAATGCTGTATGTATCGTCAAACATAAATGCCTGAAATCATTTTATTTGTTCTCTTGTGAATGAGAGTATAATTCAAACGAAGCATTCATCAAACATGACCAAAACTATTTAAAAAAAAAATAGAAAATTAGACCGCTTCTTTGTTTAGCTAATCTTGAAAAAAGAATTTCTCAGTGGCTACATTGGCTAATGACAGGGTGAGCCCTGAAATTTATCTTCACCAATAGATGTAAAATTACCAATCCCCTCAATGATTTTTTTTCTTTCTGACCAAATATAATTGTTGTATTACAAAACTGAACTTCGATACAATAATATGGAAGTTATAATATAGATAATAATTTTCAGAATCTATCATTAAAAACTGATTATATTTGGAACATTATTTAAAACATTCCTGTGTGTATATAGACATATGAAGTTAATGTCTGCCTATGAGAAGATAACATTATATGCTGCACGTGACTTCAGTCTGTTAATATTAAATAGGCTAAAATATTGACAATGAATGAAGAGATGTGCACAACATCAAGATTAGATATATTACAATGAGGCGAAATAATGTGAATAATTCTGACAATACAAAGCGAAAATATAAAAAGGTGTTACGAAATTGTAGAATAATTTTTTCAGCACAATGTGACACATACACCCACCTCTCTCTCTCTCTCTCTCTCTCTCTCTCTCTCTCTCTCTCTCTCTCTCTCTCTCTCTCTCTCTCTCTCTCTCTCAAGTAAATTTTGCAAGTTTACTTGGGCAAGGCTGATAGACTCTTCCCGGGCACAAAATTGCCAGGTTCTCTCCTGCACTTTTACAAAATGGCCACCGTCATAGAACTGAAACTCTATTGTGTGACCTAAACCAGCAGTCAAATGTACCGTTTCTTGCAATACATCTGTGGACAAGTAACAAGCTTCACAAAATGTTATTCACGAATGTAAATTCAGACAACTGCTTCACCTTCTATACAATCCAGATATTGCCTCTTGTAGAATATTTCCTTGTTAATATTTAAAAATCCAATACCAAAAAATTCATTTTCAAGATGTTCAGGTGACAAAACGATAATCTAGCAAACATTAGACAAAACACTGACCTCTGAAAATACAGAGGAGGGATTAGTTGCCATAGAGAAGTAAGCAGTTGACCAATCAGTCAAGGCGCGAGTCCTCAAATTCAAATGAAATGAATGAGGAATAAACCCTCTTCAAAATCGGAAAAGCCGGTTCGACAAGTAACTCAACATTTCATTTTGTGAAACATAGTAAATGCAAACACGCTAATTAAACCGACCATAAAAACTGCAAACTGCTGACATCAAATATTACAGGAGATCTGGTTTCTACGGAAACAAACTAAGACAATTATTCTTAAGATATTCTGTAGGTAAAAGGGGATACTAGGTAACTCGTCACCTTCTGAAGTGACTGTATATTTCAAAGAACGGCTAACTCCACTGTCAGAATTCAGGGGTGTATGATTTAGAATAAAACATTTTTTATAATAATTTTACATGCAATATGAACTTTTTCACTCCCGAATTATGACAAAAGAGCAGACTATTTAAAGGTAAAAGCTACCTCAGCGGTTGATGATTAAATTTGGGCTATATATAAAAAACAGTTGTACAATGCATACTTTGTGGAAGTAATCTATTGAAGTGGTTCTGTAGCCGTTTGTTTCAATTCCCCTTGTATAAACATCAAATTTGAATACAGTATACCTCAGATTTTTCAGTCACTTTTAATTTGTTTGCTATTTTCGCCCTTAGATAAGACGGTAAATTAACAAGAGGGCCTCAATCGTTCACCTGAGATCCATCTACAAATGTGGAAAGAAGACCAAGATGAACGTGTACATGTAAACATAAATATTGCTGTTTTAAGAATTTAAAAAAAAAATTAAAAATCAAATTTCGGCAAAATTCTTGCACAAAAACATTTCTTCAACTATATACAATAAAACACTTAAATGCATCATTGTGAATGCAAAGGGAGATAATTGAGGAAATCAGGCAAAAATTAATGAAAATGACAAAGTTTGAAAAGACCTCAAAAACGCGTCAAAAATTGATATTCCAATTTCTATGAAAAATAAAAACTTTGAATCATACATCCATGTAGATCACTCAGAAACAATCCCTTTTTTTCAATTCATGTAATGGTTCTGGAGAAGATTTTTAGAGAAGGGTACCTTTTGGGACATATTCTGCCCCCACCCTGGATCCATCCCTGAGCCAATCTGACTGAAAACTACAAACTTGTTAAAGGACCTTGAGCACTTGCTTCCTGCAAAGTTTCGTCAAAATTCCTTCAGTAGTTTTGAAACAAAAGCTGATAGTGTGAAAAATGCACCCCCTCTTTTTTTGCAGTCTTAAAAAATTCTAGAAATTAAATTTCTGCAAAATTCTTGCACAAAAACATTTCTCCACCTAATTACAAGTAAAACACATTCAATGAATCAGGTGAGCTAAAAACGAAAGTGAAAAGATAAAGATAAATAACTGAAGCACAAGCATAAATACCATCCATAAAAATTTGGTGACTTTGGGGGAATATAAGACTGGATGAATATGTTTTCTGTTGTAAGATGGCGAAAATAATCAGGGTAAAAAATTTGCAGGTATATAGCAATCCCACTATATTCTGTATTTGACCATCACAAACACCAAAAATATGAATAAGATATCAGAAATGTCTAATAACTTATATAAGTTCAAATACAAATGATGTCAATTGTATATAAAACAACAGCCTACTGTGAATAAATTTCTACATATTTGACTCTCAAATGTATTTTCTTTCTTATGTATGATGATATTGTTTCAGTTATCTTGGATTTGAATTTATAAATTCTAAAATATCAAACTTTTTAAAGTAACTCCTAGCAGTCCCCATGTTCACATTTGGACTAACCCAAATCAATAAAGAGGATGGTCTACTGTCATTATTTGGGAGTGAACAAGTTAATATTGCTTGTAATATTACAAAAATTTATTCTAAATCAAACCTGAATTCTGAATGTGGACTTCTCTAGTCTTTGAAATGAGCAGGTCCATTTGTGACAGCAGGGGTTGACAAGTTAAGCAGCTTACTGAACCTATATTTTATAAACACAATCATGTCCTACTGTCCAAATACAAATTTGTCCACCCGAATCCATAAAATTTAAGGAAAAGAAGCTATTTCTTTTCTATTTCTCTACATGGTGAATTACAAATGAACTCAAAGAAATCTATAAACTGCTACAAAGCTATACCTAGTTTACCTAGTTAGGAAACAAACTAAAATTCAAGTACAAAAGAGAAGAAAAAAAATGGGTGTATACAAATACAGAGAAACTTGTATATAACGACCTTCTTAGGAACACAAGACAACCGGTCTTTATATAGAGGTTGATTTAAACACAAATGGTACTGTTGGGGACAGCGAAAAGGGGTCTTTGTGACCAGGTGGTCGCTAAAGCAGGTTTTACTGTAGTATAAAACGTAAAGCTCTATAATGGGCCTCTCTGTCTGATTGGTTAGAGCAACACTAGTCAGTGCAGGTCCGGGTCACATAGGAACATAATCTGATTTTCCGAGAAAGTTTGCATTTCCTTGCAGAAGGCAAATGGTCTTTTCCTGTGTACCTTGTAACTTGGTTCTCTGCTCCCCCATTAATGTCATTATTTGACTGTGGCGTAAAACAAATGAAGGAAGTGAAACATAATAGATTCTAAAATGTAAAGCGGGGCCTCTGTGGCTAGCTCATCACACATGGAACCATAAAGTCTTTCACACTTCTGGCCAGTGCAGGTTCGAACCCAACTGGAACCAAAGCTGACTTTTGTGATAATGTTTGCCAGTTTACTAGCAGAAGGTCAATGGTCTCTTCCCAGGTACAATGTAACTGGGTTCTCTCCTCCACGATAAAAACCTGGCCACCAAGATAAAACTGAAAAATTGTTGATTGTGGCATAAAACACTATTCCAAATAAAATTCATAATCAAAATGTATAGGGCAAAAAGTAAAGAAACAAACAAGCTGTATCTATTAGTCAGATAATCATTTTATTTCCATTCTCCCTGGTGACTTGTATCAGTTTGCATACATGCTAATGTTGATATTTGTAACATGTATTTGTATTATAAAAGAGAACTGTAGAAATCTGATATTTCTACAATCGTAAATGTTAATTCAACAAAACTACCATCCATCACAACTTAGAGCTATTAAATATGAGTAAAATATCCATAAAAACTCTTAAAATACATCACAAGGTCTTTTTTTGTGTTTTTAAAAATACATATATACTATTAAAAATTCAAAAGGGGTACAACAGGGTCTTTGCCCATCAAAATACAACAATGAAGGAAATAAAGATGAAAGAATATGATAAAAACATTTAAAAGCATTAGCCCTAAATAATGTAAAGCAAAAATATGAATATGCTAATTTATTAAATTTGGAATTAACAATGTTTACAATTGTATCACACTATCTTTAAAAAATTGGAATTGGATCCTTAACCAAGTTTTAAAAAAAATCATGACACGCTATCATAGATTTTAGATTACTTATATACTTAATACTATGAACAGGTCACTCATCACATATTTAATATTATCACATTTAACCACGAAATGGCACATTTTGATTTGAAATATTAAGGTGTATGCAATTCTGATCATATTTAAGGGTGTGTGTCTGTGTATAATATATTCTAATTCTATCACTCATTTATTGACAAAATCTGAGCCATCATCTTCTCCATCCCACTCACTCAGGATTGGATAGTTTCTGTTGTAATAACTCATTCACCCCTACAGACACATTTGGACTGACCTAAATCAATGATTTATAGAAGAGTCCATTGTTTTTCAGGGGTTGATGAGATAATAAAAATTGACAAAAAATCATTACTGTCACACAATAATACTCACTTTGAGAACAAAATCGTAGTCTTTCTGTAGAAACATTCTTTCATATTTTTTTCAGGCTAACCTTGAAATACACAATTCAATACCTTTATGTTTTAAAAATGGCATAACAATCGCTTCATATATATATATATATATATATATATATATATATATATATATATATATATATATATATACACACATATATATATATATATAAAATCGCTCATATTATGTTGATTGTGCATTTCAAAAAAACTCACAAAACATTAATTAAAAAACAAAATCTATAATACTGTAATGACTGATAGCTCAGTCTTCTTAAGTCTACATGTTCTTGTTTATGGAGAAGCTATCAAATGGTCAACACTTGTTCTTGTTGTACTACATGATTGGTATGTAGAAAAACAGTGTGCCCAGGTATCAAATTGATTAGCACATTCGCTTCTCACCAATGCAACCCAGGTTTGATCCTTGGATTGGACAGGGTAATATGTGAGATGGTATGTAGCCGCAAGTCAGACATGTATGTTTTCTGCAGGTGCTTCAGTTTCCTCCCACATCAAAGACCCCCATACATCAACATTAGAGACAATGATATAAGTTGACATAACTTGTTTGTTAATTGTTGTAAAAGAGATAAAGTTTAAACTTAAATGTAGAAAATTCAACAATGGAATGCAAAAACAGAAACATTGAACACTAAGTTGGAATTAGTAGACTCTCGGTAAATCTGGGATCTTAAAAACCCAGGTAGGGAAGACTTTTCTAGAATTAATATAGCTTGAAACAAATAAGATTACTGTGTAAGCTAAAATACTTGTCAAGTCAATTATTATTAACAAAGACCAAAGTCACCAAATTTACTCAATATTCAAGCTCAACTTTTATTTCATTATTTTGACTACAGATTTGCTCATAAAACTTCGAATTTGAGTGAATAGGAAACATGTTATAATTTTACATCAGTCTCACATAAATTTTTGTGTCACACTTGTGATATTCCTGTAAAAAAATGAATAAATTCGTTGAGTACGGTACTCAAAATTTGAGTACATACTCAAACAGTTTTTTGATATATCTGAAGTTTCCTTCAAATGAGCAATAACTTCCACCATTATTTACAATTGTATGCCATCAATATACAAACATGTCCAGTTACAGAATAAATTTTGCTTGCTTTTTCCTTAAAATCAAGAAAAGTTAGTTGAGCTTGAGCACCGAGTAAATTTTGTGACTTCCGGCCCAGGACTACAAATGGTTTTTTTTTTGTTTTTTTGTTTTTTTGTTCTCATGACTGCGATAAAGCTCAGTCACACACACACACACACACACACACAATATGACTTAATCAGATGGAATAAAATGTAGTATAATTTCAAAGTTTTCAAAAATCTGACTTCTTTTAGAAATATGTTTAAAGACAATACTTGTCAACAATGCATTTATAGGATAATGGTATATCTAAGACAAAAACAGAAACAAAACAGAAATCTATACAGGCAAAAAAACATGCAAATTAAACCATGCACAACTATATATTGGAGTTGTATGTTCTCTCTATTGCTTAAGACCAGTCTATTATGGTCCGTAGGGTAGAAAGGGTAAAAGTAAACTCTTCTGGTCATACAACACAGTTGATAAATAGTTGTGATTTAGAACAACAAGTATATACAAATATTCATTTTAGCTATGTGGATGAAGAAAGACTGAAAACCAAATTTCATGAACAACAACAAAAATTAATGTTGGTACAGAAGAGTTTTGATACCAAGTTAAGATTTGAATTTGTTTATCATTAATATTTTATTTTATTTTATTCCAACAAAATAGATACTTATAGTCTAAAAAGGAAAAACAGAATTAAATAAAAATTATCCAATCAACAATTAAACCAAATCTTAGATAATCACTCTTCTTCATGTATAGGAGTAGTGGACTATTACCTAAAAATCAACTCAATTAAAAGGCCACCTCTAAATTAGGGTAAGGATTTTTGGTGGTGTAAATAAAAATAAATAAATAAAAAATCACCAATTCTTAACAAAATTCTGTCAGGCATACTAACAGTGTAGATCAAATTATGTAATTTGCTTTTCTTGCATAAATTTGAAAATTTACCATCTTAGAATGTTTTCAAATAATTAAACATTTTTATAAGGTCATTTGAAAAATTTCAAATTAATTAATTCTTTGTCTGTCAGATGAGTATAGAGTTTAGAGATGTTGAAAAATAATATCTGAAACACAACACTCAGTGATGATATATGTCAACCAGCAATTCACAGTAAATATCATATTATGACAATGTAGCTCTTCACAAAACTTTGTAATATTTTCATAAAATCTCTTGTAGAACTATCTCAATATTACAAACAGACCAAATAAAAGGATTGATTGATTGGATGGGTGAATGTAATGGAAATATCTGACCCTGCTGGCAAATGTACACAAAGACGTAACTACGGTAACACAGATAAATTATCTAGTACTAAAAAAATAAATTGGATTATAAAGAATAGATCCTGGTTGTCACCGTGTTTAGAATAACATTATGTGAAAATCTAAAGCTTAAAAACCAATTTACTGCACAAAAAGGGGCACAACTCAAACTACAGACTCGGATTATTCTGTTGATACTTAAATGTTATAATGTTAACAATCTATGTGATCCCATGGTTGTTTCTCCAGACCCAAAACCTGTTCATAATTTTTCATTATTAGGAAATTGTAATTCCATTTAAAAAAATACACCTGTTTGTTGAGTACAAAAAAAACAACAATCCTAGTGTTGAAGTGCCTTTGCATATTTACAGCAACTGTTAATGCTAACTATACTGATATGGAAACTGTTTTCTGAATATTATATGCTTATATGTTACATATATGAGTTGATTATAAATGCATGTTAGCTTGGCCATATAACTCACAAGTTTAAAGCATTACCTCAGCCAGAATAAAACATGGTGCATAAATAATTTGAGAGTTGAAAATGTGTGAAACATGAGTGAAAATTTGTTTACAAAATTTTTGCCATGGTAAGGCTTGATACCAATGTCAAATGTTAAAAATGCATTTTTTTTTAAAGAAAAATATATGAAATGATCCATCAAGACAAAAATGTGTTTTCTTTTTTACCAAACATGTAGTCTGCCATTTTCACATCAGTGATATTTTTTATAAAATGCTATTAATCTTAACCAGGAAAACAACAAAAAAAATATGAGGAAAAGTAGAAGACAGTAACAATTCACGTTTTTGTACATCCTGCTACAAGACAATTACACTAAAAAACGAAAAGAAATCGCTCTTTTATTTCAGTCGTTTTTACGCTGTTTCCTCTTCATCTTCCTCATCCTCTTCATCTACTGGTGCTGCCTTTTTGGATTTCTTAGAACGTTTTAAGAAGTCTTTTCCTGCAGCAGCTGTTTGCTGCATTGTACCAGCACGTTTCATCGCTGGTTTAGGTTTCGATTGGGATCTTGTCCTCCGACCCTCTTCAACGTTGATCACCGGAACAATGTATTTGGCTACGAGGAAAAAAACACACAACAAATACAATCATTGCATAGGTGTCGATTACATTACAGTAAAACTCATTTATAACAAATTTCAAGGGACATATTTGTCAAAGTTGTTATGAAGACAAGTTCTTTACTTTAAATCTGG
The DNA here is from genome assembly GCA_030159075.1 of Atrina japonica. Lineage (NCBI taxonomy): Eukaryota > Metazoa > Mollusca > Bivalvia > Pterioida > Pinnidae > Atrina > Atrina japonica. Next base: position 555,681 of record BROG01000028.1, on the reverse strand, counting down.
TGTTTATTTGTGAGAATTTTATTTACACCTTATTTCATGAGAGCTCTTGCTCGCGTGAAAAAATCAAAGTACTGAAAGCCGGACTTACAAATACCCAAGTAATAATATTGTCTATTTCCATTCTGTTGGTGTTATTGATTCATCAATTCTCCCAAACTTTCTATATTCATACATAGGTCTATATCTAACTATAAATATCATTCATACATTTATTTATTCATTTATACATATAGGCGATCTAATTATTTGTTGATCTTTCTATTTATCTATATATCTGTTTATTTATCTTTTGATTTGTTTATCAATGTATTCATTACTTTGTTTATTTATACATTTAATAATTTGACCCTGTCTATCAATTTATTTTTATCTAATAATAATCTGTTTATTTATGACTGTTTCACAAAAATTGTCAGTGCATTTAGTTATTACTCATTGAGCTCATCAGTTTTTTCAACAGTTACCTCTTCTCATTGTTTTGATTGACTCGTAGCTTGTGAACAATATTTACAATGTCTCTGTATTTGAAAAAATTTACTTATTTACGATTTCATATTAACATGGATTGACTTTAAGAGTTTAACAATTAAGATATAAAATATTTTACCCACCGTGTCCGTTTAATATGAGCTTCAATGACATTTTTTACATTCTGCCCTTTAATTTATGCTTCAAGATATACTCTAGATAATTGTCTAATCAATAGTTAAAAAATCACATTAAAATCCCCAAAATGTCTCATATTGACTGTTGTTTGAGTTAGCTGTATGAAATAATATATTAATATTGCTTTTTCAGATAAAGTCTCAATTTGTTTAGCAACACATTTTAAACTGTGTTGTTAAAACAGATCCTTATTCAAATAATTAACTTTAATGCCAGTTACAGAGAGTTACACAAGGTGGACCAAAATAGGCCTAGTATCTGTCCATTTTCATGTTAATAAAGCTATAAGAAAGATAGCGCCTATATTTCAATCATATTGATTACAGGTTATACTCACCGATTATTTCTTTTTTAGTATTCAAAAATAATATTTTTATCACAAATTGATAGGATTAAAACAAAAGCTGAACTTTCTTTCCCGATTTTTTGTGGTCAAATCAGGCATACAAGTCTAAATTTACCACGTTCTGATAAGCACTCTCGATCAATAACACCGACAACTCTGTGTATTACTATTAGAGACTGTCCCACTCTTCGTATGTGGAGAGATATAAACAGCTTCCAATTTACTATAATTTATGATAAGATAAAAATACTGTATCTATAAATATCTAGCTTGTGTTGAAGCAACTGTATGAACAACACTAGAACATTTAATACACTTTTATTTACATTACATACATGCACTATATCATATCGCGCACAGTTTCATTTATTGTGGTTGTACTGCAGAGACCTAAAAAATGTGTGAAAAGACGATTGCGCACAACTCGATGACTGCTATAGCTGGCTATCGACTTTGGCGATATGCCGGCTAAAAATTATCGTGTAATGAAGTATGATAATAGTTTGACAAAATGGGCAATCGAAATTGCGAAAATATCATCTCCTAAAGAAAAATAGAACTTGTGTATCTCTAAAAAAAAGTCCCCTGAAAATTTGCAGATTTACAGTATATATTTATACTGAAAAGGGCTGAAGGCTTACAAAATGCAATGCAGTAAGAAATAAACAATTCATTCTAAATCCAGAATTAAATATGGGAAGAAAACAGGTTTTGGTTACTTTTTACTTTAGCAACTTATTCAATCAGACAGTAGCACTATTTATGCTTAGGCTGACAAAAAAGACTAGAATTAACTTTTGCTTTAATGAATTGATTACTTCATTATAATACTATAAAAGACATTGGTTGGAGCATCAAGGGACATGGAAATTGGTTTGATATAAACAAAAATAAAAATTGATAATTGTTTTTCAACTAAGAATATATATAGAGGTGCAGTTGTGGAAAAGTTATTGACTTGTCATGTGGACGAATTTGTACAAAACTTTGTTGTATTCAAATTTTTTTGTGCACAAATTCATACAAATGGAGTTTGTTATATTCAAATTTTACTGAATACTGACCTATTGTCAAGTGTCTGACACATGGCTTTCCATATGGTTTTTTTACATCATTCAGTTCTGATGTCATAATTACACAAGTGTTTGATGAGTTATTTAATTGCAGGGTTTCTGCTGGTGTTCGCATTTTCTGCATTTTGCAAATAGTTTTCCAATTTGTCAAATAAATTATGATTTGGCAAAAAAAGTTGTGAATACTTAAAATTCCACATTTCAAAACCTTTTCAATTTATAAAAATTTTCAATTTGTAAAACACTTTAGATAAACTTGCTTGTTATACCGATGTTTTTATAGCACTGTAAATAACAATAGAGGGTATGGAGTGGTCGGACGCAGCGTTAATTAATCAACAACACTGACTGAAATGATTACCAAGTCCAATTGTCCATCTTGGGTAGGGCCTACACAGGTAATCTCTGTGATGTCGGCGTGTGCATCAAAAGCTATTGGGTTATACAATTATTTGAAGCGACTGATAAAAGGTGATCGGATATCGCGTAAAAGTTCTGTAACTAGTATTATTTACCTGTAAAAAGTAAATTATCGTTGTTTTTAATTAAGTCAGCTTTGAGCTTGAAAAAAGGGAAGTAGATCTAGTCTTGAATGTTTCGTACTTTCTCTTGTACACGTAAAATTCATGTACGCACCTAGCAATACATATTTTCACACCAGTTGGTTTTAGATGTCATCGCTATGGTCAACTGCAATGTTCGTAGCCCCCTCCCCAACTGATTCCATTTAGCTACATCACGATATAAAAGCTTTTTCGAGAGTGCCATCTACTGGACCTCGTCATATACATATATACAGAATGTTAAATGACTGATAATCAATCAAATTTAGGATGTCAATTCTATTTTCAAATTCTCAAAGCATATGGCGAAAAAACATAGTGACTGACATCGCACTGCCAAAAGACTTTATGCAAACGGAATATAACTAAAACAAGGATGAGATGTCTCTAGGTCAAGATATCTACATATGGTCTCCAGGATTTTATTTCAGATAACAATTTAGTGTGACTTTCACCATTTCTAAATGCTGAAGCAGACACACGGCAACTACTGAACTTAAAAAAAAAGTGACACAAAAAACGTAAAAAACTTTAAATCAAACCCTTATCTAGGACGATATGAACACAGACAAAACTTGATTTCACTGGTAGGGGATATTCAATACAGCCCTTATCTGGCAGGACGATCAAATGATCACAGAATCAAAGTCTTGATTTCATTCCTATCAGTGGTAGGGGATATATAAAAATAATACAGCCAATAAATTAATATCCAAATCTGGCAGAAGTAAGCTTTGGTTGGCTATCAAATGCAGTTTCTATCTATAACTGTTATCATAATCATTACAGTCAGTTGCAGTTTCTACCTATTCTATCTATCACTGTTGTAGCAGTTTCTATCTATACTGTTATATTACTGTTATCATTACTATCAGTTCAGTTGCAGTTTCTATCTATAACTATGTTAGTTTCATCTTAACTATCAGCAGTTGCAGTTTTATCTATATAACTGTTATCATTACTATCAGTCTCAGTTTTTATCTGTTATCAATAACTGTTTTATCTATAACTGTTATCATAACTATCAGTTGCAGTTTCTATCTATATAACTGTTATCAATACTATCAGTTGCAGTTTCTATCTATAACTGTTATCATAACTATCAGTTATCTATCTATCACTATCATTTGCAGTTGCAGTTTCTATCTATATAACTATATCAGTTCAGTTTTACTATCACTATCTCAGTTTCTATCTAAAACTGTTATCATTACTATCAGTTGTAGTTTTTTCTATCTATATAACTGTTATCATTACTATCAGTTGCAGTTTCTATCTATATCTATTATCTTGCAGTTTCTATCTAAAACTGTTATCATTACTATCAGTTGCAGTTTCTATCTATATAACTTGCAGTTTCTATCTATAACTATTATCATTACTATCAGTTGCAGTTTCTATCTATCACTCTATCATTAATAACTGTTATCATCACTATCAGTTGTTAGTTTCTATCTATATATAACTGTTTATCATTACTGTTATCAGTTGTAGTTTCTATCTATATAACTGTTATCATTACTATCAGTTGTAGTATCTATTTATATAACTGTTATTACTATCAGTTGTAGTTTCTATTTATATAACTATTATCATTACTATCAGTTGCAGTTTCTATCTATATAACTATTATCATTACTATCAGTCTCAGTTTCTATCTAAAACTGTTATCATTACTATCAGTTGTAGTTTCTATCTATAACTGTTATCATTACTATCAGTTGCAGTTTCTATCTATGTAACTGTTATCATTACTATCAGTTGCAGTTTCTATCTATGTTATCATTACTATCAGTTATCATCTACTATCAGTTGCATTACTATCAGTTGCAGTTTCTATCTATGTAACTGTTATCATTACTATCAGTTGCAGTTTCTATCTAAAACTGTTATCACTACTATCAGTTGCAGTTTCTATCTAAAACTGTTATCACTACTATCAGTTGCAGTTTCTATCTATGTAACTGTTATCATTACTATCAGTTGCAGTTTCTATCTAAAACTGTTATCATTACTATCAGTTGCAGTTTCTATCTAAAACTGTTATCATTACTATCAGTTGCAGTTTCTATCTATGTAACTGTTATCATTACTATCAGTTGCAGTTTCTATCTAAAACTGTTATCATTACTATCAGTTGCAGTTTCTATCTAAACTGTTATCATTACTATCAGTTGCAGTTTCTATCTATGTAACTGTTATCATTCATATGCTCTATCTATGTAACTGTTATCATTACCATCAGTTAGTTTCATCTTATCATTACTATCAGTTGCAGTTTCTATCTATGTAACTGTTATCATTACTATCAGTTGCAGTTTCTATCTATGTACTATCAGTTGTTTTATCTAAAATTACATTACTATCAGTTGCAGTTTCTATCTAAAACTGTTATCATTACTATCAGTTGCAGTTTCTATCTATGTAACTGTTATCATTACTATCAGTTGCAGTTTCTATCTAAAACTGTTATCATTACTATCAGTTGCAGTTTCTATCTAAAACTGTTATCATTATATTGTTACTTGGATGTTACTGCTGAAATACTGGATCTGTCTTTCTCATTGTAATTGACAATACTTTCTAGTCGAAAAAATTCTGATTTTAGTTAATAAAAAAAGAAAAGAAAACAAAAACAAAAATTTCTTGTATAACCTGTTGAATCAAAAAAGAATAAATATTCAAAATCTGATATTGTGAAGTTTGGTTAAAAATAAAATCATAAAAAATGGAAAAGCTGAGACTATAAAAAACAGTTCTTACCTTCTTCTATTGCTTTTGAGATTGTACTTGTTCGTTTGGGAGCACTAGGCTTTCCCCTTGCTTTGGCTTTTGCCTGCTGAAAACAGAAAAAACAAAAACATGTTTTAATTTAACAGATATGTACACGAGATGATGAGGGATCTCGTTGGCTGAGTGGTTACAACTGAGTGGGTCTCTTACACCCTGCTAGAACCTTAGCTAATTTTGAGATAAAGTTGGTCAGTTTAATTGTGGAAGGCCAGTGGTGTCTTATTCTTATTTATACTGTTACACTATTATAGTCTGTTTACTCTTACTTTTACTGTTACACTATTACAGCCTGTTTACTTTTACTGTTACACTATTACAGCCTGTTTACTCTTACTTTTACTGTTACACTATTACAGCCTGTTTACTCTTACTTTTACTGTTACACTATTACAGCCTGTTTACTTACTGTTACTTATTACAGCCTGTTACACTTACTTACACTTTTACAGCCTGTTTTACTCTTACTTACACTTTTACACTATTACAGCCGGTGTTTACTCTTACAGCCTGTTTACACTTTTACACTTTTACACTATTACAGTCTGTTTACTCTTACTTACACTTTACACTGTTTACTCTTACTTACACTATTACAGCCGGTTTACTCTTACTTTTACTGTTACACTATTACAGCCTGTTTACTCTTACTTACACTTTTACACTATTACAGTCTGTTTACTCTTACTTTTACTGTTACACTATTACAGCCTGTTTACTCTTACTTATACTGTTACACTATTACAGTCTGTTTACTCTTACTTATACTGTTACACTATTACAGCCTGTTTACTCTTACTTTTACTGTTACACTATTACAAACTCTTTACTCTTACTTTTACACTATTACAGCCTGTTTACTCTTACTTTTACTGTTACACCATTACAAACTCTTTACTCTTACTTTTACACTATGACAGCCTGTTTACTCTTATATTGTTACACTATTACAGTCTGTTTACTCTTACTTTTAATGTTACACTATTACAGCCTGTTTACTCTTACTTTTACTGTTACACTATTACAGCCTGTTTACTCTTACTTATACAGGGTTCGAAAAATCCACTCAGCCGCTCGCATTGGCGAGTAAAAAATCCTTTCAGACGAGTAAATATTCATAATGAACTTGCCCGTGTGGCGAGTGCTGACTCCCTACTGAAAATCTGTTTTCCCTCTTAAATTTCGAAACTGGTCAATTTCCTTCTATTTTCAGTTCAAAATACATTACAATAAACAATTAGAAACTTAAATAATTATTTTATTGACAATTAAACACGTTAGTCTTTACCTCATGGCCAAATATGTCACAGAACAGCTGTTGACAGCTGATACTTGCATTGTTGAGGAAGTGGAAGTTGGATGTGTGTAAAGAAAAGAACCAATTTCGAACGGACCTGAATTTCAGGATTTGGTAAAATAATCATAGCACTATAATTTGTATAGAAGTTGTAAAATCTGAATGTAAGTGAATGATAAAAGTAAAAATAGTTACTAAATACTATAAATAAAAGTTTTAATGAAAATATAGAAATGGATAGCTCTTGTTTTCATGTAAAAAGAGTGAAAACTTACTTTTGTAATTTATATTTAGTTAAACACATAGTAGTAACATCATAAAATAGTAATAATAATAGTTGATTATAGTAATAATAATGATGCATTAACAGTTAATTTAGATGCAAATGCATCATTCAGAGACAATATATATTGTATATAAATTTATCTATTAAAATAACAATAACTTAAAAAAACAAAATTAAATAAAATATTTTTTTTCATTGTGGGTAACCAGATTTCTATGGCGGGCAACCAAAATTTCAGTCAAGAATTTGATTTCTAAAAACTTAAAGTGAGAGCATACAAAAGGTGTGGTAAGATTTTCACACATTTTCCATCATAATAAGTATTTAATTAGAAAAAAAGACAATTTGTCAAATGAAGAGTATCATATCTGTTAAGCCATATAAGATCTATTTACTTTGAAAAAAGATTTTATATGCGGTAAACACATTTTCTTTTAAATACTACGTTTTCATACTTGGGTGAGTGCAAAATGAGTTTGGGCGAGTGGAAGTTATGTAATCACTTGCTCGAAGGGCGATTGCTTTTATACAAATTTTTCAAACCCTGTTATACTGTTACACTATTACAGCCTGTTTACTCTGACTTATACTGTTACACTATTACAGCTTCTAGTCTATTTACATGTACTATTTTTTTTGACTGTTTTTTACTATTCTTGTCTGTTTACTCTTATTTCTTACACCAGTAGACTATTATTACTTATACACTTTTATACTGTTCTCAATTTTCATTTACAGTAAAATTTGATTTAGCGACCACATCTGTATAAAGTCCACCTGGTCACAAAGACTGGTTTTTGCTGTCCCCAATAGTACCATTTGTGTACAAACCAACCTCTATATAAAGACCACCTGCCTATAAAGAACGGCTTTCCAGTGTCCCTAGGGATGTTGTTATATACAAGTTTCACTGTACATTACAAACTGATTCATCCACTTACAGGCATACAAGCTGTCAAAATGGAGGTTTTTATTAGTATTAAAAGTCTGATATACTGTATAGGTTTTATACAAAATAAAATGATTTTAAAAAGTCCTGGATTAAAAAAAAATTGTTATAATGTCATTATTTGTGAAAAGAAATCAAATGTGAATAATGTGCAAGTAAACATTTGTATTTTAACATGGATGACAGGGATATCAGTCCTCTGCATATTTCATTCATCCTAGGCAATGTATAATAGTTAAAATTATCTATAGCAATATATCCTTTCAGCCTTTTTAATCAAAATTCTGGTATAATCAAGGGATATTTTTTATCAAAATGACAGCTCGTATGCTTTTAATATGATCACTTACTCCACCCTTGGCTTTTTTCGTTGGTGAAGCAGGCACATCTTTTGATATTTCATCTATTTTTTTCTGTTGTCCTCTGGTCATGGCATCTGCATCTGGTTTGTCATCACCTAGAATTCGTTCAGCTTCCTGCAATTGAGAAGTATTTGATTTTTTTTAAAGTCACTGGTCGATCATCCCAAGTTCTTCAAGATATTAGATCTCAGGTTTAAAGGTGTTTTTCCAAAACAGAAAATCAGTTTGACTACTTATATTAATGTACAATAACAAATGAGAGCTGTACACAATCATAACAATTTTTACTATGAACTTCCTAAATATTTTGTGAAAGTAAGGTCAGGTCCAGTTTTGTATGCATATACAAATAGAACATGTATGTGCAAATGAACAATTGCCAAAATGGGTTTCTCAAGTAATTTAAATTAAAAAAAAACAGGAATATATGCATTTTTATGCCTGTGTACATCTCTTTTTTCTGATTGTATATCAATCTAAGTAGTAAAAAAGGAAAGAATAAATTTGAAAATTTATGAATCTTTCTCATCAAATAGGAAAGAACATGTATTTTTGCATCGTTAAAGGGGCCGACTGTCACCTATGTAAAAACTACTACAAAAAAGAGTCTGGTCATAGATGAACCACTTTGCATGCACTCAGTTACAATTACAATGCATCCTTAATGACTCCTGATCAGTTTATGTCTCCTGATAAGATTTCATATATCTGAGAGGCAGAGCAGATATTTCGCATCAAGGAAAACCAAGATAAAAGAACCAAACATGGGGAGCATAGCTGAGTAAAGGACAAAGCTACAACCACAACAAAAATAATGATGTTCTATTTCTCTAACCTACAATTTATGCCACTTCTAACTAATCACCCCCTGAAAAACAATAGACTCTTCTGTAAATTAATGAAATAGGTCAGTCCAAATATGTCTTTAGGAGTGAATAAGTTAATGTACAGAAATTTAAGTGGAGGCTTGCACACACAATACCTGAAATATAGTGGAACCTAAGGGACGACCAATGTCTGCCATGGAAACAATGGCCTCTCATGAATCTTCCATTGTTTTAACTCTCAGAGAGATTGCTACCATAGCTGTTCCCACCATCATCAGTGGGTTCTAAGACACTTTTTATTGTTTTAACTCTTACAGAGATGGCTACCTTAGCTGTTTCCACCATCATCAGTGGTTTCTAAAAACATCTTTCATTGTTTTAACTCTCAGAGAGATAGCTACCTTAGATGTTCCCACCATCATCAGTGGTTTCTAAGACACCTTCCATTGTTTTAACTCTCAGAGATATGGCTACCTCAGCTGTTCCCACCATCATCAGTGGTTTCAAAGACATCTTCCATTGTTTTAACTCTCAGAGACATGGCTACCTTAGATGTTCCCACCATCATCAGTGGTTTCTAAGACACCTTCCATTGTTTTAACTCTCAAAGAGATGTCTACCTTAGCTGTTCCCACCATTGTCACTCCTTTTGCCATCCTTGGCTTTTTAGCAGGTGGTTGCTCATCTTTGATATCATCCAATTTCTGTTGTTGGCCTCTTGTCTTAGCATCTTCATCCGGTCTTTCTTTTCCTAATAGTCGATCAGCCTCCTGAAGTCACAAGATAGTCATAATTAGTTGCTGTAGTTACAGACAGATATTTTAAATAAACAGAAATTATAAAACTGATTGTGTTTTCTCTAAAAGCACATGTAAATTATGCCATCATAATTATGTATACATTTGGAAAAAGATGACTATCAATGAAAATCACCTTCATTAACACTCTGGGTTTTATATCTTACACATTTGAATGTTGTTTTATGCCACACTTAACAGTCATCTTTTGACAACCAATTTTTAGTGGTTAAGGAGAGAGTCTAGACACAATGTAACCTGTAAAGAGACTACTGACCTTCCGTAAGTAAACTCACTAACAAACTGTCTCACAAAATCAGTTTAGGTTCCAGAAGGACTTGAAAATGTGCTGACCAGAACTCTAACCTTTCTGACACAAGCCCAAATTTGATTTTAAAACCACTGACTCAACTGTATAATGAGAGGAGCAAGCTACCTTAACTCATTCACCCTTAAAGACACATTTGTACTAGTCTACAGGTAAGTTGTTGATTTATAGAAGAGTCCATTGTTTTTCATAGGGTGGTTGAGTAAATTTAAACTCCAGTTGTTCAAATTTGAGATTCTAATTTATTACAGGGGCACAAATAAATATTAAATGTGAAAGTCTGGAAAATGCCTAGTTACAATATTTTTAATATATTCATACATTGAATTAAGATATCAAACCTTTGCTGTTACAGCCATGGTACTATCTCTTTTCAGACCTGGCTCATCCTTCTCTGGGTTTTTCAAACCTTGCATTTCTAATAATTTACCCTTTCCTTCTGACTGCAAATACTGTATTCCTTCCTGTGAAAAAAAAAAAGATAATGAAAATAAATGTATCATCATTTTCAGCTTTATCAATAGATTAGTTTTTTTCAGGTTTAAAAGATATTCACAAAGTTTAAATTGTAAGATACATTGTGGATCATGACCTCTACAATCTATTTGACCTTAACCCTTGACCTCAATATGTCAAACAAATTACTTTTAAGTCAATATCTTATGTAAATGTACAGCTCAGTTGAAATAGGCTTAAATATCCTATTTAGTTAATCTGCAAAGAGTAACTTTCGTAAATCTAGCATAATACAACAGGTTCACGTGTTCCTGCATGAAAAATGTTCATGTAGGCTTAGTGGTCCCTAACATGTATTTTTCAGAGTTCCAGCTACATGTTACATTTTTGCATGCCTGGCCTTAACTTTACAACACCCAGTCCCAATTTTGCAATATCCTGCCCTTTTTAAAAGTTCCCCTACATTTTCTACTGTGAATGATGTAAAATACAACAATAAAGATACACTAAAAATATTGTGTAATTTGAATAAGAATTGGGGAAGAAATCGACAATTATTTGTTTGAATCCGCCAATTTTAGTGACCACCCAGTTTCTTTGATGAAAACTGTAGGTTTCTGTATTTGTCACAAGCAAAATTTACAGCACCATTTCCTTTGTTCATAGTAAGTGGTATAAACAAATACAATCACCCCCACTACAGAAAAAAAAAGTTGCCTCCTAGAAATAAAGTTTCAAAGGAGTTTAAAACAAATATCAGATGACAATGAATAACTTTTTATACATACTGGTATGTGAATTTTGACAAGAATTGATGCAAGCTTTACTTTGTGGCACATATTTGAAAAATACTTATTTGATATAGAAAGCTAAGGGGAAATGGTGATGGTTGACTCACTTTTGGAATGGTGCTGTAGCAAGTAAACACTATATAGTACATACATGTAGTGTAGAAATGCAAAAATCATTTCCAGCACAACACAATAATTCTCAATATGTTAGAATGGTGCTGTAGAAGCATAACAACTTGCAATCAACTTATAAGACAATGGAATGAAGTCTGTAAACTTTATATATTTAACTGATTGCAAATTGACATCAAGAACATGTTTATTCTGCTCTGTAATAAGTTAAGAGAAAGAACAAAACACCAGATGCAAATTCCATATATGTTACTTTAAATAAAAAAATTATCCTCTTCAAGCTTTTTTACACATGCAGACAAGTAAAACAAAGATAGACAATAAGAAATATCGAGAACAAATATACAATGCAACACAAAATTCCATGTTAAAGCATGCATATGCTTGTCCCCCTAAAACCTTTCTCTCTTTGTTTACCTCAACCCACCCCTTTGTAAATACCATTACATCAAATGTTTAATGCGGCGATGTTGTGTACGGGAAATGACAGTTAAAATACCAAATTCCATCATAACATACATGAACACAACCCCTTCTCCACAAGTTTCCTCCGCCTGAAAACTCTTCTTTATCCGGAACCAAAGCGGGTTTTATATGCAACCAGCCTAGCCTGACCTTAGAACATTTGGTCGCCATCTTGGAAAACTATTTTGTATAAATTTGCGATCGATTTTTCCTCACTCTTCCAGGAAATTAAGAAATGAAATTTTGTAATATAATACGTCAATAATTGTAGTTTGCGTTGCCACAAAAATAGTTTCTTAATTTCTAAGGCAGCCTGGAGAAAATCGGCTATTAAGGTAACCGGTGGCAACGATAAGTTATGCGACTATAGTGTAGATTAGTGAGGCTGCTAGGCTCAAGTTTTTCCTCAATTTTCTCCATAAATCCTGAATAGATTTTGACCTACCTTGGCAGTCACTTGCATTGTTCCATCTCTTGCTAGGGAAGTCTTGGAATCAGCCATTTTATCCTGTATCTTTGCAGAAATCAGCTGCACAATTGGGGATACAAAACGCAGTGTCAACACGAGGAAATGCGAGTCAGCGTATGGTAGGCGTGGTCACATGGTAGGCAACGATGCGTTTGATTGGTGGACTTTTTCGAGGCTGACCCGGAAGCGGGAATATGAAAATAAAAGCACATGTTACGTAGTAAACAGAACTTGGATGATGTTGTTTTGGTGTTTAAAACAGTATTTAATCAGTCAATACATCTTAAAACGCATTATATGTCAAAACAGTCTCTTTTCAATAGCTTAACGGTTACATAACGTCACAAGGATAACCATTTAAAAAAAATAAATGACCTAAATATATATATATTTTCTAACGTTTTGAATTTTTAGAATTTAATGCCTGAGGAAATTTACTCAAGTGATAATAATTTTAATACGAAAGTACCCCAGTACTTATGAAATCAGTATGATACGGGCGTAAACATATGAACTGATTTTGAAGAAAAAATTCGATGCCGAAATAGAGATAACTGATCAAGTTTTATTGGGAATTTATTTTTTAAAAATTAAAAAAATCTTTGACCAATGCAAGGAACACAGACACGGGGCCTACATAAGTCATGAATCAGTATACCAATTTCGGCACTATATGATATCAAATTTCAAGTTTGTTCCCAATTCATGTTGGATTGAATACACAGTTAATGAAACTATACCCGTTCACAGCTGTGTATGCCAGATATATGTGTTATATACGTCTCTGAACCCACTGACATCTTTGATCAAAATTAAATTTACATAAATTTCGATGTTGCTATTCACTGATAGATTGGATCGGCAATATGTAAAGCCCAATTAAGCTCGCTGGTTCGGTCTCTAAAACCATGAGGAAGAAATACTGACAGATATGTGACTAGCTGTAATAAATAGATATGTGATTATCTGTGAGAAATACTGACAGATATGTGATTATCCATAAGAAAAACTGACAGATATGTGATTATATGTAAGATATACTGACAGATATGTTATTATCCGTGAGAAATATCGACAAATATACGATTATTTGAAAAAAAAATGAATTCCGGGGCGACAGATATGTGATTATCCGTCAGAAATACCGACAGAATATGTGTTAATCTGTAAGAAATACCAACAGATATGTGATAATCTGTGAGAAATACTGACAGATATGTGATAATCTGTGAGAAATACTGACAGATATGTGATTATATGTAAGATATACTGACAGATATGTGATTATATGTAAAATATACTGACAGATATACCACGCCTTCCGTGACACGGGACCTCGGTTTTAAGGGTCACCCGAATTACTCATAACTTTCACACTGAATTACGAGCGCACTGCAATTGTCAAGAGCCGGCCTGGCTCAGTCGGTAGCGCGCTGGATCCTTGATCGTGGGGTCGTGAGTTCAAGTCCAGCCGTCGGCAGGTTGGTTTTCTGTCCTTCTGATGAGACAGTAAAAACTTTCTTCACTAAGAAAAAGCGCCCCAGTATAAAATTTCCCCCAAATTACAGCACGCCCCTATCGCAGGTTTAGCTATCTATCCGTGTCCAGTTCTATTACTAGAAATCTATCAATCCACATAAGCCAAAGACTAACAGATCAGTTTTAATTTTTGGTTAAGAAATAAAAAAATTGAAATCGTGAAATCTCGTATCAAAATTCATTAAAAACAGTCAAATCTTTATCTATTTATTTCATTGATTGTTTGTTTATTGTTGTTAACGCCCCACTCTAGAATCTTTCCCTTATATGGACACGTCACCAAATGCCGGTGAAGGGCTTCAAATTTTGACCTTTGCTCGGCACTTACGGCCATTGAGCAGTGAGGGTTCTTTAACATGCAGACAACGATTTTTACTCTCATTCGAAGGACAGGAATCCAGCCTGCCAGTGACTGGACACGATCTCACGATCAAAATCGATCGCGCTACCTACTGAGCCAAGCCGGTGTAAAGACGAATAATGACCCCCGTCGAATAATGACCGGGGGTCATTATTCTACGTAGAAAAATGACCCCCGGTCATTATTCGACGTTTTAGGGGGTCATTATTCGACCGTAGAATAAGTGGCACCAGCCCCAAAAAATTGCAAACCCCTCGTGAAAAATATTGACCCCCATAGAATAATGACCCCCTTATAAACCGACTTGATTTCTCGATAAATGTTATTAATATGATGTACGATGGTGTTCTGAAAGTTCGTAGATATGGCGCATGTTGACGCTTATACTTCAGATAATACTAGTATGCATTTTTTTTTTTTTGCGATTATTTTCAACCAACTCATTTGTTAATTCTGATTCATAAATTTTAAAAAAAACTAATGACCTTCGAAACCCGGATACCACTTCATTTTTTGTGACTTATCGGATGTTATAACATTTATAAGTCTATTGTGTATTTTAGACCCATACACGTCCATGGACAAGCCGTTCCGAGATCTACAGGAGCACTTGGGTCATACCGGGATTCTGATTTACGCCCAGGAGCGCTAAGTCAAACAAATTTTCCTTAAAGTATGCAGATTATCCTCCGGAGATGTTCATAAAATGACAATTGAGTTTGCACGCGTGGTGTGGAAAAAGAGAACTCTTTCGTCGGTCAAGAAATAAATGGGCTTTTCCATTAAGACAGGAGTAAAAAAAAAAACTCTTTTTCCACACTCCAGGACATTTTTAGAACTCCAAGAGGATAATATGCTTAATTAAGGGATAATTTGGTTGCTCCCCTGTAAATTTACGTCATTATTATCGTCACTGAGGAAGTTTTACGGTCGATACGGGGATCTTACAACACAATATGAAGTCTGTTAAATGACATTCTGGGGCATGACAATAAACAGTAAAAACCCTGAATCAATCAGACATTACACCTAATCATGACCTTACCGAAAATGATATTTTTACCAGTTCAGAGAGGTTTCCATAGAACATTTGCGACGGGTGTGCCTAGCCGACAGGGACGCTCACTCCTTCCGGACCTGGTCCTATATATCTTTGGGAAAGCAGTTCCTCAGATGGAATCCACAATCACCGAACTTGACATCATCAAATTTGACAATATCACCGAACTTGACATCACCGAATTTTGACAGGTTTCAACTGAATATGTGCGACGGGTGTGGCTAGCCAGCAGGGGGCGCTGATTCCTGCGGACACCTAGTCCCGTCCCATTTGGGACTTGCATATGTTCTACTTGTTGAGAGCATTTACCTTAATTTGTCATGAATTTCTGGATTAAAGCTTTCTGGACTCTGACTTCAGTATTTATATTTTACATTTGAATTTATTCAAATAAGGCAATTATTGCCATATGCTTAGTTAGTGTGCAAGGGAACATAATTTGTTCCATAGGTAAAAGATTCGAACCATTGGACATGCACATTTTCTATCATAATGGTAACACTTGAATTGTGTGTCCAGTCACATCAACCATTCAATATGCCGTTCAAAACTGTTTTCGAAGTCAATTCAAACTTATCGTCGATTTTCGTCATAAAATTCCTTGCACTGTGTTCTAATGTAAAATTAAACGTCTAGACAAATGAAACAAACGCGCTCTTTGTATATTTTTGGCTAACGCGGCCTATATTAAGCAAAAGAGGATATTATTAAATTAAGAAGATAGCACTGAAGCCATTATTACAATAGTAGCAGCATTGATGTATATTAAACATACATGTAATTGCAAAATCGTGTTATCCTCTTTCTGATAAACGTGACCGAAATTTGCAAAGAGAGTGTTTGTTTTATTTATTCAACTTGCTTCCCTTTGAGGACCATAGACCTCAGTTTAAGGGGGGGGGGGGCTGGCATGAAACTGACGCCTATGTTGAGAACACCACAGATTTCAATGTGAAGTGTACCAAGAAGTTTTGCAACGTCTTTTTTGTACTCGAGTATGGAAGACAATGTCACATTATTGGTAAGTTCTCCTTCTCTATTTGTTGTGAGGGCTGACCATTTTACCAGTTGTTACATATATATAACTCTGAAAAACCTTGCATTCCCATTTGCACATATAGTGTTCTTAGTTTAAGGGAACACCAAATAATGTCTCTGTGAAATTTATGGACACTATATACTAAAGTATATAATTAAAAAAAAAAATCAAAACATCACATGATTTAACTTTAAACATAATAAAACAAACTCTTTTTGCGCGGCCTTTATCAAGCCAATGAGGAATACAATGTCTATAAATTACGTTACTATGCTGACTTTAGCGCTTGAAGCCATCAGCGTGTTAACATGGATGTAAGATGTTAACAGAAATTGTTTTCCTTTTATGCTTGAATAAAGGCCCGCGTGGCCGAAAAATTTGCAAACAGAGTGTTTGTTTTAACATTTATTCGATCTTCTTCCCCAATGAAGGACACCACAAATTTATACTTTTAACATAGTTTAATCATGGAATTAAACACAGCGAGTGAAGTGTTGCAAAGGTCAAAGTCTTATATTTATGTTAAGAAACAAAATAGGTTAGCGTAAATATGAATGTTGTTTAATTCAACCAAAATCAGTTTTGGCAAATACGTGACCGCATAAGTCCAATACTGAACAAAATCAAGCAATGCCTGTCATAAAGTAGATAATTTTCAGCTTGGGCAAATTCCACCTTGTACGTGTTTTCCTTAGACACATATATGATAATAATAACACATGAGATAATAATCAAAAAAGAAGTAAAGAAAATATAATTTAACATTGCATGTTACATGCATTACATGTCGTATTGTTCACGTTTTCAAGTGCGTCTTTAACGCTTTCAATCAAATGTCACTTTTAAAAGAAAGACATCACATCTCATGAACCTGTGTAGATCAATGAGTTAGCGCGCCGGTCTGCGGATCGGAAGGTTGTGAGTTCGAATCCCACTGTATGCGTGTGATTTTCATTTTGTAATTTTCGCTTGCTCCGAGTTCCTCGCGGCGCGACAAAATCCATACATATGAAATCAAGCATGACATTCACCCGAAGCATAGGGTGCAGTGGACATAAAGTAAGATGTATCAAATATGGCGTCGAACTGAAATCGGTGCAGTATATCTTTAACAAAGATAGTGGTTGTATAGCTTTAAACGATTATCCCTCGATAATCGACTTGGAAGTGGGAGATACCGAATCGGAGTGGCGAGGCGGGAGTCTGCCTTCCTGTTATAAACTTTAACTTTTCGCCATATTTTTTTATCGTCAGAGATAGAGTTCATATTTAGAATGCATACTCAACTAATGAAACCGTTTCAAATGACACCAGGGTCAATGACCCTATGCACTTCATGCAAACTAGCTTTTCGGATTTTGTTGCCATCGGGGCATAGTGTTTCACAGACACATCTTGTTGTGGAAAAATATCAAATATTATTATTACCAGGAGTGTAGTATGTAATGTACAATATGGGGTCATTTTTCTATGGGGGTCATTTTCCTATAGATCTAACATGTAGAAAAAATGACCCCCGGGTATTTATTCTACGGTTTTGACTCATTATTCTACGGCTAGGGAGTAATTTTTCTACGTAGAATAATGACCCCCGGGTCATTATTCGACGGGGGTCATTATTCGTCTTTACACCGGCTCTATATCATTATTACAAATTTTCAAGCTAAATATATTCAATCCATGGTACTATGGTGCTTGAGGATGAATTTTAGACTGGTGTATATGAAACCAAAGGCGAAAATAACCAGGGGCGAAAATTTCAGTTGTACAACCATGACAAGTATTATGAAATTTCAATGATTCAGAAACATGATCTAATAATGTCATTCGTATTTCTATTTGCAAAGCTATCTATCACGCTTTTATAAAAGACATAAAACTTTGTTGGAACAGTAAAATTTCCATTTGAGAAAATGATTCTAAAAAATGAATGATTATATATGGCTCTTGCTAAGATGAAATGCAATGGAGTTTTGACACAGTCCTCAACTTATTGTTTTAAAACTATACGTTCTGAGATAGCGAATCGAAATATCAATGTATTGAAATTAAAACAAAATTTTCAAGAAGAAAAATAAAAACCTATGGAAATGATGAAATACTAAAATTATTGTTGATATGTATTGTAAACAGTTCTAGTCTAAAATTCAGATAAATGATACAATACAGGGGGAAATAACTCGCGGTGTTAATATTGGCTGTATTCACAGTGTTGATAAATCCGTGAAATTAAGAAACGGTGAATAAATTTCCGATCAATTTATGTTCATGTAATATATGTAATATATTATGGATTGCATTTGCCTGACCTGGTATTATTGTATTCTACGTCTGATCCGTGAATAAAACAAATCGCGAACCCGAGATAAAAAAAAACATGAACATTACAACCCGTGGAATCAATCCCTTATACAAAACAGACAGTTCCCTATCTATATAAAATTCACAGATACCAGAGTATTAATCGTCAAGATGTCCAGAATACAATGAAATCATACAAATCTGATGAATATTGGACAAACATTGATGTCTGGAAATCTAGAGATAAGATCAGTTGCCCTATTAATACTGTATATCCTTATATTACGCATTGACTTTACTTCACACTTCAGACATTTCAGCAGCGAATACATAACGTCGCCATTTTAAAGATGTCAAATATTGCAGTTTCACGAATTGCAATGGTAATACTGTATAAGTGGAAATTTTAGCAAGACACAAATTAAGCGTTTTGTTCTAAAATATGGTATACAATTTTAGCGAGCACTAATTTTACTGATTCAATGATTGAAAAAAGATAACTCTTACCAACGACGAAGAATGAATGTTAGCGATATTCAATTTTAGCGATGTCATCAAACTTGCTAATAATATCAAAATTGAATCTATGTCATACAAGCTCATTGGTTCGACCTAAGTACACTATAAAATCTCAGATACCAAAGAATAAATCTTCAGGATGTCCAGGATACATATGCAAATCCTGTGAATGTTGGACAAACACGGACCTCTGGAAAACCATGGAGTATTAACCATCCCCTGTTGACCGGTCACACCTGCCGTAGTCCATGAAATAAAAGAGGAATAAATTCCCATAACAATTGGTAAAGACGTCTCAACAATCGCTATCGGACATGTAACTCAATATTTCATTTAGTGAACCAGAGTAATCGCAAACAAGGGTATTATACCCACCGTAAAATTTAAGGAACATGGACAAGTATGTGTTTGATTCTTTTGTGTCATTAATTTCTAATTTGTTTGAGATATATCGCATTGACATATGTATGAAAATTGTCATTATGAATGGACAAAATGTCGTCGATATATCTTAATGTTTGATTAATGACCACCGCTAGCTTCTTCTTCTTTTAATACAGAAGCTTCTGAAAGAAGTTTGCTTCGTAAGAATAAAGGAACAGGTCAGACAAAAGAGGGGCACAAATGGTCTTCTTGGGATTACCGACAGTGTGCCGAAAGTAATGCGTGAGTAATAGGGATATACATATCATGTTCCCACTTTTTGATTTACAAGGGGTTTTACCAAAAAAGTGGGAACATGATAATTCTGCCTCTTTTTTTCTAAAGAAAAACAAGGCATATTGTATTATTTAAGTATAGAGAAATTGTTTGCATTAATAAAAGAATGCGAACCTAATTTCAGAAAAATATGTAACTTATTTTTATTGTATTTTATTTCGCATTTTAATAGTTTTCATTTCGTCATTTCTAGTAACATGCAGAGGCAATACTCCTAGAAGTGCCCCTGACCGCTGTAAGTATGTACGTATAACTTTTATAAAATGATATATCTTTCTTTGGGTACCGTAAACGTGGGAATTTTCGCCCCTGTTTTTTATTTCGCCCTTTTACGACATAAAACATATTCATCCCGTCTAAATCTCAGGGATGGCAGGTATGCCCGTGCTTCAGATATTGAGCTTGTAAATTTCGCTTTCATTTAAATTCACCATGTCATCTCAGGGTGAAAATTAAACATAAGCGAAAATTTCCATGTTTACAGTATCAGAATCTAGTGCAAATAAGATTATTATGTTGAAATCAGTATACTTTGAAGGTAAATCAATGTAATGAGATAAAGAAACATGGTGTCGAAGGGTCCTCTACTTAACGTTGGATCTGGACGCTTACTATTTGAAGACCTTGTCACACTTTCTTATTAGGCAGGGATTGTGATGTACAGGAATGTATATGTATATAGATATAAAAATCACAGATACCAAAGTATTAATCGTACGAAGGTTCACTAGACAATACGAGAAGTGTTCCAAAATAATGTGTAATTTCTCGCGGAAATCGTATTGTGAACTTAAACTTACCTCGTTTAGATAGATAGATAACTGAAGCTTAATATAAGGTAAAAATCTTGCTTACAAGTACACTGACATTTGTACGGTGTGCATTAGTTTGTAGTGTATTCATTACATTATACATAAGAGCAGAAATGTGCTTGACATTAAGGCCTACATAAAATGTAGGTCGCTACTCAGCATAGGTCGACCTTCAATAACTACATCTAAAAGCAATATAGAATATCCTTTTAAAAAACAATGCCCGATACACCGTGGAACAAATAGACAGCTTGACAAACTGATCGTTAGCACGATTTCATTGGTATTCTGTTGAAGCATCCAAAACTTAGAAAAATAAATGAAAGATGAACAGAAGAAAATAATTCTGAAAATGTACCATGAGTATGAAAAGGGCTTTCGACAATTTAGCGATTGGTGGTGATGAAACCTGGGTTTACTATTTTGAACCAAAGAGGAAGAGGTCCAACTGACTTTGACTTACCAAAAGTACGAGACGCCCAAGTATGCCAAGCGAATACGTATAGTGAACAAGATTCTGTATGCAATTTTCGTCAATAACTAGTGTCTCATCATGCAAATTCCGGTGCCAAAAAGCAGAACAGGCACTGGAAAGTTCTATAAAAATGTTGTTGAAAAAAATAAAGAACTACTACAAAATTTGCCGCTTGAAAACGGGACTCTGGTACCCCGGCTTTTGCATGATAATGCAACCGCTCACAAGGCACGCATTGTGACCGAAGTTTTCGAGTCGGAGAAGGTCATGGTCCTCCCACATCCTCCGCATTCACCAGATATGGCCCCCTGCGACTATTTTCTGCTTCCCAAACTCAAATATCATCTATCTGTAAAGAGATACAATTCGATAAATGCCCTTAGATCAGCTGTTTATCAGTATCTGAAGAATGTCCCCATTAAAGAGTACGAACTGTGCTTCCAAAGGTGGAGTTGACAGGGTCAAAAGGTGTATTCAGGCAGATGGAGGGTATTTTGAAGAGCAGAAGTTAAAATGATCAAAACATTTGTAGTACAGAAGCAATGCAAGTTTTGGAACACCCCTTGTATACAATTCAGGTGAAAGTTGGACACATACCGACGTCTGAAATTCCATAGGTGGGATCAGGTTCCAGGGAAGAGTAAGCATCCCCTGTTGACTGGTCACACCCGCCGTGTGTCCACCGTTATATTCAAATGAAATGAGTGAGGAATGTCCTTTTCTTTAAAGGTAAATACAATTCAACAACAACTGCCAAGTAGGAAATTCAACATTGCAAATGCAAACAAGAACCAATATATCGAAGATTCCTAAATCCTTGAGAGAACAACTTATCAGTAAGTAATTTGGCTCTATATGTGAAATGTTCATATGTTGAACACGCTCTGGCATGTCGAAACATCTGCGAGATATAAACACAATATGCAGGCGAATGGCATATTACTACTTAACTGTGGAAAGTACATGTATATATGTTCTTGAGTCGCCCAGTGTTTATATTACCAATAAAATTTAATGAATTTCAAAGGGAAGTACCAGTATGCGAAAAAACAGTAAAACACTCAAAATTCACAAATTTTCGGCCACTTGGCCTTTATCAAGTGAAAGACGACAATATGTATATCAGTTACATAGTATTAAGTCTGCACAATACAAAGCTTCAGTGCAATCTTTCAGATTACTATACATATTGTCGTTTTTCACTTGATAAAGGCCAAGTGGCCGAAAATTTGTGAATTTTGAGTGTTTTACTGTTTTATATTACCATTACGCTTTATCAACCAGATGGTTGGGTCTCGAGATATATGTCTGATTTTACCGAGTTCTGATTATGTTTTGGTCTCCAGATTTTTGTCTGATCTCACTGGCTTCTGATTATGTCTGGGTCTCCAGAAATATGTCCGATCTCACTGACTTCTGATTATGTCTGGGTCTCCAGAAATACTGTTACTATTGTGACATATTCCATCAGTGTTACTATAGAGACCTAAACTTTGCAGTTCATGTTACTATTGTGACATATTCCATCAGTGTTACTATAGAGACCTAAACTTTGCACTTTATGTTACTATTGTGACATATTCCGTCAGTGTTACTATAGAGACCTAAACTTTGCACTTTATGTTACTATTGTGACATATTCCGTCAGTGTTACTATAGAAACCTAAACTTTGCACTTTATGTCACTATTGTGACATATTCCGTCAGTGTTACTATAGAGACCTAAACTTTGCACTTTATGTTACTATTGTGACATATTCCGTAAGTGTTACTATAGACCTAAACTTTGCACTTTATGTTACTATTGTGCCATATTCCGTCAGTGTTTCTATAGATACTTCAACTTTGCACTTTTCTTTATATTACTATTGTGACATATTCCGTGTTACTATAGACCTAAACTTTGCACTTTATGTTACTATTGTGACATATTCCGTCAGTGTTTCTATAGATACTTCAACTTTGCACTTTTCTTTATGTTACTATTGTGACATATTCCGTCAGTGTTACTATAGAGACCTACACTTTGCACTTTATGTTACTATTGTGACATTTTCCGTCAGTGTTTCTATAGATACTTCAATTTTGCACTTTTCTTTATGTTACTGTTGTGACATATTCCGTCAGTGTTACTATAGAGACCTAAACTTTGCACTTTATGTTACTGTTGTGACATATTCCGTCAGTGTTACTATAGAGACCTAAACTTTGCACTTTTCTTTGCCACTATTGTGACATATTCCGTCAGTGTTACTATAGAGATCTAAACTTTGCACTTTTCTTTATGTCACTATTGTTACATATTCCGTCAGTGTTACTATAAAGACCTAAAATTTGCACTTTATGTTACTGTTGTGACATATTCCGTCAGAGTTACTCTAGAGACCTAAACTTTGCACTTTATGTTACTATTGTGACATATTCCGTCAGCGTTACTCTAGAGACCTAAACTTTGCACTTAGTGTTACTGTTATGACATATTCCGTCAGCGTTACTCTAGAGACCTAAACTTTGCACTTTATGTTACTGTTATGACATATTCCGTCAGCGTTACTATAGAGACCTAAACTTTGCACTTTATGTCACTATTGTGACATATTCCGTCAGTGTTACTATAGAGACCTAAACTTTGCACTTTTCTTTATGTTACTATTGTGACATATTCCGTCAGTGTTACTATAGAGACCTAAACTTTGCACTTAATGTTACTGTTGTGACATATTCCATCAGTGTTACTATAGAGACCTAAACTTTGCACTTTATGTTACTGTTGTGACATATTCCGTCAGCGTTACTCTAGAGACCTAAACTTTGCACTTTATGTTACTGTTATAACATATGGAAGATACTTGCCGATGTTTGATGGATAACGAGTATATGATATCGTGTGGGACAGAAGATTACATATTTTACACGATTGCGTAGCAGAGATTAGTCCTATCATGTAATATCCAGAAGTAACAAAACCGTCCCATCATAGCGAGAATAATACGCTGCAAAACCTTCATGACTCTGGCTTGTTTTCATAGCATAGGATTAGAAATATGACTAAAACTGCTGGACTGATATATTTCAATCATGATCATAAGCATTTTATAGTAAGCTCATTTCAAGTTTTTTTCTTTGTTTAGCGTCCGTCGAAAGATATGTTTTGAGATCATAAAACAGAAAAATAAATCCTTTAGAGGGAAAAGTTGGAACATAGCCCTAAGATCAACAGTTAAATTTGTACATTTATTTTCCCCATTGTTAAAACTTACTTTTCATCGGTTATTTATTGGTATGTGTCAAAGGTATGTTTTTAAATAAGTTTAACTTTATTTTTCTCTTGTTAAAGAATGTTTGTAGAAAGATTTTTTTAGGGTAGACGCTAACCTTAAAAAAACTTGTAATCTAATACTAAGATGAAACAAGGCCACTAAGTGCAGCTATTTAACAAGAACATAAGGAACAGTACATGGAAAATTATTGCAGTTAAAAAGATGAAAGATTTACACAAAATAACACAAAAACACAAACTAACAATAAAATATTTTCCCAAAATAACACACACACACAAACTTACAATGAAAGATTTGCACAGAATAACATAAACTTACAATGAAAGATTTTCACAGAATAACACAAATACACAAACTTACAATGAAAGATTTGCACAGAATAACATAAACTTACAATGAAAGATTTTCACAGAAATACACAAATACACAAACTTACAATGAAAGATTTGCACAAAATAACACAAACACACAAACTAACAATGAAAGATTTGCCCAAAATAACACAAACACACAAACTTACAATGAAAGATTTGCACAGAAAAACATAAACTTACAATGAAAGATTTGCACAGAATAACAAAAACTTACAATGTAAGATTTGCACAAAATAACAAAAAATTACAATCAAAGATTTGTACAAAATAACACAAACTTACAATGAAAGATTTTTACAAAATAATACAAACTTACAATGAAACATTTGCCCAAAATTGCAGAAACACACAAACTTAAAATGAAAGATTTGCCCAAAATAACACAAACAAACAAACTTATAATGAAAGATTTGCACAGAAAAACATAAACTTACAATGAAAGATTAGCCCAAAATACCACAAACACGCAAACTAACAATGAAAGATTTGCCCAAAATATCACAAACACACAAACTTACAATGAAAGATTTGCCCAAAACAACACAAACACACAAACTTACAATGGAAGATTTGTACAAAATAACACAAACTTACAATGAAAGATCTGTACAGCATAACACAAACACACTAACTTACAATGAAAGATTTGCCCAGAATATCACAAACACACAAACTTACAATGAAAGATTTGCCCAAAATAACACAAACACACAAACTTACAATGTAAGATTTGCACAGAATAACACAAACTTACAATGTAAGATTTGCACAAAATAACACAAACTTAGAATGAAAGATTTGTACAAAATAATACAAACTTACAATGAAAGATTTGCGCAAAATTGCAGAAACACACAAACTTAAAATGAAAGATTTGCCCAAAATAACACAAACACACAAACTTACAATGGAAGATTTGTACAAAATAACACAAACTTACAATTAAAGATTTGCCCAAAATATCACAAACACATAAACTTACAATGAAAGATTTGCCCAAAATATCACAAACACACAAACTTACAATGGAAGATTTGCACAGAATAACACAAACTTACAATGTAAGATTTGCACAAAATAACACAAACTTAGAATGAAAGATTTGTACAAAATAACACAAACTTACAATGAAAGATTTGTACAACATAACACAAACACACTAACTTACAATGAAAGATTTGCCCGAAATATCACAAGCACACAACTTACAATGAAAGATTTGCCCCCAAAATAACACAAACACACAAACTTACAATGTAAGATTTGTACAGAATAACACAAACTTACAATGTAAGATTTGCACAAAATAACACAAACTTAGAATGAAAGATTTGTACAAAATAATACAAACTTACAATGAAAGATTTGTACAAAATAACACAAACACACAAACTTACAATGAAAGATTTGCCCAAAATAACACAAACACACAAACGTACAATGGAAGATTTGTACAAAATAACACAAACTTACAATTAAAGATTTGCCCAGAATATCACAAACACATAAACTTACAATGAAAGATTTGCCCAAAATATCACAAACACACAAACTTACAATGAAAGATTTGCCCAAAATAACACAAACTTACAATGTAAGATTTGCACAGAATAACACAAACTTACAATGTAAGATTTGCACAAAATAACACAAACTTAGAATGAAAGATTTGTACAAAATAATACAAACTTACAATGAAAGATTTGCCCAAAATTGCAGAAACACACAAACTTAAAATGAAAGATTTGCCCAAAATAACACAAACACACAAACTTACAATGGAAGATTTTTACAAAATAACACAAACTTACAATTAAAGATTTGCCCAAAATATCACAAACACATAAACTTACAATGAAAGATTTGCCCAAAATATCACAAAACACACAAACTTACAATGAAAGATTTGTACAGATAACACAAACACACAAACTTACAATGTAAGATTTGCACAAAATAACACAAACTTAGAATGAAAGATTTGTACAAAATAACACAAACTTACAATGAAAGATTTGTACAACATAACACAAACACACTAACTTACAATGAAAGATTTGCCCGAAATATCACAAGCACACAAACTTACAATGAAAGATTTGCCCAAAATAACACAAACACACAAACTTACAATGTAAGATTTGTACAGAATAACACAAACTTACAATGTAAGATTTGCACAAAATAACACAAACTTAGAATGAAAGATTTGTACAAAATAATACAAACTTACAATGAAAGATTTGTACAAAATAACACAAACTTACAATGAAAGATTTGCCCAAAATAACACAAACTTACAATGTAAGATTTCCACAAAATAACACAAAATTACAATGAAAGATTTGCCCCAGAATATCACAAACACATAAACTTACAATGAAAGATTTGCCCAAAATATCACAAACACACAAACATACAATGAAAGATTTGCCCAAAACAACACAAACTTACAATGAAAGATTTGCACAAAATAACACAAACTTACAATGTATGATTTGCACAAAATAACACAAACTTAGAATGAAAGATTTGTATAAAATAACACAAACTTACAATGAAAGATTTGTACAACATAACACAAACACACTAACTTACAATGAAAGATTTGCCCAGAATATCACAAACACACAAACTTATAATGAAAGATTTGCACAGAAAAACATAAACTTACAATGAAAGATTAGCCAAACAAAAATACCAGAACAAAAATAACACAAACTAACAATGAAAGATTTGCCCAAAATAACACAAACACACAAACTTACAATGGAAGATTTGCATAGAATAACACAACTTACAATGTAAGATTTGCACAAAATAAAACACATAAACTTACAGAATGAAAGATTTGCCCAAAATATAATACAAAAACTTACAATGAAAGATTTGTACAAAATAAACACAAACTTACAATGAAAGATTTGCCAAAATAATAAAACACACAAACTTACAATGTAAGATTTCCCACAAAATAACACAAAATTACAATCAAAGATTTGTATAAAATAACACAAAATAGAGATTTGTACAACATAACACAAACACACAAACTTACAATGAAAGATTTGAACAAATCACAAATACAAACTTACAATGAAAGATTTGCACAAAATATCAGAAACACACAAACTTACAATGAAAGATTTGCCCAAAATAACACAAACATACAATGAAAGATTTGCCCAAAATATCACAAACACATCAACTTACAATGAAAGATTTGCCCAAAATATCACAAACACACAAACTTACAATGAAAGATTTGCCCAAAACAACACAAAAGATTTGCACACAAAACTTTACAATGGAAGATTTGTACAAAATAACACAAACTTACAATGAAAGATCTGTACAAAATAACAGAAACACACAAACTTACAATGAAAAGATTTGCCCAGAATATCACAAACACACAAACTTACAATGAAAGATTTGCCAAAATAACACAAAATAACAATCAAACACACAAACTTACAATGTAAGATTTGCACAAAATAACACAAACTTACAATGTAAGATTTGCACAAAATAACAAAAACAAACTTAGAATGAAAGATTTGTACAAAAACACAAACACACAAACTTACAATGAAAGATTTGTACAAAATAACACAAACACACTAACTTACAATGAAAGATTTGCCCTAAATATCAAAATAATACAAACTTACAATGAAAGATTTGTACAAAATAACACAAAGACACAAACTTACAATGAAAAATTTGCACAAAATAACACAAAATAACACAAACTTACAATGGAAGATTGGTACAAAATAACACAAAACTTACAATGAAAAGATTTGCCCAGAATATCACAAACACATAAACTTACAATGAAAGATTTGCCCAAAATATCACAAACACACAAACTTACAATGAAAGATTTGCCCAAATAACAAAAACACACAAACTTACAATGGAAGATTTGCACAGAATAACACAAACTTACAATGTATGATTTGCACAAAATAACACAAACTTAGAATGAAAGATTTGTATAAAATAACACAAACTTACAATGAAAGATTTGTACAACATAACACAAACACACTAACTTACAATGAAAGATTTGCCCAGAATATCACAAACATACAAACTTACAATGAAAGATTTGCCCAAAATAACACAAACACACAAACTTATAATGAAAGATTTGCACAGAAAAACATAAACTTACAATGAAAGATTAGCCCAAAATAACACAAAGAATGAAAGATTTGTACAAAACTATACAATTAACAATGAAAGATTTGCCCAAAATAACACAAACACACAAACTTACAATGGAAGATTTGCATAGAATTACACAAACTTACAATGTAAGATTTGCACAAAATAACACAAACTTAGAATGAAAGATTTGTACAGAATATAATACAAAAACTTACAATGAAAGATTTGTAAAAAATAACACAAACACACAAACTTACAATGAAAGATTTGCCCAAAATAACAAAAACACACAAACTTACAATGTAAGATTTGTACAAAATAACACAAAATTACAATCAAAGATTTGTACAAAATAACACAAACTTAGAATGAAAGATTTGTACAAAATAATACAAACTTACAATGAAAGATTTGCACAAAATATCAGAAACACACAAACTTACAATGAAAGATTTGCCAAAATAAACACAAACACACACAAACTTACAATGGAAGATTTGTACAAAACAACACAAACTTACAATGAAAGATTTGCCCAAAATATCACAAAAAAAATAAACTTACAATGAAAGATTTGCCCAAAATATCACAAACACACAAAAACTTACAATGAAAGATTTGCCCAAAAATAACATAAAAACACACAAAACTTACAATGAAAGATTTGTACAAAATAACACAAACTTACTTACAATGAAAGATTTGTACAGCATAACACAAACACACTAAAGATTTGTACAATGAACAAATTTTGCCCATGAATATCACAAAATACACAAACTTACAATGAAAGATTTGCCCCAAAATAACACAAACTTATAAATAAAATAACACAAAACTTACAATGAAAGATTTGTACAAAATAACACAAACTTACAATGAAAGATTTGTACAAAATAACACAAACACACTAACTTACAATGAAAGATTTGCCAGAATATCACAAACA
This sequence comes from Atrina japonica, assembly GCA_030159075.1. NCBI lineage: Eukaryota > Metazoa > Mollusca > Bivalvia > Pterioida > Pinnidae > Atrina > Atrina japonica. The sequence goes on along the minus strand of BROG01000028.1, from coordinate 525,475 downwards.
CACAAACTTACAATGAAAGATTTGCCCAAAATAACACAAACACACAAACTTACAATGTAAGATTTGCACAGAATAACACAAACTTACAATGTAAGATTTGCACAAAATAACACAAACTTAGAATGAAAGATTTGTACAAAATATACAAACACAAAACTTACAATGAAAGATTTGTACAACACATAACACACAACACACTAACTTGTACAAAATACACAAACTTAAATGAAAGATTTGCCCGAAATATCACAAACACACAAACTTACAATGAAAGATTTGCCCAAAATAACACAAACACACAAACTTACAATGTAAGATTTGCCCAAAATAACACAAACACACAAACTTACAATGTAAGATTTGCACAAAATAACACAAACTTAGAATGAAAGATTTGTACAAAATAATACAAACTTACAATGAAAAGATTTGTACAAAATAACACAAACACACAATGATTTGTACAATGAAAGATTTGCCACAAAAATACAATGAAAATTTTGCACAAACACACAAACTTACAATGGAAGATTTGTACAAAATAACACAAACTTACAATTAAAGATTTGCCCAGAATATCACAAACACATGAACTTACAATGAAAGATTTGCCCAAAAATATCACAAACACACAAAACTTACAATGAAAGATTGCCCAAAAAACAAACACAAACTTACAATGGAAGATTTGCACAGAATAACAGAAACTTACAATGTATGATTTGCACAAAATAACACAAACTTAGAATGAAAGATTTGTATAAAATAACACAAACTTACAATGAAAGATTTGTACAACATAACACAAACACACTAACTTACAATGAAAGATTTGCCCAGAATATCACAAACACACAAACTTACAATGAAAGCTTTGCCCAAAATAACACAAACAAACAAAATTATAATGAAAGATTTGCACAGAAAAACATAAACTTACAATGAAAGATTAGCCCAAAATACCACAAACACGCAAACTAACAATGAAAGATTTGCCCAAAATAACACAAACACACAAACTTACAATGGAAGATTTGCATAGAATAACACAAACTTACAATGTCAGATTTGCACAAAATAACACAAACTTAGAATGAAAGGAAGATTGGTACAAAATAAATACAAACTTACAATGAAAGATTTGTACAAAATAAACAAACAAAAACTTACAATGAAAGATTTGCCCAAAATAACACAAACACACAAACTTACAATGTAAGATTTCACCCAAAATAACACAAACACACAAATCAAAAGATTGTGTACAAAATAACACAAACTTACAATGAAAGATTTGTACAAAATAATACAAACTTACAATGAAAGATTTGCACAAAATATCAGAAACACACAAACTTACAATGAAAGATTTGCCCAAAATAACACAAACACACAAACTTACAATGGAAGATTTGTACAAAATAACACAAACATACAATGAAAGATTTGCCCAAAATATCACAAACACATCAACTTACAATGAAAGATTTGCCCAAAATATCACAAACACACAAACTTACAATGAAAGATTTGCCCCAAAATAACAACACAAACACACAAACTTACAATGGAAGATTTGTACAAAATAACACAAACTTACAATGAAAGATCTGCACAAAAGCACATAACACAAACACACTAACTTACAATGAAAGATTTGCCCAGAATATCACAAACACACATACTTACAATGAAAGATTTGCCCAAAATAACACAAACACACAAACTTACAATGTAAGATTTGCACAGAATAACACAAACTTACAATGTAAGATTTGCACAATATCAACACAAACTTAGAATGAAAGATTTGCCCAAAATAACACAAACACACAAACTTACAATGAAAGATTTGTACAAAATAACACAAAGACACAAACTTACAATGAAAAATTTGCACAAAATAACACAAACACACAAACTTACAATGGAAGATTGGTACAAAATAACACAAACTTACAATGAAAGATTTGTACCAGAATATCACAAACACATAAACTTACAATGAAAGATTTGCCCAAAATATCACAAACACACAAACTTACAATGAAAGATTTGCCCAAATAACACAACACACAAACTTACAATGGAAGATTTGCACACAATAACACAAACTTACAATGTATGATTTGCACAAAACTAACACAAAAGATTTGCCGAAAATAACACAAACACACCAAACTTACAATATAAAATAACACAAACTTACAATGAAAGATTTGTACAAACATAACACAAACACACTATTTGTACAAAATAATACAAACTTACAATGAAAGATTTGCCCAGAAACACACAAACTTCACAAACATACACAACTTACAATGAAAGATTTGCCCAAAATAACACAAACACACACAAACTTATAATGAAAGATTTGTACAGAAAAACATAAACTTACAATGAAAGATTAGCCCCAAAATAACACAAACACACAAACTAACAAATGAAAGATTTTGCCCAAAATAACACAAACACACAAACTTACAATGGAAGATTTGCATAGAATTACACAAACTTACAAAACTTAAATGATTTGCACAAAATAACACAAACTTAGAATGAAAGATTTGTACAAAATAATACAAACTTACAATAAAAGATTTGTAAAAAATAACACAAACACACAAACTTACAATGAAAGATTTGCCCAAAATAACAAAAACACACAAACTTACAATGTAAGATTTGTACAAAATAACACAAAATTACAATCAAAGATTTAGAATACAAATATAACAAAAATAATACTTAGAATGAAAGATTTGTACAAAATAACACAATACAAACTTACAATGAAAAATTTGCACAAAATAACACAAACTTACAATGGAAGATTGGTACACACAAACTTACAATGGAAGATTTGTACAAAAAACAACACAAACTTACAATGAAAGATTTGCCCAAAATATCACAAAAAAAATAAACTTACAATGAAAGATTTGCCCAAAATATCACAAACACACAAACTTACAATGAAAGATTTGCCCAAAATAACATAAAATAACACAAACTTAGAATGAAAGATTTGTACAAAATAACACAAACTTACAATGAAAGATTTGTACAACATAACACAAACACACTAACTTACAATGAAAGATTTGCCCAGAATATCACAAACACACAAACTTACAATGAAAGATTTGCCCAAAATAACACAAACACACAAACTTACAATGTAAGATTTGCACAGAATAACACAAACTTTACAATGTAAGATTAGCCAAAAAACAAACACACAAACTTAAAAATGAAAGCTTTGTACAAAATAACACAAACACACAAACTTACAATGAAAGATTTGCACAAAATAACACAAACACACAAACTTACAATGAAAGATTTGCACAAAATAACACAAACACACAAACTTACAATGGAAGATTGGTACAAAATAACACAAACTTACAATGAAAGATTTGCCCAGAATATCACAAACACATAAACTTAAAATGAAAGATTTGCCCAAAATATCACAAACACACAAACTTACAATGAAAGATTTGCCCAAAATAACACAAACACACAACCTTACAATGGAAGATTTGCACAGAATAACACAAACTTACAATGTAAGATTTGCCCAAAATATCACAAACACATCAACTTACAATGAAAGATTTGCCCAAAATATCACAAACACACAAACTTACAATGAAAGATTTGCCCAAAATAACACAAACACACAAACTTACAATGGAAGATTTGTACAAAATAACACAAACTTACAATGAAAGATTTGTACAGCATAACACAAACACAGTAACTTACAATGAAAGATTTGCCTAGAATATCACAAACACACAAACTTACAATGAAAGATTTGCCGAAAATAACACAAACACACAAACTTACAATGTAAGATTTGCACAAAATAACACAAACTTACAATGTAAGATTTGCACAAAATAACACAAACTTAGAATGAAAGATTTGTACAAAATAATACAAACTTACAATGAAAGATTTGTACAAAATAACACAAACACACAAACTTACAATGAAAGATTTGCCCAAAATAACACAAACACACAAACTTACAATGGAAGATTGGTACAAAATAACACAAACTTACAATGAAAGATTTGCCCAGAATATCACAAACACATAAACTTACAATGAAAGATTTGCCCAAAATATCACAAACACACAAACTTACAATGAAAGATTTGCCCAAAATAACACAAACACACAAACTTACAATGGAAGATTTGCACAGAATAACACAAACTTAGAATGAAAGATTTGTATAAAATAACACAAACTTACAATGAAAGATTTGTACAACATAACACAAACACACTAACTTACAATGAAAGATTTTCCCAGAATATCATAAACACACAAACTTACAATGAAAGATTTGCCCAAAATAACACAAACTTATAATGAAAGATTTGCACAGAAAAACATAAACTTACAATGAAAGATTAGCCCAAAATAACACAAACACACAAACTAACAATGAAAGATTTGCCGAAAATAACACAAACACACAAACTTACAATGGAAGATTTGCATAGAATTACACAAACTTACAATGTAAGATTTGCACAAAATAACACAAACTTAGAATGAAAGATTTGTACAAAATAATACAAACTTACAATGAAAGATTTGTAAAAAATAACACAAACACACAAACTTACAATGAAAGATTTGCCCAAAATAACACAAACACACAAACTTACAATGTAAGATTTGCACAAAATAACACAAAATTATAATCAAAGATTTGCCCAAAATAACACAAACTTACAATGGAAGATTTGTACAAAATAACACAAACTTACAATGAAAGATTTGTACAGCATAACACAAACACACTAACTTACAATGAAAGATTTGCCCAGAATATCACAAGCACACAAACTTACAATGAAAGATTTGCCCAAAATAACACAAACTTACAATGTAAGATTTGTACAAAATAACACAAACTTACAATGTAAAGATTTGTACAGCAAAAAATAAACAACTAACTTAGATGAAAAATTTGTACAAAATAATACAAACTTACAATGAACTTTTGTACAAAATAACACAAAACAACACAAACTTACAATGAAAAGATTTGCCCAAAATAACACAAACACACAAACTTACAATGGAAGATTGGTACAAAATAACACAAACTTACAATGAAAGATTTGCCCAGAATATCACAAACACATAAACTTACAATGAAAGAGTTGCCCAAAATATCACAAACACACAAACTTACAATGGAAGATTTGCACAGAATAACACACAAACAAACATTACAATGTAAGATTTGCACAAAATAACACAAACTTACAATGAAAGATTTGTACAAAATAAGACAAACTTACAATGAAAGATTTGCCCAAAATAACACAAACACACAAACTTACAATGTAAGATTTGCACAAAATAACACAAAATTACAATCAAAGATTTGTACAAAATAACACAAACTTACAATCAAAGATTTGTACAAAATAATACAAACTTACAATGAAAGATTTGCCCAAAATATCAGAAACACAGAAACTTACAATGTTAAGATTTGCAAAATAACACAACACACAAATTACAATGGAAGATTTGTACAAAATAACACAAACTTACAATGAAAGATTTGCCCAAAATATCACAAACACATCAACTTACAATGAAAGATTTGCCCAAAATATCACAAACACACAAACTTACAATGAAAGAAGATTTGCACACAAATAACACAAACTTACAATGGAAGATTTGTACAAAATAACACAAACTTACAATGAAAGATTTGTACAGCATATCACAAACACATAACTTACACAATGAAAGATTTGCCAAAAATATCACAAGCACACAAACTTACAATGAAAGATTTGCCCAAAATAACACAAACTTACAATGTAAGATTTGCACAAAATAACACAAACTTACAATGTAAGATTTGCAAAAAATAACAAAACTTAGAATGAAAAATTTGTACAAAATAATACAAACTTACAATGAAAGATTTGCACAAAATAACACAAACACACAAACTTACAATGGAAGATTGGTACAAAATAACACAAACACACAAACTTACATTGGCCCAGACTGGTACAAAATAACACAAACTTACAATGAAAGATTTGCCCAAAATATCACAAACACATAACACTTACAACAGAATGAAAGATTTACAGCCCAAAATATCACAAACACACAAACTTACAATGGAAGATTTGCACAGAATAATACAAACTTACAATGATAAGATTTGCACAAAAAAATAACACACACTTAGAATGAAAGATTTGTACAAAATAATACAAAACTTACAATGAAAGATTTGTACAAAATAACACAAAACACACAAAACTTACAATGAAAGATTTGCCCAAAATAACACAAACACACAAACTTACAATGTAAGATTTGCACAAAATAACACAAAATTACAATCAAAGATTTGTACAAAATAACACAAACTTACAATGAAAGATTTGCACAAAATATCAGAAACACACAAACTTACAATGAAAGATTTGTACAAAATAACACAAACTTACAATGAAAGATTTGCCCAAAATATCACAAACACATCAACTTACAATGAAAGATTTGCCCAAAATATCACAAACACACAAACTTACAATGAAAGATTTGCCCAAAATAACACAAACTTACAATGGAAGATTTGTACAAAATAACACAAACTTACAATGAAAGATTTGTACAGCATAACACAAACACACTAACTTACAATGAAAGATTTGCCAAGAATTTCACAAGCACACAAACTTACAATGAAAGATTTGCCCAAAATAACACAAACTTACAATGTAAGATTTGCACAAAATAATACAAACTTACAATGTAAGATTTGCAAAAAATAACAAAACTTAGAATGAAAGATTTGTACAAAATAATACAAACTTACAATGAAAGATTTGTACAAAATAACACAAACATACAAACTTACAATGAAAGATTTGCACAAAATAACACAAACTCACAAACTTACAATGGAAGATTGGTACAAAATAACACAAACTTACAATGAAAGATTTGCCCAGAATATCACAAACACATAAACTTACAATGAAAGATTTGCCCAAAATATCACAAACACACAAACTTACAATGAAAGATTTGCACAGAATAACACAAACTTACAATGTAAGATTTGCACAAAATAACACAAACTTAGAATGAAAGATTTGTACAAAATAATAAAAACTTACAATGAAAGATTTGTACAAAATAACACAAACACACAAACTTACAATGTAAGATTTGCACAAAATAACACAAACTTAGAATGAAAGATTTGTACAAAATAATACAAACTTACAATGAACTTACAATGTAAGATTTGCACAAAATAACACAGATTTGTACAAAATAACACAAACTTACAATCAAAGATTTGTACAAAATAATACAAACTTACAATGAAAGATTTGCCCAAAATATCAGAAACTTACACAAACTTACAATAAAAGATTTGTCCAAAATAAACACAAACAAAAATAACACAAACTTACAATGTGAAGATTTGTACAAAATAACACAAACTTTACAATGAAAGATTTGCCCAAAATATCACAAAACATACATAAACTTACAATGGAAGATTTGTACAAAATAACACAAAACTTACAATGAAAGATTTGCCCAAAATATCACAAACACATAAACTTACAATGAAAGATTTGCCCAAAATATCACAAACATACAAACTTACAATGAAAGATTTGCACAAAATAACACAAACACACAAACTTACAATGGAAGATTGGTACAAAATAACACAAACTTACAATGAAAGATTTGCCCACAAAATCACAAACACAAAAACTTACAATGAAAGATTTGCCCAAAATATCACAAACACACAAACTGAAAGATTTGACGATTTGCATAGAATAACACAAACTTACAATGTAAGATTTGCACAAAATAACACAAACTTAGAATGAAAGATTTGTACAAAATAATAAAAACTTACAATGAAAGATTTGTACAAAATAACACAAACACACAAACTTACAATGTAAGATTTGCACAAAATAACACAAACTTAGAATGAAAGATTTGTACAAAATAATACAAAATTACAATGAAAGATTTGTACAAAATAACACAAACTTACAATGAAAGATTTGCCAAAATATACACAAACACACAAAACTTACAATGTAAAGATTTGTCCACAAAATAAACAAACAAAATTACAAACAAAGATTTGTACAAAATAACACACACTTACACTTACAATCAAAGATTTGTACAATATATAAACACAAAACTTACAATGAAAGATTTGCCCAAAATATCAGAAACATACAAACTTACAATGAAAGATTTGTCCAAAATAACACAAACAAACAAACTTACAATGGAAGATTTGTACAAAATAACACAAACTTACAATGAAAGATTTGCCCAAAATATCAGAAACACATGAACTTACAATGAAAGATTTGCCCAAGATATTGACAAAATAACACAAACTTACAATGAAAGATTTGCCCAAAATAACACAAACTTACACATAAACTTACACAATGAAAGATTTGCCCAAAATAACACAAACACAGAAAACTTACAATGGAAGATTTGCACAGAATAACACAAACTTACAATGTAAGATTTGCACAAAATAACACAAAACTTGAATGAAAGATTTGTACAAAATAATACAAACTTACAATGAAAGATTTGTACAAAATAACACAAACACACAAACTTACAATGAAAGATTTGCCCAAAATAACACAAACACACAAACTTACAATGTAAGATTTGCACAAAATAACACAAAATTACAATCAAAGATTTGTACAAAATAACACAAACTTACAATGAAAGATTTGTACAAAATAATACAAACTTACAATGAAAGATTTGCCCAAAATATCAGAAACACACAAACTTACAATGAAAGATTTGTCCAAAATAACACAAACAAACAAACTTACAATGGAAGATTTGTACAAAATAACACAAACTTACAATGAAAGATTTGCCCAAAATATCAGAAACACATAAACTTACAATGGAAGATTTGTACAAAATAACACAAACTTACAATGAAAGATTTGCCCAAAATATCACAAACACATAAACTTACAATGAAAGATTTGCCCAAAATATCACAAACACATAAACTTACAATGAAAGATTTGCCCAAAATAACACAAACAGAGAAACTTACAATGGAAGATTTGCACAGAATAACACAAACTTACAATGTAAGATTTGCACAAAATAACACAAACTTGCAATGAAAGATTTGTACAAAATAATACAAACTTACAATGAAAGATTTGCCCAATATATCAGAAACACACAAACTTACAATGAAAACATTAACTTACAATGAAAGATTTGCACAGAATAACATAAACTTACAAGAAAAGATTTGCACAGAATAACACAAACTTACAATGTAAGATTTGTACAAAATAACACAAAATTACAATGAAAGATTTGCCCAAAATAACACAAACACACAAACTTACAATGAAAGATTTGTACAAAATAACACAATCACACAAACTTACAATGAAAGATTTGCCCAAAATAACACAAACACACAAACTTACAATGTAAGATTTGCACAAAATACAAAACTTACAATGGAAGATTTGCACAGATTTGTAAGCACAAAATAACACAAACTTAGAATGAAAGATTTGTACAAAATAATAAAAACTTACAATGAAAGATTTGCCCAAAATATCAGAAACACACAAACTTAGAATGGAAGATTTGCACAAAATAACACAAACTTAGAATGAAAGATTTGTACAAAATAATACAAACTTACAATGAAAGATTTGCACAAAATAACACAAAATTACAATCAAAGATTTGTACAAAATAATACAAACTTACAATGAAAGATTTGCACAAAATATCAGAAACACACAAACTTACAAAGAAATATTTGCCTAAAATAACACAAACACACAAACTTACAATGGAAGATTTGTACAAAATAACACAAACTTACAATGAAAGATTTGCCCAAAATATCACAAACACACAAACTTACAATGAAAGATTTGCCCAAAATAACACAAACACACAAACTTACAATGGAAGATTTGCACAGAATAACACAAACTTACAATGTAAGATTTGCACAAAATAACACAAACTTAGAATGAAAGATTTGTACAAAATAACACAAACTTACAATGAAAGATTTGTACAACATAACACAAACACACTAACTTACAATGAAAGATTTGCCCAGAATATCACAAACACACAAACTTAAGATTTGCACAGAATAATACAAACTTACAATGTAAGATTTGCACAAAATAACACAAACTTAGAATGAAAGATTTGTACAAAATAACACAAACACACAAACTTACAATGAAAGATTTGCCCAAAATAACACAAACACACAAACTTACAATGGTAGATTTGTACAAAATAACACAAACTAACAATGAAAGATTTGCACAGAATATCACAAACACACTAACTTACAATGAAAGATTTGCCCAGAATATCACAAACACACAAACTTACAATGAAAGATTTGCCCAAAAAATAACACAAACACACAAACTTACAATGTAAGATTTGCACAGAATAACACAAACTTACAATGTAAGATTTGCACAAAATAACACAAACTTAGAATGAAAGATTTGTACAAAATAATACAAACTTACAATGAAAGATTTGTACAAAATAACACAAACACACAAACTTACAGTGAAAGATTTGCCCAAAATATCAGAAACACACAAACTTACAAAGAAATATTTGCCTAAAATAACACAAACACACAAACTTACAATGGAAGATTTGTACAAAATAACACAAACTTACAATGAAAGATTTGCCCAAAATATCACAAACACATAAACTTACAATGAAAGATTTGCCCAAAATATCACAAACACACAAACTTACAATGAAAGATTTGCCCAAAAACAAAACACAAAACTTTTACACAAGATTTGCACAGAATAACACAAAGTTACAATGGAAGATTTGCACAGAATAACACAAACTTACAATGTAAGATTTGTACAAAATAACACAAACTTACAATGAAAGATTTGTACAACATAACACAAACACACTGATTTGCCCAAAATAACACAAACACACAAACTTACAAAGAAATATTTGCCTAAAATAACACAAACACACAAACTTACAATGGAAGATTTGTACAAAATAACACAAACTTACAATGAAAGATTAGCCCAAAATATCACAAACACATAAACTTACAATGAAAGATTTGCCCAAAATATCACAAACACACAAACTTACAATGAAAGATTTGCCCAAAATAACACAAACACACAAAGTTACAATGGAAGATTTGCACAGAATAACACAAACTTACAATGTAAGATTTGCACAAAATAACACAAACTTAGAATGAAAGATTTGTACAAAATAACACAAACTTACACTGAAAGATTTGTACAACATAACACAAACACACTAACTTACAATGAAAGATTTGCCCAGAATATCACAAACACACAAACTTAAGATTTGCACAGAATAACACAAACTTACAATGTAAGATTTGCACAAAATAACACAAACTTAGAATGAAAGATTTGTACAAAATAATACAAACTTACAATGAAAGATTTGTACAAAATAACACAAACACACAAACTTACAATGAAAGATTTGCCCAAAATAACACAAACACACAAACTTACAATGGAAGATTTGTACAAAATAACACAAACTAACAATGAAAGATTTGCACAGAATATCACAAACACACTAACTTACAATGAAAGATTTGCCCAGAATATCACAAACACACAAACTTACAATGAAAGATTTGCCCAAAATAACACAAACACACAAACTTACAATGGAAGATTTGCACAGAATAACACAAACTTACAATGTAAGATTTGCACAAAATAACACAAACTTAGAATGAAAGATTTGTACAAAATAATACAAACTTACAATGAAAGATTTGTACAAAATAACACAAACACACAAACTTACAATGAAAGATTTGCCCAAAATAACACAAACACACAAACTTACAATGAAGATTTGTACAAAATAACACAAACTTATTAACCCAGAATATCACAAACACATAAACTTACAATGAAAGATTTGCCCAAAATATCACAAACACACAAACTTACAATGAAAGATTTGCCCAAAATAACACAAACACACAATGGAAGATTTACACAGAATAACACAGATTTGCACAAAATAACATAAACTTAGAATGAAAGATTTGTACAACATAACACAAACTTACAATGAAAGATTTGTACAACATAACACAAACACACTAACTTACAATGAAAGATTTGCCCAGAATATCACAAACACACAAACTAACAATCATATTTCGGAATTATCATGATTCCTGATAATTTAAGAAAGACGGTGTGTGGGGTCAGGGAGCGGTATTTTAGCATTATCTCCTATACAGTAAATAACCATCAAAGTCAGGTGACTGCAATGGAATCATTTCCCATTTAAGTGGATTTTTTTCAGATTTTAACTATTGTTAGAATAGTTGACGTTTAAGTGGATTTTTTTCACATTTTAGCTGTTGTTACAACAGTTGACATTTAGGTGGCTTTTTGACATTTTAGCTGTTGTTAGTACAATTAAGATTTAAGTGGATTTTTCAGATTTTTGCTGTTAGAACAGTTGACATTTAAGTGGATTTTATTCACATTTTAGCTGTTGTTAGTACAGTTGACATTTAAGTGGATTTTTTCACATTTTAGCTGTTGTTAGTACAGTTGACATTTAAGTGGATTTTTTCACATTTTAGCAGTTGTTAGTACAGTTGACATGTAAGTGGATTTTTTCACATTTTATCTGTTGTTAGTACAGTTGACATTTAAGTGGATTTTTTCACATTTTAGCTGTTGTTAGTACAGTTGACATTTAAGTGGATTTTATTCACATTTTAGCTGTTGTTAATACAGTTGACATTTTCTAAATGTTGACGAATTCTCATATTCAAAAGTTAGCACACGACAAATGAATAGGCCTATAGGAATTCCTACTTGGAAGGTCTTATTTAGTTTTTGATTAACGAACTCCCCGCCGTCTTCAGATGAAGAAACAAGACCGAGACAGATTTTAGAGTATTAAGATATCGCAATTTTAATCAATTACACAACTTTTAGTGTATTGAAAACTTTGATTATAATAGTTAAAATCTCAGTTGATAATAAATATAACCTACATGTAGAGTCTAGATAGGTTTATATAGGCCTACAGTACCATGAGTTTATATAGGCTACGCTATCGGCATTTGCGCGTAAGATTTAATAACAAATTATGCGTGGGGAAATTTAAAATCATATATCTTTGAAAATGGGAATATATTCGCTCATAATTCTTATTTGCTTTACTCAAATATATTTTCCAGTTCAGTGCGGAGAAGACTAGCCCACATGAGGCCGAAATGATGTCAATAAAATAAAATCTAGTATAAACATGTGTCTATATCATATATAATACAGATATTTTATATGATAAATATGGTATAGATACATATTTATATGACATCGTTTCGGCCTCTTGTGTACTAGCCATGGGTCTATGGACTAGCTTACCGCTGCTTACGCCCCTTTGATATTTCCGGTTTGTTGTTACTAGCAACAAATAAGCTACCCGATCGTCGGCCATATCGACAGGTTCTTGTTGTCTGAAAACAAGCGTTTGTTTATCGTAAGTAAAATAATCTATGTAGCTATTTCATGACATTTGTTTGAAAATATCTTGTCACGAAAGTAACTATTATAACATTAATGTCCAAGTGTCGTATCAATTTTGAGTTAGGCCTATAGGATTAATGGATTGTCCTGCGTTAATGAGAAATTCCAAATTCTGTTTGTGTTTCTGAAATTACTGTGTCTGCATGCAGACGTGCAGTGCAGGTTTTCACGTAAATTTGTATCATTTCTGTATGATGTGTTTGCAAAAAACATTCTTAAAGATTATACCTTTTCACTGTGTGAATATATACTGGTGTTGTATATGTTTATAAGTCTTCTTTCTATCACCCCCCCCCCCCTATTACAACATTCGTCATTACAGTATTTACACCTGACCCTCCATCGATATAAAACTTAGCCATAATATATTGCTGCAGCTACTAGGTCCTATACTGTCCAAGCACAGCCACCACTGTGACCATCAACAGATTGAATGGCATGACCGTCCATAAATGTATAAACCATACTGGTCAATGACCAGTGGTTGGCTTTAGGACCAGTAGTCGGCCGTTAAGGCGATTTACCGAAACAGACTTGAATTACTGAAACAAGGCTGAAACACACTTAAATTAGTAGACCAAGATACAAATGTCGTAATATATGTTGTTGAGTATTTTAAAATGTTATTTGTAACCTGCTATATGAGTATTTATGGATAAATTCAGAATAAATTTCCAAAACAAGAGTCGAGACCAAAACACACTACAGTTACTGAAACAGACAGAAACAATACCGAAACACACCACAAAGCCACATTGATGACCATAGCAGGATACAGATTGTTTAAATAATTATTTAAAATGTATTTTGGAACGTGACTTATGTAAAATTATTGATTAAATTTAACAAATAAATCCCTGAAACCAGACCGAAACATAATACAATTACCAAAACAAGTCAGTCTTGTTTCGGTAATTGTATCTATAGTCTGTTTCGGACTTGTTTGGGAAATTTATTGAGAATTAAGCCATAATTATACTTAAATTATGTTACAAAACACAATTTAAATATATATACTACAACATTTGTATCTTGCTTCAATAATTGTAGTTTGTTTCGGTCTGTTTCAGTATATCGTCCAACCCGTAGTTGGCTATGTTGTGATTTCGTGTTTAGTATGTACCACAACAATATTTATTTCCTTCTGTTTCAGAAAAATACCCTACAGCTGATGACTAATGTAAAAAAATCACAAAAACGTATTGTATATATAGGCGAAATAATATATAATAGTCGACTACTGGGGCCCGTTTTACGAAAGGTCATAAGGCCTAAATCTTAACTTTTAGTCCTAACTACCATGGAAACGCATCTCTGATTGGTCAGTTCCATGACAATTAGGATTAAGACTTAGGCTTTAGGACTTACAACCTTTTGTTAAACGGGCCCCTGGTCCTAGTCGACTACTGGTCCTTGACTATTATACAGTGGAATCTCGTTATCAAAATCAGATGAGTTGAAATTCTGGCTATGTCAAAGTCGAACGGCCGGTCTTGATTATTTTAGTATATATTTATATTACTTTTATTCCTGGTATCTCAAAGATTTTATCTTGAAATTTAACTTATCTCAAAGTAGTTTACTATTCCGAAATATCGCTAAAATGTCTATTTGTTGCCCAAGAAGAATAGAAAATATGTGAATTAAACAGTCTGGTTATCTTGAATTTCGGATATCTCGAAGTAAATGGGGTGTCCTAGCAATTTCGATATAACGAGATTCCACTGTATGTTTGGTAAAATGTGGTTTGACCTCCAGGTTTTTAGTAGAATTAAATTATGATTATACCTACAGAGACATGCCAAAAATCTACAGACACTATAATGTTTACTATATTTTTCATATAAAGCCACATATATATATTAAAAAAACATTGTGAAGCCATTTCTTTATATCACATTTCAATATATAATTTTCATCATTAGACAAAGAATGTTTCCAAGTTTCATTGCTTATTCTGATGTAATTTTCTAATTTGTAATTTCAAAGATTTGACAATTAAACATTAAGCTAAAATTGAATGTCACAATTGCACCTAAATTACCCTTTAATTGAGTTTTCATCACAAAAATTAAACTTTCTGTGTAAATAAATAAATCTTTTGACATTTGGACCCCAGCAATGTTTGTGGTTTGTTTTTCAGTTTTCAGGAATTTGTTCAAATTAATTGACATTTTTGTAAAAAAAAGAAAAAATGGAAAATGCAAATGTAATTAATTTATGTTGAAAATGTGTTGATTTTATTATTATTTGGCTATTGTTATCTCTAATTTTCTAAGTATAGGCTTAGGTGCACAAAAAGATGAAATGGCAAATGTAAAATGAAAGTGAAATACAGTAAAACCTGCTTTAGCGACCACCTGTGTATAAAGACCACCTGGTCACAAAGACCATTTTTTGCTGTCCCCAATAGTACCGTTTGTATACAAATCAACCTCCATATTAAGACCACCTCCCTATAAAGACCTGTTTTCTTGTGCCCCTAAGGAGGTTGTAATATTCAAGTTCCACTGTAGAAGCTACTTGATGCAGGAACATACATGCCATCCGTGAGACTATGGTGATTTAGGGCGAATTTAGGACAGCTTGAATGTTTTCTGTCACAAAAGGGCAAAAATAACCCAGGGCAAAATTTTCCAGGTATACAGTAGTATACATATAGTATACTATAGGCTGTCAAGACATTGAGTGGTTTATTTAGCGAAAAAGTAGCAAGATTTAAGACATATAAATATACATGCATATATAACTTGAATTTGTTCATTGTGAGTTACCTAGATTCAATTTTACAGATAAGAACAGAAAAAAAATCAACATGCCGCGCCCAAGGTCAGCGAGGTCCGACATGAGTGATGGGGACATGGAGGGATTGGCTGAACAAGAATTTGTGAAGCTCCAAAGGCAGTATCGCATAATGGATGGAGACAGGGCTGCATACACTGAGGAATCACAAAATTTGATTCGCAAACAAAAGTATGTACATAAAGCATTTTAACAGAAAACAATCAGTCAAAAACATATGTATGCCTTTGTGGCCAGAAATTACAATCCTGGTTTTTGTCATTTATGATAAAACTCATTATATCTTATATCGGTATATTATGTCATTTGTAGAAAAGATGTTCAGTTTTGTCAAAAAAAAAAAAAAAAAAAAAAAAACAAAAAAAAAAAAAAAAAAACTGAGAATAAAAAGGTCTACATGTCATATGAATACTAAAATACAGTAGAACCTATCTTGAGAGATCACTATTATAATTTATTATAATTTTGTTTTTTTTCATAAAAGACTTGTAAAAGTCTTGTGAAACCTCTCATATAAAAGACCATCTGTCTTGTGAGATCACTCTTATAAAAGACTACCTGTCGTGTGAGACCACTCCTATAAAAGACCATCTGTCTTGTGAGATCACTCCTATAAAAGACCATCTGTCTTGTGAGATCACTCTTATAAAAGACTACCTGTCTTGTAAAATCACTCTTATAAAAGACTACCTGTCTTGTAAGATCACTCTTATAAAAGACTACCTGTCTTGTAAGATCACTCTTATAAAAGACTACCTGTCTTGTAAGATCATTCTTATAAAAGACTACCTGTCTTGTAAGATCACTCTTATAAAAGACTACCTGTCTTGTGAAACCACTCCTATAAAAGACTATCTGTCTTGTGAAACCACACCTATAAAAGACTATCTGTCTTGTGAGATCACTCCTATAAAAGACCATCTGTCTTGTGAGATCACTCTTATAAAAGACTACCTGTCTTGTAAAATCACTCTTATAAAAAAGACTACCTGTCTTGTAAGATCACTCTTATAAAAGACTACCTGTCTTGTAAGATCACTCTTATAAAAGACTACCTGTCTTGTAAGATCACTCTTATAAAAGACTACCTGTCTTGTAAGATCACTCTTATAAAAGACTATCTGTCTTGTGAGATCACTCTTATATAAGACTACCTGTCTTGTGAGATCACTCTTATAAAAGACTACCTGTCTTGTGAGACTACATTCTGAATACCACATGGTTGAATAATCCTTTGCAGAAAAATTAACCTTCTGAGAGACCACCTATCTTGAGAGACCATATTTCAATGGCAACAGGGGTGGGCTTTTTAGACAGGTTCCATTGTTCTAACTAGTGCAGGTACAACTTCTCTACAGATATACCATCAGTTTAGTGATGTATAGATAATTGAAAGACAATTTATATTCCTCAGTATATAGTAATTGAGGATATAGAAAAAAAAAATACTAGATACCATACTCTACCCAATTAGGTATTTTCGTTATCAAGAGTTACCACTCCTTGTAGCAGGTATCAATTGTGATCTCATTTGTTTGTGCGTAAAATGAGAAAAGTTATCAATTATGACATCATATGTTTGTGTGAAATTACGTTATTTTCTCATGTAAAGACATGACGTCACAATCAATACCTACTGACATGGGAGATAACTGACTGACGAAAAGACAGAATAAGCGGACATGTCCCTATAAGCTCACATCCCTTAAAACGCCTCTCCTCTAATAGTTCAAAGGGCCAGGTGAGCTATTGCTATAGCCAAATGTCTGTCGTCCGTCATCTGTCGTCTTCGTCTGTCATCTTCGTCTGTCTGTTAACTTTTGTATTTAAACATCTTCTCAAGAACCAGTAAGCCAATTTTAACCAAACTTGGCATATAGCATTCCCATGTGAAGCTGCATAAAGTTTGTGATTGAAAAGGGGCTAGGCCCCATTGAGGCACTAAAAGGGACATTATATTGAAAAGTACAATAGGTAGAATAAAAGTGAAAGAAGCAAAAATGTTTGACACGCCAAAGACCTATAAAAAAGTCAGTAGGGCCAAAATTGTCAGGTCAACCCTTTTGGGTGTTATTTCCCCTTTTAGTGGATTTTTCCTGTTTTTGTAGTTTTATTACTCCTAATATCTTAAAAAATATAATAAATAAAGAGAAAGTGACAGAAGCAAAAATGTTCAGCAAGATCTGCAAAAAAGTCAATAGGGCAGAAATTGTCAGGTTGACCCTTATGTGAGTCACTTCCCCTTTTTTGTGGACTTTTTCATGTTTTTGACAGTTTTGTACTATTATCTTGAAAATATAATAGATAGAGAGAAAGTCAAAGAAGCAAA
Source organism: Atrina japonica (assembly GCA_030159075.1). Lineage (NCBI taxonomy): Eukaryota > Metazoa > Mollusca > Bivalvia > Pterioida > Pinnidae > Atrina > Atrina japonica. The sequence continues at coordinate 506,611 of BROG01000028.1, read as the reverse complement.
AATGTTCAGCATGCAAAGATCTACAACAAAGTCAATAGGGCAGAAATTGTCAGGTTGACCGTTTTGTGAGTTGTTTCCCCTTTTTGTGGATTTTTCATCTTTTTGGATGTTTTTTGACATTATCTTGAAAAGTGGATTTCTCATCTTTTTGACAGTTTTGTCATCTTGAAAAATATATTAGATAGAGAGAAGGAAGCAAAAATGTTCAGCATGCATAGCTCTACAAAAACGTCAACAGGAACGAAATTGCCAGGTTGACCCTTATGGGAGTTATTTCCCCTTTTATGTGGACTTTTACAGGTTTTGGGCTGTTTTTCCCTATAATCCAGTGATCACCTCAAAGATCTACAAGAAATTATTGTGCAGAAATTGTGAGGTGATCCTTGTGAATGTTATTTCCCTTTTTTAAATGGATTTCACATGTTTTTGACCGTTGTTGCACATTATCTTGAAAGATCTATAAAGATGTCGGCAAGGCAAGTCTGCAAGTTAATTCTCCTTATCGATGAATTTTTCATGCTTTTGGTTACTTTTCAGTATATTGTCAGTAAAATACATTTCACCTAGGTGATTATTAAGGTCCATTGAGCCTACTGTTTTTAATGTTTGTTAGGTATTTTATTTTTACACATTTTTTATGTTTTTTGCAATGTTGACCAATTTTGCCAGGTGAGCGGCGTAAGGCCCTTTGGGAATATTTTCTACTTTTTTAAAGATGCATGCCAAGAAAACAATAATTTCCTGGATGAATATTTGACAAAAACTATTTTTGTAAAGTAATGCCCATGAATTTAAGAAATATTAATCTTAGGATTTTGTATAGATGCACATCACATACTGACATGTTTTATGAATATTTTCTATTCTTAATGTGTACCATTAATTATTATACAGGGATGAAATAAGCCAGCTTGAATCAGAAAAACAAGAATTGTTGAAGGAGTTACGTCTAGCTGAGAGTCGTAGCAATCAAAATACGGATGACAATAACATAGACACATTGGTTGTTCTTGCCGAGGCTAGAGGTATTTAAAAGAAAAAAAAACATTTACAAACTACACCTTTCAACTTAGAATCTAGATGCCAGTTTTATTTCAGGAATGCAAATATAAAAAGAAAATAAAACAACATTTTCTAAACTAGTATATTTATAATTTTGTAGGTTGGGATTGGACCTGCTCATATTAACACACACATCCATATATTTGCAAACATAAGTGTACATATGTATAAATGTATTTGCTGTAATACATATGTATATGAAAAAGTAATGTTGAAATGGATCTCCAAACTCAGTAATTCAATTTCTTCATGTGACAACACTAGGGGTCAACAGTCGTGCAAATTTCCAATTGTCCTGCAGGACAAATAGTATTGAAATCTATTTATCCAAGGACAAAAATCTCTTGTCAAAAAAGATATCATGTTGTGTTTAAACAAGAAAAATCTTTAATACTGAATTAATTTTTGTCTTCAACAATTTTACTTGTCATTAAAAAACAGACAAGTGAGAAGTAACATCTGTTTGTCTGAACACAAAATGGATTTGTCCTGGACAATTGGACAAACCTGATTGTTGAGCCCTGAATACTTAAACTTGTCTTTGCATATTTGCCTTTCTTTAATTGTATAATTTTTAATATTAATCTTTTAATTCTTTATATACCCTCACTGTTTCTCATTAACTAAAAATAAGTTGATATAAATTACATCAAATAGATTAAAAACGCAGCATTATTGATTGGTTAAACCATGAGTTAATGCCTTAAGGCAAAAAAATTAAATTCTAACCTTACTATCTGAGCATCTTTAAAAGCGCCATTAAGGAAAAATTGCCATCCTAGCTTCAGGCCTTTCAGCAGAAGCTGACACTTTTTACACAAAAAAGCAGTTTAATTGGGCATCTAATTTCTCTTTTGTTTAGCAAAAAATTGTTGACTTTAATCCATCAAAGCACAAAGTTCAACTATATCGTTTTGTTGGCTTCTTTATATAACTAAATGTCTTCTCCTGATTGAAAGCATGACAATGGTGATTATCTTTTACTTGTAGAGAGTTATGATGCTGAAATTGAGGAATCCAAAAAGCTTAATATTGAACTGGATGCAAAAATCAAAGAATGGGAAAAGAAAATTAAATCACAACACAAGAATATGGGTGGAATACATATGAGTAGCCAACACACAGTCCAGACACAGAAAACTATTAGAACATTGGAAAACAGACTTGACCAAGTAAGTTGATTTTTCTGATTTTTTCTAAAAAAAATTAGATTTGTAGAACTTTCCATTCTCTGCCTAGCTTTAAAGACAAATCTTATTGCGTCCCTCTGTGAAAAAAAATTGTTGATGAACATAAAATTGAAAAAACGATAAAAAATCTATCCCTACTCTAATTAAAGGAAACTGTCTTAAATAGATACAATTACTTAGAATGTCTACCACTTTATCAGCGAAACTTTAAGTTTAACTGTGAGTTTTGCTGTTTACTTGAGTTTTGCTTTAAATCATCAACCTTTGTAAAAAGTAATGGACTTCTTCTGTAAATCAATGGCTTAGACTAGTCCAAATGTGTCTTTACTGGTGAATGAGTTAATATACAGATCTTTATTAAATTAATCATTGATTTCTTTTATTTTGTCAAATAGTCAAGGAAGCAATTCAACACAATCTTAACAGAAAATGCAAAATACAGGGGTGAGATAGAAAGTCTGAGAGTAGAGAGGAACCGATTTGATTGCCTTTATAAAAAACTTGATAAAGAATTGACTCAACTAAGGAGAGAAAAGGGAGAAATCATTGAAAGCTCAACTCAAGCCTACGATTCCAGGTAAGATAAAACAAGATCCCTAATGATTAATCATTTTGATTTTGTGAAGTTTAAGTTTGCCAGCTAGTTTACTTGTGAAAGGACAGTTGTATCTTCTTGGGTATATATTGTAATTGGGATCTCTAATTCGCCATTAAAAACTGACCGTTGCCATATAACTGGAAAATTGTCAAGTGTGGCATTAAAACAACATTCAGTCATTGAAAAAACAAACAAAGAGTCAATTAATCTATTGAAATTATGTTCATCTAGTGCCTGTCACTTATTTATAAAAATTGATAAAGACTTTTTAAATCAAGTTAAAAGATTAAGATAAATGTTATTTCAAGTAATCACAAGTTGGAGTACCTGTTTCTGAAATTCTTGAAGTTTTTGGGGAAAATGAAAAATAAATCATCATAGAATAACCCTTGTGTGTACCTTGTGCATGTAGCAAAAGTGAAAGTAGTGGTCACATGTGCCTTTGGACAGAAAGATCATAATTCCTTGTCATCAGCAGCCTTTAGAAATAATCCCACTGAAACAAACTGTAGCAATTTATATGTTTTGTGAGTTGGTCCATGTGTAAACCAAGTGATGTATTTAAGAAATCAGTTTTAATTCTCTCTATAATAAACATGATCATAATTAAATGAGTGTATTAAAGGAGTAAATTTCCAAAAATAAATTGTATCTGATTACATTGATTATCTCCCTTTAGAGATGAGGCACAGGCAAAGATGATTTTGTTGAAAGAGAAAGCTGACAAGGATCAACAACAGCACAATGCTGAGATGAAAGAATTGTTCCGCATCATCGACCATGATAGGAACCTGAGGGAATTCATGGGAATTAAAGGGCAAGAGAGACAGGAAGATCCACAGCTGGTGGCCTGGAGGCAAAGGAAAGGTAAGAACATAGAGTCAAAGGCAGCAAACTTTATATATTGGAACTGTGTAAATTGTGCAGTATTTAAAGCTACTTAAGCACATTGACTCATCTCTTCTTCTATCACATCTTTATAATTCTTTCATCGATCTTAACTCATTCACCCCTAAAGACGCATTTGGACTGGTCTAAAGCATTGGATTACAGAAGAGTCCATTTTTTCAGGGGTTGATGAGTTCAGTATTTAAATGGTTTGTTTTATTCTATTGTTTTGGATGAGTAGAACTATTTGTTGTCTTTAATGTTGAAAGGGATAACAGGCCTTTATCTAGTTTCCACGGGACTGAAATTTGACCCCATTTCCAATGTAAAAATACCTGTGTTTTTTCCCAATTTGATGAAAAAAGTTCCCAGTTGGTGTTGAACTGAGTATGACTTTATGAAAAGTAAATTAATGCAAGGGGAAATGCATTTAAAAAAGAGATTGCATCACATTCAGATTTACGTGTATGCAAACAATTTTAACTAATTTGACAAAAATTCACAGTAACTGTGTCACCAATGACATTTTCCCAAAGTTGACAGAAAAAGGCCTTGACAAACTGTTTTGCAATGTATGTACGGTAATTTCTTTCTTTCTATAAATTGATGATCTTGTTTTCAGATTATTTTTTGTGTGCTTCTGATGGATTCATTATATCTTATTCCAAGATACACAAATCAGTGATACAAGAGTTGTGTCCCTTTAGTACGGCAAACACTTGTGACTCTGTTATTCCTTCTATTTCACATATACTTACACTAGGTTTTATTAAAGTATCATTCAATATGTTTAGCATTAATATTGTCCAAGTCACATAACTTGGTGGGGTGGAGTAACCTTTTGAGTATCATACAGTTGATTAATTTACTTACTTTTCTGTTATGACAGACATCACATCAGAAAAGAGATTTATTAACAACTACATATACCATATATGTTAACAAGTAGGAACTATTACTACAATTCTAATATATTCCCTAAAATTTTAATTTGTCCAGGTCCAGGTTCACAAGACTCCAGTCTGCCAGGTTATATGGATTTTACTATACACCAAAAGTGCGTGCTTTTGAGCCGTACAACTACATCATGTACATTCTCATCATGATTCTGTCAATTAAAGAGGGTGAAAATTAATCTAATATTGTATCTTTATGCAGAAATGTTGGAGGCAGAAAAGAAGAAAGAAAGTCAGGAAGACTCTGTGGAAAGTTATGAAGCTGCCTTTGAGAAAATAAAGGAGATGACAGGAGAAAATGACCTTGACCTTCTTGTTCAAAGATTCATTGAAGTCGAAGACAAAAACTTTGCTCTCTTCAATTTTGTTAATGAACAGAACAATGAAATAGAAACTTTGAATGATCAGATTGCTGATGTAAGTTTCAAACCTTTAGTCACTATATTTGAATACTGTATACCTGGAAATTTGCGCTTCTGGTTATTTTCACCATTTGACAACAGAAAACATATTCATCCTTTCTAAAATTTTTCCTAAAAATCACCGTTTGTCTCATGAATGGCATGTAGGTCTGTGCTTCAAATATTTAGTTTGAAAATTTTGTTTTAATTTTAAATTTGCCCTCTAAAGGTGAAAATTAAAATTTACAGGTACACAGAAATTGTAAATTTGCCTTTTGTTTTTTAATTTTTTACTCTTATAAATGAGTCTACAGAACTATTTTTTTCACATATGTTTGATTAATGCTGAAAGTAAATTCTTTGCAGAATTTAGCTAGAGAGTTTTATCAGGGTGCCTAATTTTGTGTTGCCTTGATATTTGCCTGCTCTATCCTGGTTTCTTTCAACCCTGTTTTTCATATGATGGACATGATATTTTTGTCTCTATTTTTGTCCATTCATCTGTTTGCAAAGTTTTTGTTTTCCATAAATAACATGCGTTTATTTCCTCCAATTTTAATGAAATTTGATTTCCTGCCTTTAGATTTTTTAATGGTTTTTTATGCCAGATTCAAAAATATTTCTGTTTAATGTCAAATTTTAGTGATATACTGGGGTAGGGATCACTGGCACTTGGCAAGTAAACTACCCAATTTTCTCATAGAATAAACTTAGGTTCCAGGTGTGTACCCAACCTGCGCTGACAATAGGGGAAAGACTTCATGGTTTAAAGCACGATCTCCAACTGCTTGGCCACAAAAGTCCCCCTGCTTTATATTTATAGGATTTAGGAAAATTTTGATAATGACTAACATTTGCCAGTGTATTCCAGAGTTATGGTTTTTTAAAATCTTCATGAATGACTTCTGTGTATAAAGTTTCACAAACAGATCTTGTTACTGTTATGTTTGAAAGACCCAGTGACAGAGCAAACAATTTCTGAAATGGTTTTTTCGTTTGTCAGATACCCCAAGTATCTTATTGGTATATTCCTTTCTGTTAAATTGGGTTAGTCTATTGTAATCTGTGGGGTTGAAAGGGTAAAATGAGTTTGTTTTACTGACACTATTATAATAGCCTCTGTATTTCATCCTGCATTTTCTGCCTTGTATTATTTTACAGATAAATAATGAGATTGAAAGGTTCAGATTGCAAGGCATTGAGCTGGAAGACCAGAGAAAGAGAATCCTTAAGGAGCTTGAAGTTAGTCAGACTACATGTTCACAAAAAGCTGATGAATATGAACAAAAGAATAAAGAAATTTCTAAGATCTTGGATCAACTGAGGGCAGGTGTGTGAATAAACTGTTGATTGTATAAGTATTTTCAAAAAATGAAATTATATAGAAGATGTAGAGAACAGTATTAGGTATCAGTTGGTATATTTTGTAGTAATATAGTTTAATTCTATTTTCTATGAAGTTGTTGATAAAATCTCAAATATGTCATTGATAAAGATACAAGGTTAAGAAAGAGTGCTATTTCTTGATTTTTGGAGTACATAAAAATATAGGTATGTATATAGAAATAATGTGGAGTTTTCATCCAAGTTTGAAAGAGTTATGTCTCTTTTGTATTGAGACAAAAAAATAAAGTAGCATTGATTTTTCATAAGTTTTCCTTCTGTCTTGTACTTAACAGTCTGTTCAGCTATTGATATTTTTTATGCCCTCTTTTGAATATAAGGTGTGCATTGTACATGTGGGTCATTTGGTTGGTCAGCTGGTCAATCAGTTTGTAGATCACAAATTGTCTGATTAATATCTTTTAAAAGAACCATGTGCTGGATTGTCATATATGACCTGTGGAATTTCAGGTCGAAAGATAAAAGGTAACAGTGCAATTCTCTATACAATGTATGTTTACCCTATATCTTGAGAATGACCTAATTCCTTGATATTGTTTATTTTTCATAAATGGTTTGGTCATTGTTAGTAGTTGGTGTATATCAATTTTGAGGTTAAATATCACATGATGCAATGTAGTACCCTATGAAACGGTATCCCTCTAATATATTGAGAACCCTTCCCCTTCATATTGATGATGTATATTTAAGTTGGTCATTAACAGTAATTGACTTTTACAGATGACAAGGGTATGGGGGCATATCTGTTTTGAAGATATTTCTTGTTTATTTACCCATTAGATTTTGTTAATAATTAATGAAATATATTTTTGGTGATGAACTTAACTACAAAATTCTAAGTGACTATATTTAGCTTTTTTGATGATAGTATTTACTTGAAGCTTGTTACACATGTAGAGTGAATGTATGTAGATTTTATTTTTTCATGTTTACAAGTTTCCTAGTAAATTGATATTTCTTTATTTTTTATGTCTATTTAGGTGTGGACTCACTGTTTAACAAGATCAATTGTGACCGATCGTCAATAGATGATATGTTAGGAGCTTCCTCTGGAGTTACCGATGGAAATATGATACAGTACCTAGGTATTATAGAACAAAGAACAAATGAACTGCTGGCAGTGCAGGCATACATTGAGTCTAAGGTAATTTGAATGTTTAACTCATCAAACCCTGAGAAAAAATAGACTATTATATAAATGAATTACTAACACCAGTTGAAAAGTGTTTTTAGGGGTGAGTGGATTAAAATAGGAGTGACGGGAGATTAATTGTTTGTAATTGAAAACATAAATGATCTTTCGCCATGTCTGATTCTGTTTAAAGATTACAAAATTGTTTTATTGATTAATTTGCTCTCAATGAGTGTTCCATGTCACAGTGATGAGTAGGATAAAATCATTTTCATTCTAATGTTCATTATGGAATGCAATGTGGAATACTTTATGAAATAAAAAAAAAAATGTTTTGTCTTATATCTCCGGTAAATCTTGATGATATTGATATAAGGTTCTCGTTTATTTATTTCTAAAATTGTTGGGGATTTTCAACACCATTTCAGCAATTGGCACCAAGGGCTTCTGCTTTTGGAATTAATTGCCTTTAAATCCCAAGTCTAAAAAAAGCCAGTCCCTTTAAATGTTCATTTTTCATTTTCAAATAAATGTTTTATTTGGCAATACTGTGAATAGTATTGAAGATAATTGATCATGGACTTTTTCTTTAGTATTGATTTGAGACCATATTTGGACATTGAGATTAGACTTTGAGAAGGTTTTCATAATAAAAATGAGTTCCTCCTCAAGTGCCAAGAATTCGCTTTTTTATTTCATTTCTTTTACTTGTGTATTGATAAATCTAGAAGATCTTATATATCATGCATTTTCATTTCAGGACCTGGACAGATATGATCAGAAAGGACCATCATTATTAGGTGAAGGTCCCACAGCACCACAGCAGCCTTGGCCCATCCTACCACCATCTGTTGGGTATGTAGATATTTAATTCAACAGAAACGCCTAAACACCACTCACTTAGGAGACCACCCCACATTTCAGATCACAATTTTTCAGTCTCTTGATGTATATCTAATAGAAACGGAACCTCACGTAAGAGACCACCTTACTAATCAGACCACTTTGAGCCCGTCAGTTAGGTTGTCTTAATAGCAAGGTTCTACTGTATTTTTGTATACTTTGCTGTTTATTAATTAGATTGTTTACACAATTTTAAAACTTCGAGCCACTGTTTTAAAAGGTTCCATATTTAATCAGAATTCGATAGGTAAAGCATTAAAGAATTAATCTTTGAAAAATTTGTGAAAGCAAGGTTCATATTAATCAGACCTACCATTTTTAATAACAAGGTGTAACTCATCTTTGAGCCAGTGGTACAAAGTTTGTAACTCATTATGCCACTTCGGCCAATGGTGAAATATGCCATTCACATGTACAGTTTGCTGTTTGTTAGATGTTTACTAGTGTTATATAAGGAGTACTGTAAAAAAAATTACCTTTGAGACAGTAAAAAGAAATTTTGAATAGCCAATGGCAATGGTGAATGCACACTTATTTGAACTGTTACAAATGATTTTTAATGTGGTAATGAGAATTTTTATCAGAATGTGAAATGTAACTCACTCAGGACTTGTTTTTAATATTTCTTTTTTTTTTTTTTTTTTTTTTTTTTTTTTTTTTATTTCAATGTTTTGAAATTAAATGATTTTACCTCCGCAGCGATGAATATATAATTTTTAGAAAGTGACGGCAGTGATGGAAGTGAGGATGAAGCTAGGCCAATGACAAGAAATGAACTACAACTCAAAGTTATGAAGACAGTCAAGAAACGAGAATCAGCGGCTAGAAAAGAAGGATTTAAATATGATTTATCAAACGCACGAGAAAAAACACAAAAAAATAAAAAAGATAAAAAGTAATAATTCTGTGCCGTGTTTTTGTTAAAATGTTTTATACTGGCCGTTAATAAACTGTGATATAATTGATCTATGTGAACAGAATTTCAGCAGAATCTTTTTCATTTCTGTGTAATATTTGTAAAATCTGTACATGGGAAAATATAAAAATAATTTTGTATAATATGATCTCGTGATCAATTTGTAAATATATATGTACATTGTCTGTATCTATATGTTTAAAGATATTGAAAAATGTCATACTTCCTTATCCATGTGTATGTTATATTTATGTATGTATATATATATATATATATATATATATATATATATAAAAGTGTACCACAACCATCTTGTTGTTGTGAACTATCAGGGATTCTGTTAAAAGGAGACACCAGTGAAATTAACATGTATTACAAGTATTACTACCTACCATGTATATATGATAGATTTTATGCAAACAAGCATACAAATACAAATTAAAAAGTATTCTAAACAGATCGACCAGAAGAGAAAACAGAGTTTTAGGTTTTGTAATAAAGTTATTACGAAGTCTAAGATTTAGTGCTTATAAAGCTTGGCAATCATAACCACCTATTGACTGATGAAAGCTAACGATATTCAACAATTTACAAACTGTGTCACTGTCCAAACAAGATGCAGCTGGACAATAGAAACTGTCAATCCACTTTGTCTCTACGTCAAAAGAGGACAATATATTTTTTTATAACTGTTATTATATCAAATCAAGCAGTATCAGTATCGATATTATTCCTTTTTCTTTTTCTGAATTGAGGCAGTCATTCTTTTTCCAATTTATAAAAAGGAACAAAAAGAAAAAATTATTTCTAAATTTGTACCACATTACAAATGATGCATGAAATGTTATTCAAATAATTGGAGATTGGTTTAGGATATTCTAACGGAATTGAGGCAGTCATTCTTTTTCCAATTTATAAAAAGGAACAAAAAGAAAAAAAAAAAAAAATTTTTTGTTAATTACAAGCAAACTTGCATCATGCGCATTAAATTGGAAGTTAATGAAATTTTGAAATAAAGTCAAATTTCATCTTGAATTTTTAATTGTTGTGTTTTTCTTTTCATTATTGTTTTAAACACCATTAGCTGTGTTTTTGTTTTAAAGAAAAAGCCCCCCCCCCTGTTAACTACTTAGATTATTATACACTAACAAAAAAGAGCTTTAGAAACCCAGGTTTGGTACCTGTTCACTTGCAATAGAAAATATCATCCTTACTATCTGTATATGAATACCACACTGAACCTGACCTTATTTTTACAAAATGTATAGGAATATAATATTTTTATTTCTGTGTATAGCTCTTATTTGTTATTGTACACCAAGTACAAGAACTAAGAGTAGAAAAAAAATGAAATAATATTTAGGTAAACACAGCTAATGGCCCACAGTGAAATCATCTGTATCTTATATTATTGTGAATTTGTTCACTGCCGTTACATTTACTTTGATTGTAATCACTACAATTCTCTACATGTTGTGATGAGTTACTAGTGCTCAAAGTCACCATCTTTACTCTGTACTTAGGCTTAACTATCTTTTCGTGATTTCAAGTTTTAAAGGAAAATCATAAATGTGACAAATTGTTTTATATTAATGATGAATAATAATAAAGTACTTCCTCTTCAGTCAGATTCAGAAGTTCTACATACGACTCTGTTGTCGAAATGAAATGTTAAGTATTGAGTAAATTTAATGACTTCGGACCATGTATGATAGAAGTTTAAAGAATCGTCTTACGATAATCAAATTATTCATCAAATGTGTTTTTATGGGTTGTTATGTAATAAAAACCATTATGAATTTACTTCGACTTTTCATCGAGGATTATCCTGTGAAGTGAAGTTCTCCGAATAGATCAACTCGAGGAAATATAGTCTGATGTTTGATTTGAATTTTTACAGAAGAGCAAAATATTTTGGTGAAAATAAATTTATTTCAGTTTAAATAATCTTTTGATAAAATACAACATAATTCTACTTATTTCTGTCTTTTGGAATGCAATTCTTGTGTGTCTGTACTTCTAAAACTACGTAATTTAACATCTATTGATAGATACGGATTCTCGGCAGAGCTAAATTAAGATTCTGGTATCAGTAAATAGAAAATGATCAACGTTGTATCCTTCTAACATAAAGTATATAAACAATATTGCAGAAGAGCCTACTTTGAAGAAACGGATAAAATGGACATAATTTTATACTTTAAATACACAGTCTTTTTAAGTAAACAGTAATTGAAAACTCATTTCAGTAAAAATCCCTCATCAAAAACTCAAAAACAGATTAACATCTATTATACAAAACTCTTTTGTATACAAAAATGGAAATCGCAGATATAGATATTTGGTGTTAGGTCATGAAGAACCTTATTTTGTCAAGGAACACTCTGATTCTAATAACAAGTACACTGAAGACGATATTATCAAGATGCTGGGGTTTCTAGTAGACAACATCTTCGTGGTTTTTGAGGGAAAAGTTTTCCAACAGATTGTCGGCAATCCAATGGGAACCAATTGTGCACCTCTCTTGGCTCACATATTTTTGTATTCATATGAAGCGGAATTTATACAGACTCTGCTCTCCAAGGGAAACCAACAGTTACTATATCGGTTCAATTTTACTTACAGGTATATCGACGATGTTCTGTCCATAAATAATTCAGAATTTCAGAATTACCTCGGCCAGATGTATCCTGTTGAGCTAGGGATCAATGAGACGACAGAGAGCAACACATCTGCTTCTTACCTAGATTTACTCCTGTCGATTGGAAAAGACGGTAGACTTCACACATCCCTCTATGAGAAACGAGACGATTTCAATTTCCATATCACAAACTTCCCGTTTCTAAGTAGTAATATTCCATCTTCTCCTGCCTATGGCGTTTTCATTTCACAACTTATACGTTATGCCAGGGCATGCTCTTCTTATGAATGTTTTATTCTGAGAGTTAAACGATTAGCCAATAAACTACTTACACAAGGTTACGTTGTTGAACGCTTGGAATTGTCGTTTAAGAAGTTTTATGGTCGATACGGGGATCTTGTTAAACATTATGAAGTCGTCCTCTCAGAGATATTAGATAGTATTCTGGATCACGGCCACAGACAGTGGCTCCGTTTCACCAATCATGCTTTTCACCGAACTTTACCTCATCACCAAACTTGACCTTTTTAGCGAATTTGACCCGCTCATCGAACTAGGTTTCCATGGAACATTTGTGACGGGTGTGGTATGCCACCAGAAGACGCTGACTCCTTCCGGACACCTGGTCTTATCCCGTTTGGGATTCGTAATTGTTCTTCATATTGAGACCATTTGCACATCTAATTCGTCGTGTTATAATGGACTTGAGTTTTGATTATTGATTGGTACTTCTTCAATTTTACTTTAAACATTATCTGTCACATGTAATGCTGAAATCTACTTTTTCATTCCTGAAATCCATTTAAAATATAAAAATTATGCATTTTCATTTCGTTTAAAGCAAGTCATTTTTACAATGTACTAAATATGCAAACTATAAGTCGCAATTGCATTGGTTCCTGATTCAACCAATCGTAAGCATTTTAACTTCAATCTATACTGTCATGTCGAATACTTAAAAATGGAAGAGTTTGCATATGAATATAAAGGGAAAATGTTTGCTATTGCTATGGCAGTATATCTTTATTTTGATTTTACTCTGCCTTTCTTTCAATACTATTTTTTCTTAATGGAAGTACATGTAGTTTAGTTTGAATTCAAGGGTAATTTTGTCAAAATTACAACCCATTTCAGTACTTTCAGTACTTTGATTTTTTAATATTGTCTCGCAAAGAGTGTGGACTGTCGACAAGGTATGCTTAGGACTCCATGACACCCGATCCCATCTTGGTACTGCCCAGAGCTCCGCAATCATCCAATGTTAATCATAATTGTTAACTATCTTCCGAACCTTTAGCCTATTAATGCTTTGATATCTGTGAGTTTTTATATTGTAAATGTACTTAGTTTTAAAATATGGTCTTTGAATTGTTAAGATGTTAGACGATTTACTTTGTAAGCTTGATTTATTTATGTTTTGGCATGGCTTATATCAATTCCATTTTAGGGAAATGAAATAAATTGTACCCATAAACATATCTAATTTCAAATTAGAATATTTAAAAATAAAAATTCGGTTATCTAAATGGGTGGGTAAAAGTCGTTACCGCCTGATTAAAGGTCACATAATTCAATAGATATAGAAATGAATTTTACCAAGAATCGTCTCACAATCTCATTTTACCTTTGATAAATGTGTGGATACAGGTGAGTTAAAGCCTGGTGTGCGATACTGTTTGTGTCTGTGTGTGTTCATTCAATAACTAAATTTGTATTTATCGCTGAAAAAGGTTAATAACTTTCATAAGCAAAACTCGCACGATTACCGTTTGTTTTGCAAGAAATTAACCTTGCTTAACGCCATAAATTTTACATCTATATTTATTTCTCGGGGGTATAAGACATACATGTCACCAATGATTTGTCATAAAAATATACCAATGCTATTAGTTTATATGCCCTGTCGATTGCTGTTCGGATATGTCTTGGAGATTCGAGTCAGCTTGGGAAGTTGTCTTTCGAAAGAACTTTTCAGTTTTAATAAGATAATAGACAAGATCAAACAGAAGTTTTTCAGCCAGCAAATATTACACAATAAACATATCTGCATCATATTTTGTAGACAGGGAATGATAACTTTTCCTATCATATCACACACACACACACACACACACACACACACACACACACACACACACACACACATATATATATATATATATATATATATATATATATATATAATATATATATATATATATATATATATATATATATATATATGTATATATATAAAGGTATGTAATTACGTCGTCTGCTAGTCCAGTGCAGGTCAGAGGGTTCCCAATAGGTGTTTATAGCACTTGATATATATCTGTTGTTTACTTCAGATATCTCTTAATAAGGATATCAATTGTTTTGACTAGCAGGTCGGGTAAACTGAAGTACAACGTCACGAAGTCCATATCATAGATTATCAGCAGCAGACCAGAGGTTAACTACTGATACCTAAAGTAAAGAAAACAAAGGCTTCAGATACTTAGACGATGCAATGAATATGGATTGTTTTGACAGCCAGTCGACCAAATATTTAGTTTTTGTATTTGCATTGTATGATGTGATCGATAAAAAGGACTAGTTCGATAGATGCTTAATTGTTCATTCCACAAATCTTAAAGTTTGGACTTCATTTCATATACAAAAGGCGAGCTAAGTTTGAGATGGCTCATACCTTAGACTAAGTAACATATATCTTTACAGGGGCATTAGCTGTTTTTTCTCAAATTTATTTATATATTTTCTGTTTTTACTACTTGTACACAGTCATGCAAAATCTTATAATCCTATATATTTTGTGAAAATAAGGTCAGGTCCAGTATGGTGTTCATGTACAAATACAATGTAGTTTAGGTTGAGTTAATTAATTTCAAGTTAAAAAGTGTCAAACCTGGGTTTCTCAAGTAATTCTCACAAAATATATATGGATTTAAGAATTGTTATACCTTTGTTTATCTCTTTTTTGTAATTGTATATCAATTTAAGAGGTAAAAAAAGGGAAAACCAAATTTTGAAGACAAAAATCACAGATAACGTCCCTTTAAAATATCCGCATTTTGAATGTATTATAAAACATACTAGAAATGATAATGTTTACATTCATGATTTCGAAAAATGCAAAAATCAAATTGTCATGCGCATTCTATTTCTATAAAGAATATTTAATGAAGAAGCAGTTATCTGCTTTTGATAAACATTTTTGACTACTGTCTACCTGGACATTTTCGCCCCTGCTTTTTTTCGCCCTTTTACGACAGAAATCATATTCATGTCGTTTTAAATTCGCCCTGCATCACTAACATAGTCTCATGAATGGCATGTATTTCCGTGTCTTATTTAGCTTGTAAATTTCGCTTCCATTTTAAATTCGCATTCTCATCTACGGGCGAAAATGTCGAAAATTAAATGGCAGCGAAAAACAAGTATATAGTACTTAAACAGTTACATCGTACTTTTGGCTTTGTCATGTCTTTGTACGTTCAAGAACTCTCCGTTGAAAGGTGTTATAATCAATGCTCATGAACTCTGCTACAAGCATTGTATTAAAGGCAAAGTGTCGCTCAGGGTATCAAGATTTAGTTTTGGTTTTAAATGTAAAAAAAAATCAGATCTTCATAAAAAAAATAAAAATATTTTGTCATAGATATCAACATCTCAATTTTAGGTCTAGATATGTGAAATAAGGATTCGTTAAACTCTTGTGCAGGATGACCAATTTTTACTTGTACCTCCTAATTCAGCATCAGTAATAAGAGTCAAGGTCATTGTCTTGAATGCCTTTCCGTTGTTAGCCTGTCAAAAGTGTCTTCGGAATCTAGGTTGGTGCGTAATAAATTCGATTTTCCTGACAAAATAACTTGTTAAAAATTCAATTATACGTGATATTAATATTTTTCGACACGAAAACATCAATACCCACATTTTTTAAATTGTGAAAAAATGACGATTTTGATCGACACTATGCCTTTACTTGTAAATGATTTATCCCTTTTGGAACGTTCCTATATGGCTCTCAATTTTCCCTATCCTTATCCATTTTATCGTTAATGACTTAATCTGAACAAAACGTCATGGGTAGTTTTACAACTGAACTTTTTTATATTATAGTGAATAAGGCCATCAAAGCACTATCTTATTATAATTCCTAAACCTATTGTGTTTTAAAGTATTGCAACACACTGTATGATAGTTAGGTATTGAATGTATGGAATGTTTAAGATTGAAACTTTATAATGTAGGCCAATATCACATTACTCTTAGCCAAATCATTTATCTTTATTCCAGTTGTTTATTTGGTTAGCTGACGCCTTCCTAGCGGGTAACTAGAGATAATACATTCTGTATGTTTATAAGTGGTTATCTTTGTTTATCTGTACACATGAGGTGATGTGCTATCGAGAACCTGTCATACTGACAGCCCTTCGGTATCGTTTTGTATGACATCGTATCATAATACTGTATATCTCTGTTGAGTATCTATTATCTCCCTAGATATTTCTTGTGATCTAATTATAGATGAATGTGATAACTGTACATTTCTCTTTTTTTTCGCTGATAAAGTCATTTTCTGCATTTTATAAAACATATCAATACCAAACTGTATTTCTAAAAAGTTACACTTTACATACATATGTGGTGAACACTGGACAAACATGACCCTCTGGAAAATGCAGAATCGAAGTGGGATCAGGTTACATGGATGACCGATCATCCCGCTGCCTACCGGCCACACTCAATTTGAGTCAGCAGAGGGATTATCCATCCAAAATCCATCCTCGAAAATGATATTATGAATAAATAATGGCTACAGACGGTAAAGATAAATCCAAATTTTCTGTTTATGCAGTATTACTGGTCGAACTCATATTTTGTTTCATTATACACATTATACAGTTTACTATGAAACTATGTCGTGATCAAGTTTGACTAGAAGACACACTATGATTAACATATAACAATAAGAAAACTATATCAATTTGTCATGAAAAACCTTAAGTATGATACATACAATTTGATAGGTA
The DNA here is from genome assembly GCA_030159075.1 of Atrina japonica. Classification (NCBI taxonomy): domain Eukaryota; kingdom Metazoa; phylum Mollusca; class Bivalvia; order Pterioida; family Pinnidae; genus Atrina; species Atrina japonica. The sequence continues at coordinate 489,502 of BROG01000028.1, read as the reverse complement.
CTCTATAAATACCTTAAGTATGATACATACAATTTGATAGGTACTCTATAAAAACCTTAAGTATGATACATACAATTTGAGTAGGTACTCTATAAAAACCTTAAGTATGATACATACAATTTGATAGGTACTCTATAAATACCTTAAGTATGATATATACAATTTGATAGGTACTCTATAAAAACCTTAAGTATGATACATACAACTTGAGTACGTAAAAACCTTAAGTATGATACATACAATTTGATAGGTACTCTATAAATACCTTAAGTATGATACATACAATTTGAGTAGGTACTCTATAAAAAACCTTAAGTATGATACATACAATTTGATAGGTACTCTATAAAAACCTTAAGTATGATGCATACAATTTGAGTAGGTACTCTATAAAAACCTTAAGTATGATACATACAATTTGAGTAGGTACTCTATAAAAATCTTAAGTATGATACATACAATTTGATAGGTACTCTATAAATACCTTAAGTATGATACATACAATTTGATAGGTACTCTATAAAAACCTTAAGTATGATACATACAATTTGATAGGTACTCTATAAAAACCTTAAGTATGATACATACAATTTGATAGGTACTCTATAAAAACCTTAAGTATGATACATACAACTTGAGTACGTAAAAACCTTAAGTATGATACATACAATTTGATAGGTACTCTATAAAAATCTTAAGTATGATACATACAATTTGATAGGTACTCTATAAAAAACCTTAAGTATGATACATACAACTTGATAGGTACTCTATAAAAACCTTAAGTATGATACATACAACTTTGATAGGTACTCGTAAAAACCTTAAGTATGATACATACAATTTGATAGGTACTCTATAAATACCTTAAGTATGATACATACAATTTGAGTAGGTACTCTATAAAAACCTTAAGTATGATACATACAATTTGATAGGTACTCTATAAATACCTTAAGTATGATACATACAATTTGATAGGTACTCTATAAATACCTTAAGTATGATACATACAATTTGATAGGTACTCTATAAATACCTTAAGTATGATACATACAACTTGAGTACGTAAAAACCTTAAGTATGATACATACAATTTGATAGGTACTCTATAAATACCTTAAGTATGATACATACAATTTGAGTAGGTACTCTATAAAAACCTTAAGTATGATACATACAATTTGATAGGTACTCTATAAATACCTTAAGTATGATACATACAATTTGTTAGGTACTCTATAAATACCTTAAGTATGATACATACAATTTGAGTAGGTACTCTATTACAACCTTAAGTATGATACATACAATTTGAGTAGGTACTCTATAAAAACCTTAAGTATGATACATACAATTTGAGTAGGTACTCCATAAAAACCTTAAGTATGATACATACAATTTGAGTAGCTACTCTATATTTTGTTGTTTTTCAGATGAGCAATTCTTAATTTATTATTTCGTAATTATTCATCAATAAATTTACATAAATGTCCAGTTAACATAAACATCTGAAATCTCCATGTATATGTAACTGAAAACTGAGAACTTCTTAAATCTTTTTTCTCGATCTTTCGAATTATTGATAATATCCCGAATGACGTTTTTAATTTAACACTACTTGAGTATATATAATTAATAATTCGAACTTTTATGAGCAAGTTTCTCGATGTTTCGAATTATTGATAATAAATCCCGAATGACGTTTTTAATTTAACACTACTCATATATAATTAATAATTCGAACTTTTATGAGATTTTTTTCTCGATGTTTCGAATTATTGATAATATCCCGAATGACGTTTTTAATTTAACACTACTCATATATAATTAATAATTCGAACTTTTATGAGATAAGTTTCTCGATGTTTCGAATAAAGTTTGGGGCCTTATCTATAAAGTATTGAAAATCACTACAAATAATGTGTAAAATATCCCCCAGCAATAATATTTTTATGTTATGAGCACTAATTACAAAAGTATCACATGGTGTATGTTTTTGAAGCAGCCATGTGCATCCTATAGAATCTTTGAAATTACAAATCAAATGGTTCTCTCGGTTACCAACCATGAGTCGAAGACCCTATGATTCGAACATTTATAGGTGGTCACTTGAACAATCATTGGCGTTGTGCTGACACTTTCAGGACACCTTGTCCCATCCCGTTTAGGTTTAGCGATTGTACTTCATATTGAGACCATATCCAATTTGTCGTGTTATTATGGACTTGGAATTTCGATTATCCATTTGGTACTTCTTCATTTGTACTATATTGTTAACTAGGTGGAATTAAATTATCGTTTCCTGACTGTAAAAGTCAAAAGTAATTTCTGTAAAATAAGATAATATATATGGATTCGAAAACGGGGATTTTGTGCACCAACAAATTAACAAGACACTTGAATCATCGGAATATGTTTACTAAATATAGGGACAATATTTGTAGAGACACGCTCCCATCTATTTCCGGTTTATAGAACAATTTATATATATTAGATAAAAAGTCTACCATTCATGACAACAAAATGCCACGAAACAATAAATGGGACTAGACAAAATAAAAAAGGCTGAACTCAGAAATAAAGTGTACATTGAGTGTGACATTTATTTTGAGTTACGGAACTTACAAGTATTTTTATTGATATGAAATATACATTACGCCTTTGTAAGTGATATTTTTATTGTTTCACATACTTACATATCTCAGCATTTTGGGAGGACAGACAAAGGCGATAATCAACCAAATATATTCCCACGGAAGTTTTACTATATCAATATGTTCTGTTTATGAATCACTTAATATATGTTCCACGACGAAAAAATACAAACGAACAATGGAGTCTATGAAATAGTATTATACATAAAAAGATTTGGATTTCTGTTGGACAATACAAGCATTTAGATTTTGAATGAGAAGACTTTCATCAAATTGTCAAAATTATTACGGGTATCAATGATGGGATTTTATAAATGAATATGCGCCGTTTTCTATTCATTCGCTTGTATTCGTACATTCGTGCTCGTCCTAAATTTAGTAGGGCATATTTTTTTTTAAAGTTTATGAAAATATAGAAAACTATAATAATTGTTTAATCGAACGCAAACGATACCAATGAGCGCTTTTAACGGTCTTCTACTTCTAATACCGTATAAGCAGAAATTTTTGCGAAAGTTCAATTTTGGCATTATTAGCGAGGTTGTTGAGATTGCTAAAATTGAATATCGCTAACAATTTTTTCCTCATCGTAGGTAAGGGTTAACTTTTTTAAATCATAAAAGTTTATGAAAATATAGAAACTATAATAATTGTTTAATCGAACGCAAACGATACCAATGAGCGCATTTAACGGTCTTCTACCAATGAGCGCATTTTTGCGAAACAATTTTGGCATTATTAGCTTCTGAGATTGCAAAAATTAATATTCTTTCCTCCTATAAGCAATCATAAAAGTTTTTTGCGAAAAGTTAACAATTTTGGCATTATTAGCGCGAGGTTGTTGAGATTGCTAAAATTGAATATCGCTAACAATTCTTTCCTCATCGTAGGTAAAGATTAACTTTTTTAAATCATAAAATCGATAAAATTACTTCTCGCTAAAATTATTCACAATATTTTTTGACAAAACGCTAAATTTGTGTCTCACTAAAAATTCCACTTATACAGTAGTTTTTAAAAGTTTTCATATTCTAAAAAAATATCAAATCTATTATCATGAAAAACAGAATTCCAGAATTTATTCAAATAAATAATACTATTTTTGATAGAACAGAAAAATATTAATTTTATAAACTCTGTTTTTCGATTTTAATAATTGAGTTCTGTATGTATCAGATTATCTATATGAATTAAAAGCTGGAATTCCGTATTTTATAAGAATAGGTTTGCTAATTTATCAAACTATGAAAGTACATGTATAATGATTTCAAGTTTTTTTAATTAATAAACGGGTGGAAAATACTAAAATGTAAACATGACACCTTATTCAGGGAAAGAGAGAATACAATGAAATCAACAAAACAATCATAACTACAAATTTAGATGAAAATTTGTTTCCAAAAGCAATTTTTTTACCTTTTAATTAAAACAAAAAATTATTATGAAAAGTTTTTCGGTGATCCATTTGTTTAAAATCCCCAAATGATTGTCATTATCAATGAATAATAATTGTTAAACCTGGCACTAGCTTTGGGGCCATCAAAAGATTAAAACCATGAACATGTGAATGGAAAAGCATGTGCAAAGTAAATAAGTGTACGTACACTGTTGCCACGTGGAACTACAATTACTTTAATGTCCTCTGTAAACAATCAGAATGTCATAATTTTAATGTACAGTAAATTTTCGCTGGATATTTTTTCGCCAAACACCGGTTCAAAATTTATTCGCGAAATAATATTCAATTACAATTTCAAATGCTCATTTTGCAATACTGTTATCATACATCAATTCAAAATTTGTCTTCCGTAAATCCGTGTTCTGATGTGAACTCGCAATAAATATTAACCGTTTTTTTCTATGACAGTTGGCTATAATCAAGCTGAAGAATAATACATTGTGACTTTTATGTTTCACTTTCAGTATCAGGTTAGAAAATTAGAAGAGAATGTTTTAGTTTTCGCGAGGGAGAGCTCTCGCGATATTACGCGTTAAAATAAAATTTAAAATAAGCCAGGTTTGCAGTATGCCTTTTACATCTGAATCAGTTAATATAATTATGGGGGATATCAAAGTTGTTAATATGAATATGATATTATGAAAATGATGTTGGTATATAATTATATATCTAATCTGTATCAATACGAATGCTTTAAAACTTATACCCGATGCATAGAATTATTGTTTTCCAGATGGAAAAGCTCCGGAATAAACAGGTATTCAGGACCCACGCAACGAAAAAGAAAAACCGGTAAAATGTTTTGGTGCAACATTATGGGTTCGTAAATGTCTTGTTATAACTACTATAATCCCATGTACACGTGACAATTACTGCCGACATAACGGTTCAACGATTGTGTATCGAACAGAACGCAATGATGCCCTACATGGATTGTCAATTAATGGCAATAAATATGACGGACTTCACCTGTATCGAAACCAGTGAATTTCTGTACTTTTCTTCTCCTTCTTAACACTAGCACTAAACTCCTCTACCGATAAAGATGTGTCGGTTTGTTCTCCTTGTTCTTACTGTCTCTCTTATTCTGCACACTGGTGCTTGTCAAAAGACTTACGTAACTCTCAGTGATGTTATTACTTTGATGTCATTTATAGATACAAATTGGGGTAAGTTTTAAAAGTTTATTTTCTAAAATTTATCTGTTTCAAATTTCTGAATATTAGACATAACGTTTACTTTTTACTATTACGTTTGAAAAAAAAATATGGAACTATTTAATCAGCGTCTAAAATTTTGTTTTTTTCAGCCTTCTGAAAAAAATTAAAATGATATAATAGTATCACAATTTTATGCATTTCTTTGTATTTCATTTATGAGAACAAATTTTAATATACCTATTTATTAAAGGAATTTTGATTCCTTTCACCACTTTTATTGTTGATAAAAATAAACTGCATAGAATAATGAGTACGTAATATCGGTTTCAATTTTTAGATGCAATTATATATATATATATATACTTTAGATCCAAGTCGTGTTATAGAATGATCATGTACAATTGAAACTAGTTTTGTTAAGTATGATATGTTAATATATATATATATATATATATATATATATATATATATATATATATATATATATATATATATATATATATCCTAGATAAATGCACACATCTTCCTGTTGTACCAGAATTTCGTTTGTTTATTTTCAATTTTTTTAATGTTTCGTTGTATGGGTAAAATTGCACATTACCCAAAGGGTATCAATAGAATGTGTCTACTCATTTCTTAAATGAGAAAAGAGTAATATACAAAATCATATTACGAATAACAAAGTTAAATTTTTATCATGAAACTAATATCCATATCAGATGTTGATATCTGTCATTTTTTGTTCATTTTTAAGTACGATAAATGTCAAATGCATAATGTGGATAATTTTGATAATACTAATATCTTAATGTAATATTGGGTACTAGTAATTCAAACAAAATTAGCAAGGATGGCCATCAGTCACGGTCGCTCAGTCAATATTTCTGTAGTACGGCTTCGGGGTCATTAACCCTGAGATGTTATTTTCCCCTTTGACAGAGATTTAAAACTATACTCTGAAACCCGTGCGACCACTGATAATTATATTATTTGTCAACTAATTACCTATCACTGAAACAGACCCGTATGTGTATGTAGCTGTCAGCCGGTCTGACAGTTTGCAGATACACACATTTTGCATTGGGTGCTGTTATTTCCACATCATGATGTACATGATCATAAAAACGCCGTTAATCCAAATAATAAGTGTTTTTCTATACAGCAGACTCGGACTTTGAAAGCTGAGAGCAAGCATAATAAATACAGGTAGTTAACATTTCCCCTAAATAAACGTTTTATTGTTGTATGAGTGTTTTCAGGGCAATTGCGATTTGGGGTACCGGTTCTATCACCGATCTGAATTATCAGTCACCAATTCGTTGCCAGACACTCGCCGAAAGTCAGGTGTAAATAGTAAACGATGTGGGAATTCCTATCAATGAAAATTTTTTGATTCTACAAAAAACAACTGGTATATTTGTCCGTCATATAAGTTACTTTTTGAACTTGATGCTAATTAAGTCAGCTTAAGTATTGCATTTAAAACAAAAATGAGCAGCCAGACCGAACTTTTTAACTAATTAATACACACACACACACACACACACACACACACACACACACATATATATATATATATATATATATATATATATATATATATATATATATATATATATATATATATATATATATATATATATATATATATATATATATAATTTCAAAGATTTCTCAACACCGTGAGAATATATATAGCGAATATTAACCCTGAGAGTTATTTTCCCCTTTGTACAGTAGTACAGTAGTTTCTCGGATTTGAGCTCCTTAGCGAACCAATTTCGGAATTTGAAAAAGAGTAAAAAGAAAAGAAAATCAAACAAACTTTTTAAAAAAAAAATCAGACATGAATTAACATTTTTGTCGCAAATATCTTTTCAGCTATTTTGGTTTCCTGTATCCCGTTGTTTTACATTCAGACAGTTACGTGTATTTTGTGTTTCATTTAAATTATTTTTTAAATATACATGTATAAGTCTTTCTTTATTAGTATAATAACATGTATTTTGAATAATGCGACAAATAGCAAAATGTTATAATGCTAACCTACGCGGGTTTGAATAGACGTCTAACCTTGCACGTACTGGAACAATCTGCAGTAATAGCATTACGCATATATTACATATATCTTAAGGCGTGACGGGTTTTGGTTGCAATGATGTATTTGGTTTGCTGACAGAAATATTGAACTGTATGTACTAAACGTATGCAAACAATGGCAACTACTGATATATCAACTTTAACCTGAATACCTGTCGATGAAACCTGTCAGTCTGTCTGACAATTTATAGATGCATATATCATGCATTTGATATTGTTTATTTGCATATATGCTAATACAACGCCGTTGATTCAAATAATATGCATTTATTGTCTACCGCAGACTTGGTCCTTGCAATCGAGGAACAAACGCCAGCAAAATTTCCCTTATTTACCATTTTCTGTTGCTTGGGTCTTGGGAAATGATATAATTCATGGACATGAGAATCCGGGTTATAACTTTGAAATCATTTAGGGAAAGGTGTTAAATAACAACATATTTATACTGGTCGGGGACCAGTAGACGGCCATGACAAGTTGCCGTCTATGATGTGATTTTGTATTCATTATGTACTATGACGATATTTTTTTTCTGTTTGAGAAAAATGTCCAATATCTCATGATTGATCTAAAAATTCTCACAAAATCGTGTTCTATATAGCCGAAATAATGCAATAGCCGGCTACTGGTCCTAGCCGGTTTTTTATAACTTATTTTCCCAATTCGACTTACAGTTATTTACCTTTACGTTAGTATAGTTAAAACATGATTCCCATGCTAGATTATTGAACCTTTTTACTATGAATCAACTCATATAATATTCTCCAACATAAGTTCATAAAAATAAACATTAATTTTTGTGTTGAAGCTTGTTTAAGTTAGTACAACAAACAAACAGAAAATAAAAACAGTGTGATTATATTGACTTTCAAATAGCGAAACAAAATTCAAATTCGCCTTTCGAAAATATATTTAGTTATAATTTTTTTTTCGCATTTGCTTTAATCTTTTTTACAAAAACTTTATTGTGTTGTATATGTTGATGATGTTTGGGCATTCTCTCATCTTTAATAATAATTTTTAAAGTAAATTTATGGGTTGCATTAAAATGACGAAAATATTTTTTTATATAAATCCTGGTTAATACATTTATAAAAGGATTTTTTTTATGAACAGTAAATTTTAACAAGAGTATTGTTAGTACATTTTGGTAAGACATATAAGGCTTGCATATATTGGCACACTCGGCAAACACTGCATAACAATTTCTTCGCTAATTATGCAACCGATGACATGTGTTGTACGTTTCACCGAAAATACCCCTACACTCGATATAATTATATCTTGTGTATGTTCCATGGACGCCGAAACCGATAGAAATCAATTTGCTATTTATGTTTATGGAAACACAAAGTAATAATATTTACATGGAAATAAACGGCGTAACAATATCTTATAATGGACATAAATATCAAAGGACATAATAAATCAGGCGTAATTGTATCAGAGCGACGTACAGGTAAACATCCTAACGTAGCATCTGTCATCGTGTAGCTGTACAGGTGGTACAACGAACGCCATCAAAGTCATATTAGAAATATGGTGCTTAGTAAAGAGTCATGTTATACGTCCTCTGATTCTATTTATGTTATTCTGAGACGGAATGATTTTCTGTCAAAATACGGATATTTTAACATGAGACTTTAACGCATTATTATTATTATCTTTTTCTTTATTTATAAACATTGTCAAACGACCGTAAGTCAATAGTCAATTCCAAATGGAAACTAATGAAAAATAATGGTTAAATTCGGTATCATAGACAACAGGGGAGATAAATCTCGGTCATAATCGGTATAGACGATTCAACAATAGGGGAGATAACTTTTGTTTACAATCGGTATACTAGACGATTCAACCATAGGGGAGATAACTTTTGTTCACAATAGGTATACTAGACGATTCAACAATAGGGGAGATAACTTTTGTTCACAATCGGTATACTGGACGATTCAATAATTACTAATGGCTTCAAATTGTATCATATATACTGAAGTATTGCATGTTTCTTCAGAAAGACAACACATTTTTAACCGGCTGTGAAAACGATGTGAGAAATAACAGGTACAGAATAATGAAATATAAGAGTTTTTTTACAATGTGTCCTTTTACTGTTGTTGCATTGGAAAAATTGTGCAACGCAAAAACAATCAAAATTAATTTTGATTCAGTTAAATACACCGACTTCTCTATTTTTTTTAAAACTTTTAAACGTTTTCGAAGTTAACCGTATATGAAATAGAACGGCGATTTTGTTTGTTTTTATAAACAATGCACATTTTGAATATTGACTCATTTCTCACTTATTTTTTTTTTAATTTGACTGTGGACTCGCAATAGGTGTGACTGTTCAACAGGGGAAGCTTACTCCTTCATGACATGTCATCCCACCTCTAGATTTTCAGAGGTCTATGTTTGTCCAATATTCACCAGATTTGTATACTGTCGATTGAATTTCTTAACGATTAATACGTTGGTAACCATGCTTTTTTATATCTAGATGTTTTTTCATGTGATTCATTAAAAATTTACATACATTCTACATTAATGTTGGTAGATATTTATACAAACATAATATCTACAATAGAATTCCTGGTGTTCCACTGTACGGTCTTCAAATGTCGGAATTACGCGCCAAATCATGGACCTCTGCATGTTCGTCTGCGCTGTACCTATTGGTTGGACATAAAACATTTTACCTTTTAAGTGCGGAACATGCTGATATTAATGGCTTCTACGGGTTGAAACTTTAAGTATATACAAGAAAATTGCTACTTAATGTGTTAGAAATACACGAATTCTCTCATATATATGGATGTAATCTTTTAGATGCCGCTACAGTATTGCAAAGAAAGTCATTTCGTAGTCGCTCGAAACTGTTGTTCGTACCACGAAAACACAATATTCTACTTAGAAAATGCTAGATAAACAAATAATGTCGTTTTGATTGTCATACGCCTATCGACTTCTAATCAACTTTAGCTACACATCCCTTACTAATTGGCGTCAACTAATTGAAGCCACTATTGACCATAACCATTATTATTATAGGACGACGGTAAATATGCCTTAGGAATACAGTTGTGTATTACCTTACAAGGACCAGCTGGCAACAGACCCAAATCACAGATTGGTCTAGTTGTCTAGCAGAAGAAGTGATAATCAATTGATTAAAATGTCTAGAAAATTAGAAATGTAAATCACCAGTATTTCTGTTTTTGATAGTTTTAAAGATAAACACTAGGTTGACCACAGAGTGTCAGATGCTTATATCACTAAAGGGTAGCTTGGTGATTAGCGCAATCGTTTCTCACCAATGAATCCATACATTTTATCTCCGGGTGTTCCGTGTTTTCCTTGAACAGTTAAAACACCAACTGCCATCTTTAGCGCTAGCATTACGCTTGATTGTGATTGTTTTATTAAGAAGATAAATGAACTCTGAACTCTTATTAATTGTAACGTTGTTCTATATTTCTTTATAGCTGTAAAATCAATGGGTTCAAACGAATATCCTTGTTCAATATGTCTGCAAGAGGATAATTTTAACTGTGCACAAATCTATTGCCACTGATGCTGAAATGAAAGTGAAAAGTAAGTAGGATAAGTCCGGAAATAGAGCCAAAATGAGGCTAATTAGATTTAGATGTATATCACACAGATAATAACAACAAATCACACTTATAGAATTAACATTGTAGTAGTAGATAGCAATCTCATCTAATTATAGTAATCTTAATAGTGTTAATACATATACGTGTTGACAGCGATAATGACTACCTGTGTCTGTCTTTATTCGACCATTTAGAAAGATGGAAAGAACTGTTATGCAGTTATAGTTCATGTAGTGTAACAATGTGTATGGCGGATGGATGTTTTTATTTACATAATCGGTATGTTGATGCAATAAGATATTTGCAATGATTATTATTTTTTTTATTGTTATTATAAATGTTCCTTATTTTCAAGTTGTTATCGTCAACAACATTATTTTTATAGTTTTACTCAATTAGGCAATAGCATTTTATACACAAACATACAATTTAATCACTAATGAATATGTATCGATGATTAACAAATCCAAATTTCACGTTTTATTCTGATAAAAATGATGAAAATGCACATTAAATTATTATTTAATCAGTTTTGGCGTACACACTGAATGAGAACAATGTTATTGCATTCCACTGTCTTATGCAGGTCGTTTTAACAGGAACTAAAAACCACCATAGAATATATAATTATCAAAATATTATTATATATCATTTCAACTTATGATTTCTAGACTTTCAACTATATAATTGTGCTCTGAAAAAGTTTGTGCAAAGGAAGAAAAACGACAACTATATCTGCTGCGCACATTATGCAAATACGTGTATACGGATAGAAAATATCAAGAGAATCAGCACCACATTTCACCACACCGCTTGTGGTGTCTAGTGGTAGACATGCAAGCGAAAGGTCAAAGGTCAAACCACAGCCTTTAAAAATGGTAGTTACTGTTCTTTTCCCAAGTGCTCGGCATACAAAGGGAAAGTCACGGTTCTTTCGGACGAAACAGTTAAACCAAGGTTCCGTGTCATGGAAGGCGTGGCATGTAAAAGAAAATAAACTGCACTGAGGGGAGTCCATGGCACAAGTAAAACTTGTAGCACTTCACTTGGATTGACATCTCCATATATAATGAAACATCTTGGCGTGATGTACAATAACAGGAAAACAAACAAGCATACAATACAAAATAAATAGAAATATAAAATACTCCATATGGCCTGTCAAGTGACAAAAGAATTTCTGGCCAATCGAATACAACGTTGTTTACCAATTCAATCCTAGTTTCACTTTATTAACTTTGCCGCAACAAAAGTTTGCTATCATTGAATCTCATTTGTTTATTTGACACATGCATTCAGCATCTATATCCATTAACAATCAGACTAAAATTAATAAACTTATAGTTTTCTCATCATTATTTTGCCGAATCTTTAAAGATAAGTGGGCTGACCGTGTATGTGTTACTTTGCCTTTGTACAGGTTGTTATTAACGTCGTATATGACATTACATTAGTTTTCAAAATCAGATTGCTTCCGTAGTACAACTATCAGAGATCATGACAGCAGATATAAGATCAGGATTGGTCAATATAGATGACGTTGTTATGGATATGTCTGAAAAGCTATGTAAAATCAAAGAATATCATATAAAACATATATTGCAGTTGTGAGTCGATCATAAAAAAAGAAACGAGAAAAACACTGTCTCTGATTACATTAAGATGACAGGCCTGAAAATGATGTAACTTGGAGTTATTTGACAGAAACCAGGGGTAATTTGACAGGTCCTACCAAAGATCATAACAATCGTATACTTCCAAGTAATGGTATATCCGGACCGCTGCCCATGATTAAAATATTGCCAGTTGATTGGCGTATTTGGTTCAAGATCGTATTTGTTCCTCATGGCTCACAGAAATAAAAATATCCAGCTTGACTATTTCTTTTTTTTTTTTTGGAAATTATTATGAAATAATTTGTCGTTACTTCAAAACACCTAGACTGAATAATTCATTTGTTCTGTGTCAAATTTCGTCTTTTTAGACAAGAGAAATTATCAAACAAACTAGTGATACCGCGAATGCACTTTATGGATGTGAATAAAAAGCAGCAAATCAAGATTTCTCCGAACAATTTGGAGACCAATTATATTTTACTCATCTGATAAAAAAGAATAAAGAAAATTTGAATGATAAAATCAGGATTTAACGTGTTATTTTATTTTGGTCTGAGTAAACCCATGTATAACTAGTTAAAAAAGTTACGGGGTAAGTTATTTTAAGTCAGCTGAACAAATATTCAATGACATCCGTCGTAAATTGGCATTTCTTTTAAATTTTGAACTAGAAATCTGGAAAACTGCTGAAGGAATTTACATGAAACTTTCCAGGTTTATTCAATACTTATGTTGACCTTGTGTTGTTATGTTTGAAGCGGTCCGAAAATCTATATGGATGGCATCTTGAAAAACCGTCAATGAGATCCAGATTTATTGAAAGATTTTAATGAAACTGCAACTAACCTTGACCACAACAGATCTTGGGGTATCTACTTTTGAAATGTAGTCCCGCATATGCCCGTAAAGCAAAACAGGGCCACCATAGCCACAAATAGAACAAAAGGGTATGCACATAGTTTTGTTTATATCTTCAATACTACATGCGCTAGATGGAAATAACCATTATGCAATAATGGACGGAACACGAAAATCTACAGAAAGTATCTTGTTTGACTAAAATAGTTATATGGACGTTTATGGGAGTTATTGCTCCTTTTAAGTGGAAGTTTATGGTTTTTGCTATTATCTCGAAAAATACAGTAGATAAAGAGAGAGTTTAAAAAACAAAAAAAACGTTCTATGAATATGTAAACAGATTCAATTTTATCCGGTGCCCTTTACGTGGGTTTATTTCTGATTTAAGAGGACTTTTTAAATGCTTTTTGCTTTTATCGCGAAAGTATTAAATGTTCAGCACATGGATACATAAATGTCTATGTGGTCATAACAGTCAGATAAACAATCGTGGAAGTTATTTATTGTGTGAAGATGTAGGGAATCACTCGGAAAACAAAGTTATACTTACATATAGTACTTATAGAGATGGACGTTAAGATACATTGAGCCTCTTGATACATTATGAAATATGTTGTATATGTCATACAATGCATGGTGTTTGGCCAATCCATAGAATGATCTGTTTATTAAATCTACACATTGAACACACACACACACACACACACACACACACACACACACACACACACACACACACACACACACACACACCGTAGCGTTTATTTATACTTTTCTTATATTCAGATATAGGGATATGAAATTGCGCTGGAATTTAGGTGAGATTGGGGCCAGCATTTCATTTCAAAGAATTATACGTAATTTACATTTGAGAGAAAGATAGATATTTAACTGTATTACTGAACTTGTCGTTGCTACTACTTGACCATTAATGTCAGTCATAAGTGTGATTTTTATGAGAAAGTCGAAGTTGTACATGACAACAAAATCTAATAAATTGCTGTATTGATAGATAGCTATATAGTGAATCGCGATTGGAACACATTGTATTAACGTATGAATATTGCTCTAATATAATTTAGATTGTTTATGATTTTCATTTAACCATTGAATTGCTATCAGTTGGCATTCATAGGCTTATGGATGCCAACTGGGCAAAGGCAAGTGCCATGAGGTCCGTCATCTTTTTATAATGAATTGGATCTGTCCAGCTGGCATTCATAATTTTTTCAAATTTTGAATTAAATTTCCATAAAGAATGCTCCGACCCATTATTGTAAGTACAATTTCTGGAACATCATTTGGCTGTTATGAGAAGATGAACAACATTGTTATAATGGTTATGCAATGTATAGTGTCAGTGCCAACAGATGGTAAAAAGTAATTCATTAAAGGGATACTAACTGCTTTTTTCTACATAGAATTATTTCCTTCCTTACATACTTAGATTGACATACAATAACAAAAAAGAGATATACACAAGCATAAAAGTTTTTAAATTCCTATATATTTAAAAAGTCCTTGCGAATTGCAATTGATTAACTCAACTTTACTATTTGGATATGAATACCACACTGGTCCCGACCTTATTTTTACAAAATATATAGGAATATAAGATTGTTTATGCTTATGTATAGCTCTAGATCTCATTTGTTATTGTACATTAAATACAATTTGTAAAAGTAGAAAAATCGAAATATATATATATATATATATATATATATATATATATATATATATATATATATATATATATATTATATATTATATATATATATATATATATATATATATATATAATATATATTATATTATATATTTATATATATTTGGTAATCACAGCTAATGCCCTTTTAATAACAATCTTTCGTGTATTCGAATATGGAATAATCAGCATTGCAGTCATTCACAAAAGGATGTAGATATGTCATTAATACAACAGTTAAAGAAAAAATATACAAAAAAGGGGGTAAAACAAACACATTAAAGCAAAGGAAACAGACAATAACAACAAAAACATCAACAATAAAACATACAGAAGCAAAACATGCAAGCGGTCAAAGAGGTAAGAGAATATCGCCTCACTTTGAGTTCCAGAAAAATATGAGTTGTTAACGCGGCGATTGGGATTTATGGATCCATCCAAACCGATACTAATATTTTGTTTTTATCTAGAGCTAGATTATTTTTCATCGCACCTGGAAAGGTTAAAACCCTGTTTGTTTACGTATAAATGCAATAGCCGCATCACTCTCCTTTTGGTCATCTATCGCTAGTGAATATAAACCCGCATAATTACACATATTTTGTTTATTTCCATTCAAGCAAATTTGGAAAGATTTATGTATAATTGACAACAATTTCAGACATCATTATAACAATGTAAACTACCAACACATAAATCTTCTTCATCCTTTATAATTAATGCAAACGATGCGCGTAGGGATATAAAGTGATCTAGATCAGCACTTCCAGATAGAATTTTGCAGTATTGCTAACAAAAGGGATCAGCCTATTCCAGGTGCAAGATCTTGGATTATCTAACCATTTGATCGATTTTTAATTAAGATTATTGTCTTGTCTGTTGGATCAGGTAGTTCGTTATAACCTTATATGATCTTATTTGTTTACTACCATTAGACTATCTATAATAACATATTGGTAGAAATAATCCTCACTGAACAGTACAAAAAGTAGTCATTTAAGCACATGCACGCACCTGTTTAATACACATTAATATGTTTATTTCTATATACTAATATTCAATAATTTTGTAATGATTTTAAATCCAGACTACGCACTATATGGCATATAATATTTATCGTTAATTTTTTGTTTATATAAGATTTACTAAGTTTATATCTAAATTAAAACAAAACAATAAAGCTGCATACCTCATATATCAGCTCTGCAAACGGTAAAGAAAAGTTAAAAAGATAAAGTGGCTAATTTGACCACTTTGAATCAGTCTGATATAGTGGCATTACCTGTGCTTACCCCCCCCCCTCCTCCCCCAAAAAGAAAAAAGAATGTTTCGATGTTTTCTTCTTTTGCTTCTTCTGCTTAATGTACAGTTATAAATGGGAGCTATACCACAGGTATAAACAATTTTATATCCATAAACATTTTGGGAAAATAAGGTCAGGTCTAGTGTGGTATGCATATACAATTAGTAAGGATTAATTAATCAATAGCAATTGAAATAAGTGCCAAACCTGGGTTTCTCAAGTAATTTTAACAAAATGTTTAAGGATTAAAGAATCTTTATGCCTGTATAGATATTATTTTGTTATTGCTTATCAATCTAAGTAGTAAAAAAGAAAGAAAGATTTTGGAAAAAAAACACAGCTAATGCCTCTTAAAGGTATGCATACAACAGAATGCATGGTACATATGTGAGACTTGTCGGAAAGGGATAGTTATTCCTCCAAGGCACCTGGTCCGAACTGTGGGGAAACAATATTGATATAAAGGTTCCACTGTATTTCTTTTATAATTGAAAAAAAAACGAAAAAAAATTGATAATTATAATAAAACATGGCAGTATTATTGTGATAAACAATTTAAAACATAATGTTGCTTTACCTACATTGTTTTGTACATTACTAAACATGTATTTTTCTTTCTCTTTGTAGCGAGGAGGGTTCTGGGCACCAATGAAATACCTTGCGACATTTGTCAACAAGAGAACAACGAAAACTGTGCGAAAATTTACTGTGACATGTAAAACCTTGACTTTAATACTGTGTTGATCATTGGTCATCAGTAACATGTCTCTCTCATATTCAGTTATTACTTCTTTTCGAACAAAATTAAAGTGACGTTAACTTATTATAGCTTTTACTTAAATTAAATGTTACTATTACTGTAAACATTACATTTCTACGTCCTGTTTTTATTTTTGTCCTTTGTCACACCATAAAACATATTTCTGCCGTGTTATTTCACACTTAACTGTTGATTAAAGATTATTTATGTATTATCAGAATATGCGGGCAAATCAAACAGTGGCGACATTTTCTGGGTATGCAGTAATGCTTTATAGTATTAACGTAGCACCCAATCCGGTGACAATATTAATATTTCTTGTCATAAACGTATTATTGATAAAACAAGGAGTGAAATAGTTGTATATCTATATTTTTATTTTAACTATGTCTATGTATTTTGCGAGTAATAACTAATAAAAATGAAATAGATATAGAAAAATATTGGTCGATATTGTTTGTAGTGGAGTATAGTTTTGGTACGTATTGTGTCGTATACCTAGTCACATATATGATATTTCTACACAGTATACTATTGGCAAATTCCAACGAAACATATTACACCGCAATAATACATATCACGAATCAAACTACTGTTAAAATTTATCACGCCGGGAGCCATGTTACTATATATAGATTATGATGTTTTGCCATTTTGACATATAATCCCATATCAACTGATACATGAAATGTTGAGTAACCTAGCCATTGAGTGGTCTATACCAATTATGACGAGGATTTGTTCCTCACTTACTTCATTTGAATTTGACTATGGACTCACAACGGGTGTAACCGGTTAACAGGGGGATGCTTACTCCTCCATGGCACCTGATCCCACTTCTGAGTTTCCAGAGATCCTTGTTTGTCTAATATTCACCAGATTCGTATATATCTCCTGGACATCCTGAAGATTGATACTTTGGTATCTAAGATTTTTATATAATCTCGAGGTTGATACTGTGGTGTTGGGGATTCAGATTGTGGTTGTTTGGTTTTGGTGGATTGTTGGTTGGTTGTGTTGGAGAGGTTGGTGTCTTGATTGATACTTTGGTGGATTTTTTGTGTGGTTGTTTGGTTGTTTGGGTGGTGTTGGGCTTGTGGGGTCTTTTGTTGTATCTAAGATTTTTATATGTGGGTGGTGGATTGGAGTTGATTTTGTGTGTGTTGTGGTATGGGTTGTGGTTTGGAGTTGTTGTGTTTTGGCTGTGTTGTGTTGGGTGGTGGGTTGAGTGGTGGTTGTTTGTGTTTGTATTGGTGTGGTGTTGTTGGTGTGTGTGTTATTGTTGTGTGGTTGTGACTGTTTGTTGGTTGGAGTGTTGTGTATGTGTGGGTTGTGTTTTTGTGGTTTGGATGGTTGATTTTGTGTGTGTATGGGGATTGTTTGTGTTTGGAGTGTGGTGAATGTGTGGTGGCTTTTTGGAGTTTGTTGATGTGGTTGTTGATGTGGGGGATGTGGTTCTGTGGATGGTTGTTTGGTTGTTTGTCTGTTTGTGTGTTTGTTGTGTGTTTTGTTGTTTTGGTTGGCTTGTGTTGTTTTTGTGTCGTTTGGTATTTATTTGTGTTTGGTATTGGTGTTATTGGTTGGTTTGAGTGGTGTTGGTTGGTTTGTGTTTGTGGTGGGTATTGTGGAATTGGTTGTTTTTTGGTAGGTTGTGTTTTGTCGTCTGGATGGTTGGGGTTGTTGGATTGTTCTGTGTGTGTTGCTTGGGTTTTGTTTGGTTGTGTTGTGTGATGTGAGTGTGTGGTGTTGTGGGTGTTTTTGTGTGTGGTGTTGGTTGTTTTTGTGTTGTTGGTTTGGATGTATGGTTTTTGTGTGTTGCTGTTATATTTGTTGGTTGTGTGTGGGTTTTTGGAGTTGTGGGTGTTGTGGATTTATTTGGTGTTTTGTGGTTTGGTGGATTGTGGTTGGATGTTGTGGTCGGTTTTGTTTGGTGTGGATGTTTTGTATATTGTGGATTTGGAGAACTTGATGTGTGGATTTGGTTTTGGAGGTGGTTGTGGCTGTAGGTGTGGACCCATTGTGGATTTTATTCTTGTTTTTGTGTGGGGGCTTTATTTTTTGTGGTTTTTGGTGTTGGTTGTGTTGTTGTTGGTTTGGGTTTGGTGGGTTGGGTTTAACTTCTGATGTGGCTTTGTTGGGTATTGGTATATTGTTGTTTTGTGTGATGGATGTTTGGGTGGTGTGTTGGTGTTGGGTGGTTTGTTTTTGTGGTGTTGGTGGATGTGGAGTATGGATTAATGGGGTTGGATTGTGTTTTGTTTTTGGGCTGTTTTTTGTGTGGAGGTGGTGGATGTTGGGCTGATGGTTTGGTGTAATGTTGGTTGTGGTGTGTTTATGTGTTGTTGTGTGTGGTTGGCTTGTGTATGGATGATGTTTTGTGTGGGGTTTTGGTGTTCGGAATGGTGTGTAGTTTTTGTGTGGATTGGCTTTTTGTTGTGTGTTTAGGGGATCTTGTTGTGTGTGGTATAGGTTGTGTTTGTTTTTTGGTTGTTTTGGTTTTTTTTGGTGTTGTTTTTGTTGTTGTTTGGTTTGTTTGTTTTGTTGTGGGCTGTTGGGATTTTGTGTGTGTGGATTTGTGTGTTGGTTGTGTTTCAAGTTGTTGGGTGTGTGTTTTTGATTTTGGTTTTAGTGTTGTTGTTTTGTTTGATGTTGGATGTTTTGTTGTTGTGTGTTGGGTGTGTGGTTCTTGTGTGATTGGTGTTGTGTTGTTGGTGTGTTGTGTATTGGGTGTTTGTTTTTTGGAAAGTTCTGTTGGTGCTGGGGGTAGGGGGGTTGCTGGTTGTGGGTTGTGGTGATTTGTGGATTGGGGTGGTGTGCATTCTTGTTTGTGGTTTTTATGTGTTGGTAGTGTTTGGTGGTTGTGTGTTGGATGTGTATGTGTTGTTGGTTGTTGGATTTGTGGCTTGTTTGAAGTTTTGATTGGGTTGTTTTTGTGTGTTCGTGGGTCTGTTGGTGTGTGTTGGTTGTGGTTGTTTTTTGATGTTGGACTCTGTTTGTGTGGAAGTTGTATGTTTGGTTGGTTAGTAGATTATGGAGGTTGTTGTTTGGTGGTTTTTGGATTGGTTGGTTTGTTGTTCGTTGGATGGATGGTCTGTGAGTTTTTTTGTTTGTGTTTTTCTTGTTGTGTTTGTGTTGGAATTTGGATGAATTGTTGTTGGTTGGTTGTTTTTATTTGTTGTCTTTTTGTGTGGTTGTTTGTGGTTTTGATAGTTGTTGTGCTGGTATGAGGAGTCGTGTTGTTGTCTTAATTTGTAGTATTTGTGGTATCGTGTTGGTGGATATTGGGTGATGTGTTTTGTCTGGATGTTGTGGGGCTGTTTGGTGTATGATTGGTTATTTGTGTTATGGTCTTTTTTGTGGGTCTGGGTGTTGCTGTTGGAGTGTTTCCCGCTGTTTTGTTGATTGGGTGTTTTTGCTTGTTTGGAGTGTGGATTGTGTGTGTGTTTGTTGTTGCGTGTGTTGTGGATCTTTGTTTTTGGTTTGGAGTTGTTTTGTGTTTGGGAATTGGGTTTGTGTGGATTGGTGTTTTGTATGTGTTGTGTGTTGGTGGTTTCTTGATTGGTTTGTTTATTTGGTGTTTTGGTTTTTTGTTTGATGATGTTTTTGGTCTCTGTTGGTTGGTGGTTGTGTGGGGGTTTGGGTTGTGGGGTGTGTTCGGTGGGTTGTTTGGTGTGGTTGTACTATTTGGTGTGTTTGGTTGTGTTTTTGTGTGTGGGTTGTTTTGTGTTGGAATTGTTATTGGTTGTTGTTTGATGCTTTGCTTGTTTGCTGTTTTTTTTGTGTTCGGTTTTTTGGTGTTGTGTCTTGGATGGTGTTGTGGTTTTGTGGAGTTTTGGCTTGTGTTGGTTGTATTTTTTTTGGTGGTGTGATTTTGTTTGGTTGTTGTTATTTTTTGTTTTTGTATGTTTGGTATCATTTTGTTGATGTGGTAGTTGGCGTGTTGTTAGTTGTGTGTTTGGTTTGGGTTTGGGGTGTGTTGTGGTTTGTTATTTGTATTTGGATATGTTGGTGTTGTTTGTCTTGCTTTTGGTGGTTGGGATGTTTTGTTGTTTGGCTGGTTTTGATTGTGGGGCTGTAGTGGTGTGGATTTTTCTGTGTTTTGTGGGTTGAGGTTTTTTGTTTTTAGGGTGTTTCTGGTTGGTTGGCTGTAGTGTGGATGTTGTTTGTTTTTTTGTATTTTTGTGTTTTATGTTGGGTTGTTCTGTGTCTGGTTGTGGTATTTTGGTTTTGGTGTTTTTTGTTTGTATCTGTTCTGTGGTATTGGTTTTTTGGTTGTTTGTGTGTGTGTTGGATTTATATGGTGTTTTGTGTTAGGTGTGTTGTGTGTTTGTGTGGTTTGGATTTGAGATGGGTTTTTTAGGGTGTTGTTTGTTGGTTGGGGTGCTTGTTGCATGGTTTGTGATTGTGAGTGGATTGTGTTATTGGTGTCTGGGTTGTATTTATGTGCTTATTGGTTTTGTGTTTTGTGGACTGTTGGTTTTTTTGGTGGAGGTTGTTAGGTTTTGTTCGGTTTGGTTTGGTCTTGGCGTGTCTTTGGAATGGTTATGGTGGTTATTTTCGTTAGGATTGTTGGCGGGTTGGAGTATTTGTTTTTGTGTTGGTTTTTGAATGTGGTTGTGAGTTGGAGAGTTCAGTTTGGAGTGTTTTGTTTTGAGGATGGGCGTTTTTAGGTTTAGGTCATATGTGGGTGTCTGGTTTTGTGTTTTTGTGTTTTGTTATATGGGTTTTGTTGTGGATGTTGGAGTTTGGGCTTTGTTTGTTTGGCTTATTGTTGGTTGGATTTTTGTTGTTGATCTTCTATGTGTGTGTTGGTGTTAGTGTGCTTGGTTGTTTTTTGGTTTTTTGGTTTTGATTCTGGATTGGATTTTGGATTTTTTTTGGTTTAGTGTTGGTTGTTCTGTTGTGGTGTGTGGTGTGGTTGGGTTTTTTGTCGTGGTGGGCTTGTGTGTGTTGGTTTGTTGGTTGGTTGTTGTTGGATTGTTTTGTGTGGCTGTTGGTGAGATTTTTGGCTTTGGTTGTTTTTTTTTGATGGTGGGTGGTTGTTGTTTGACTGTTGTTGTGTCATGTGTTTTGGTTTGTTTGTTATTATTGTGTGGTTGGTTGTGTGTGGGTTGTTGGTGATGTGTGTGGTTGTCTTGTTGGTTTCGGTTTTTTTGTTATGGTTTTTGTTTGGTTTGTGTTTGTTGTGTTGGTTGTTATTGTATTGGATGTTTGTATGTGCTTGGGATATTTGTGTTGATTTTATTGTTATGTTTTTTGGTGTATTGTGTTTTGTTTGTTTTTCGTGGATGTGTTGTAGTGTGGTTGGTCTTTTGGTTTGGAGTGGTTTGAGCATGATTTGGGGTGTTGTGTAGTAGTTTTGGATTCTATGGTTATTTTGTGCTTTGTGATTGTCGGTCTTGTTGGTGTGGTTTTGTTTATTTTTTGGTTGCGTGGTGCTTGATTTTTGTCATGGGTGGTTTTTTGATTTGGATCTTGTGGTTGTATGTTGGTTGGTATTGTTTTGTATGGGAGTTTTGTTTTTTTTGTGTGGTGTATATTTGTGTTGGGTTTGTATGGGTTGATGGATGTGATGTTGGGTTTTGTTGTGTTGGAAGTTTGTTCTCTAGTGGTTTTTTTGGTGCTTGCTTGTTGAGGTGTGGGTAGGTGGTTTTTTTGGTTGTTTGTGTTGTGGGTTGTTTTTGGATTTTTGGTTTAGGAGTTTGGTTTTGTGTTGTTGATGTTTTTTGTTTTTCGTGGTGGAGTTGTTTTGTTGCTTGTTGTTTTGTACTATTTGGTGATGTGTTGTTGTGTTGTTTTGGAGTATGTCCTGTTGTGGTTGTTTTGTTTTATGGATTTGGTTGTTGTGTTATGGTGGTTTGGTGTTTTGTTTTTGTTGTTTTGTTGGTTTTTTCTCTTTTGTGTGTTGTTGAATTGGGGATGGGGATGTTATTGGTCTTGGGTTTATGTTGGTTTTGTTGCTGGAGTGTTGTGTTGTGTGTTGTCTCTTAGGGTGTTTTGGGTGGGTTGTTTGTTGATGTGCTTGTTTGTGTGAATTGTGTGGTGGTCGGGATTTTTGTTGCTTTGGTTATGGTTTGTGGTTGTTGGTATTTGTTGTGGGTGGCTTGTGTGGATGTATTGTGGAGTGTTTTGTGTTAGGTTTGTTGTGTTTGTGGTTGGTGGCTGTTTTTGTGGGTGGTTTGGTTGGATTGTTGTTACTGGCTATTGGTTTTGTGGTTTTTTGTGGTGGAAGTGGATATATTTGGCCTTTGGATGTGTTTGAGATTGTTTTATGGTTCGTGGTTGTTTGGTGGGTTTTTTGGGTTGTGTATGTTTTGGATGTTGTGATGTTGTTATTGGTTGCTTTTGATTTGTTTGGAATAGTTATTGTGTTTGTTATTACTAGTTGGTTTGGAGTGTTTTGTTTGTTTGTGTATTTTTTTGTTTTGGTTTGTGATTTGTTTATGTTTTTTGTGTTTGTTTGTATTTGTTTGTTGTGCTGTTTGGTGGTTGTTTAGGGTTTTAGCTGTTTTTAGGAGTTTAGTTGTTTTTTTGTGTTTGGGCTTTGTGGTGTGTTGGTGTGGTCTTGTTATTGGTGGGGGTGGATGTTGTTGGTATTATATTTGTTTTTGGTTGTGGGTCCTGGTTATAATTTTTTTTATTGTTAGTTTTGTGGGGGTTTTTGGTTGTTTTTCTGGTTGAATTTAGTTTTGTTCTTTGGTGTTTTGTGGATGTCTTTTGGTGGGGTATGTTGGTGTGTGTTTAGTGTTGTTGTCTATTTGTTAGTTATTTGGAATTTTGGATTGTTGGAGTTGTGTGGATTTGTTGGTGTGGTATTTATTATCTTTGGGTTGTGTGGTTGTTTGTATTGGGTTTTTTGTGTTGGGTATTTGTGGTATTTTTGTTGATTTGGTTGAGTGGAGTTGGGTGTTGTGGTGTTGTGCCTTTTGTGTTTGTTGGTGGTCTTTTTTATCTGTTGTATTGTGTTGTTTATGTTTTTGTATAGGTTTGGTTGTATGTAGTGTGTCTGTGTGTTTGGTGTGGGTGGTTTGTGGTGGTGTGTTTGTTCGTAGTGTTGCGTTGGTCGGAGTTTTTTGTTTATGGTGTTTTTTTGTATGGTGTGTTTTTTGGTGGTGATGGAGTTTGTGTTTGTGGGATTGGGTTTGTATGTGGACGTTTGTTTGGTGCTGTGTGATGTTGTTGAGGATGTTGGGTGGTTGGGAATGTTTTTTTATTGGGGTGTTCTGGTTGTTGGTTGGTTAGATGTGTTTTTGGTTGGTTGGAATTGGTTTGGGATTGTCTTTTGGCTCATTTTGGTTTTTTATGCTGATTTTGGATGTTGTGTGTTATGTGTGGTTGGTTTGTAGTTGTTGTTTTTTTTAGGGTGTGGCTGGGTGTGTTTTATGGCCTGGTATGTTTTTGATTTTCCTGGTTGTGTTTTTGTTGTTGGTGTGTTGGAGTATGTGTATGGTTGTTTTGTTGTTTTATGTTCTGTTGTTTTGTTGTTTCTTGGTTGAGTTATGTATATTAATGTTTGTATTTTGTTCTTGGTTTTGTGGTTGTGGACCTGGGGTGCCTGTGTGTTTGATGGTTTGTTTTATGTGTGTTGTGTTATTGGTTGTTTGTGTTGGTCTTGGGTTATTGTTGCTTGTATTGTGGATTGTGTGTTTGTTTGTGGTGTGTGTATATCTTTCGGGTTTGTTTGTGTGCTTTGTGTGGTGTGATGTTTGTGGATCCTTTTGTCTTTGTGCTGTATGTTGGTGTTGGGTTTTTATTGGGATTTTGGATTTGTTTATTTGTTTGGTGTGGTTGTTGGCTAGCTTTTTGTTTTTTTTTTAGTTTTTGGTTGTTGAGGCTTTTGTGTTGTGTGTGTGTGTTGTTTGTGTGTTGTGTGGTGGGTTTTCGTGTGGGGTGTTGTTTGGTGTATTGTGAGGTGGTATGTTTGTTGTTTTTGGTTTTGTGTTGGTTTGTTGTTTTTGTTGGATTGTGTTCGTTGTGTTTTTGGAGTTGTGGATTGTCGGGAGTATGCTTTTTCTGCTATTCTTTGGAGTTTGAGGTTTTGTGTTTGTGTGCTACGTTTTGTAGTGGCTGGGTGTTTTAAATTGTTGGTTTTGATTGGGTTTTTGGTAGGTTGTTATGAATTAGGTTTAGGATTGTTGTTTTTTGTCTTTTATGGTTTTTGTTGTTGTGTGTTGTTGCTTTTTGTGGGGTTTTGTTTTGGGTGGTATTTTTGGGTTGGTTTGTCATGTGGTGTTGTGGATGGTTGTGGAGTTTGTTTTTTTATGGTTGTTATGGTTTTTCTTTTTTATGGTTTGGTGTGTTGTGGATTTCTGTGATTGTTTTGTATTTTCTGGTTGTTGTTTCTGTTCTGTTGTGGTCTGCTGTTTGTGATGGTTCGTAGTGTGTTGTTGTTGATTTTTGGAGTTTGTGTGCTGTTGTTTTTTTGGGTTTGTTTTTGGGTCTGTTATGTGGTTGTTTATTTTTTGGGTGTATGTGGTTATAGTTTTGATGTTCTTTTGATGATGTGGTGTTTTTATGTTTGGATATTTTGTTTTTAATGTTGGTGCTTTTTGGGTTTTGTGGTTGATGTTTTTGGTGTGGTGTTAGTTGGCTTGTGTTTGGGAGTGGTTTATGGTATTGTTTGTTTGTGTGATTTATGGATTTTGTGGTTCTTGTGGTGTTTGCGTTGGTGGTATGGTTGTACTGGATTTTTTGTTGGTGGTGGTTGTTTGGTGTGGGTTGTTTGTGGTGCTGTTGTGTTTTGGGATTTAGGGTTTTTGGTTTGTGTTTTGTTTATTGTGTGTTGTGTGTGTTTTGTTTGTTGGTATGTTGGTTGTGGGGAATGTTTGTATTGGGTTGTGATGTGTCGGGTTTGTTGTTGGTTGTGTGTGATGGTTTTTTTATGTAGGTTGTTGTTTTTTGTGTTTTTTTGTGTTATTGTTTGGGTTTGTTTCTGGTGTGGTGGGTTGATGGGTTGGTTTTGTGGATTGTGTAATTTGATTGTTGTGTGGATTTTTTGACTTGTGTGTTAGTTGTTTGGGTTCTTTTTAGATTTTGGATTTATTAGTTTTTTTGGATTGTGTTGTTGTGATTGTGTTTGTTTGTATGTGTTGGTTGTGGATGTGGTTTTTAGTTGATTTTTCTGTGGTTTTTGGTGGTTGTTTTTGTTGATGTTTATGTTGTGTTAGTTTATGGTTGGGATTGGGTTAGTGGGGTTTGTTGGAATTGCTAGTTGTTCTTTGTGTTTTTTGTTTGGGAAGTTTGTTTAAATTTGTTTTAGTGATTTGTTTCTTTAGGTTGTGTTTGGTTGGTTTAGGTTGTTTTTGGTATTTTGCTTTGCTTGGTTGGCTTTTGGATGGTTTTGTATGTTTTTGTTTGTGTGTTGTGGTGTTATGTGTGTAGTGCTAATGGTGGGTGTTGTAAGTGTATTTGTGTTGGTTTGGGATTTTTTGTTGTTTTTTGGTGTGTGTTAGGGTTTGGATTGTTGGGACCTGGTTGGTAATTTTTGGGTTTTGGATTGGTTTGTTGGTGTAGTGGTTTGGAATATGTTTGTTGTTGGTTGTTTTGGGATTGGTTGTGTTGGTGGATAATTATGGATTGGATTGTTTTTGTCTTTGGGAATGTGGGGTTGGATGTGTTGGTTTTTATGTGTTGTGTGGTTTTGGATCTCGTTTGTTTGTTTGGTGGGTGTGGGGTTGGTTTTTGTGGTAGTGGAATTTCATTGTGTTTATGTGGTGTGGATTATTTTGTGTGTTTGCTGGATGTTTTTGTGTTTGGATTCTTTTGTTCTTATGGTGTTTTGGATTTAATGGTTGAATATTTGGTGGAGTGTGGGTTATGTTGTGTTTTTGGATCTATGGTTGATTGGCTGTATTTTATGGCTTTGATTTCGATAGTGGATTGGTGTGGTTTTTCATGTTTTTGATTGTGTTTTTGGATTTTGGTTTTTTTGTTTTGGGGGGGACGTTGTTGGGGTTGGTCGCTTTAGGATGGATTGTTGTTGTTCTTTGTTTTTGTTGTGTGGTTGGTTGGCTTTTGTCGCGTATTTTGGTGTTTGGTGTTATATTTGGATGTGTTTTTTTTGTTTGATTTGGTGGTGTGTGGGTGTGTTGTTGTGTTTTTTGTTTTTAGTTGTGTGTGGTTTGTTTGATGGTTAGGTGTAGTTCTGTGTTGGCTTTTGATGCCCCGCCACGCCAGATTACCTCAATTTTGTTAATTTTGTGTAAGTGTTTGGTGGTCTGTTGTTGGGTTGGTTTGTCATTGTGGATTGTGTCTTTTATTGTGGTTATGTTCTTATTGTGGTGGTGTTTTGGTATTTTTGGTTTGGAGTTGTGTATTGTTTACTGTGGTGTTGGAATGTTATTTTTTGTGTTTTGTTGTGTTTTTATTTTGTGGGAATTGTTTTTGGTCTGGTGTTCTGTTTTTCTTTGAGGATTATGTTGTTGTTTGTGGGAGTTGGGTTTCTATCGGTGTTGGGTGTGAGTTGGTTTGTCTTGTGGTTGTGTGTTGTGTGTGTGGTATTTGTGGTATTGGTTGTGGGTTTTGTGGTTTTTGGTATCTGTTTGGATATTTTTCTTTTGATGGGTGTTTTTTTGTGTGGTGGCCTTTATGTTGGGAGTTTTTGTGCATGCTGGTATGGGTGGAGTATGGACCTTTGGTTGTTGGTTTGTGGTTGGTTGGTATCTGTTGTTTTTGGTGTTGGGACGGTTGTGTGTGTTTTGGTTTATGCTTGCTTTTCTTGTTCTTTATGGGATGGGATTTTCGTTGTTATGCTTGTTGGTTGTGGGCTTGTTTGTGTTGGTGTTTTTGTGGCTGGTATTGGTTGGTTTGTTTGGTTGTGGGGTTTTTTTGTGTGTATGCTTGTTGGTGGATTGGAATGTTTTTTTTGTTGTTATTTTGGTTGTGTGTGTGGGAAGCTTTTAGTGTGACTTTTTGGAGATTGCTTTGTTTGGTGATAAGTTGGTGCGGTGTTGTGGCTATTGTTTGTTGTGTGTGATTGGTGTGGAGTTTGGTTGTGGTTTTGTGAGTGGTTATTGTTTTTTGTGTTGGTGTTTGTTTCTGCTGGGTTTCTTTTTGTTATTGGTTGGTGTTGTGGGTAGTCGTGGATGGTTGGGCTGAGTGCTGGGTTGTGTTGTGCTTGGGAATTTGCGTGGATATTGTCTCTTGTTTGGATTTTTGTGTGTTGGGATTTTGTTTTGTGTGGAATAATGCTATTGGTTTTCGTTTGGGGTGTGGCTGTTATTGTGGAACCATTTCTGTTGTTGTGGTGTTTATGGGATGCTTGTATGGATTCTTTTTGTTTTTTGGGTAATTGTTGTAATTGTGTGGTTTTTCTTGTTTTTTTTGTTTGTTTTCTTAGTTTGGTTGTATGGTGGTTTATTTCTCTTTTGGTGCGATTGTTGGGCTATAGGTGTTTATTGGTGTTTTGGCGTCTTGTCAGTTGAGTGGTGGAACTCTTGGTTGTTGATGTGTGTATGTTGGTTTGGTTGGTTTGTGTGTGGATGTGTTGTGTTGTGAGTTGCTTTTGGTGTTTGGTTGGTGTTCTGTGTTTTTAGTCTGTGTGTAGTTGTGTCAGGGTTTTGCTTTGGTGTTATGGGTGTCGCTGTGATTGGAGTCGGTTGGTGTTGGGGAGTGTCGGTGGTTGCGTCTTTGATTGGGTGTTTTATGTGTGGTCTTTGTTTGGGTGTGATTTTTTTGTTTGTGGCGGTGTGTTCGTTTTGTGTATTTTTTGTGTTTTTATGTGTGATGGAGACAGATTGTGATTCTTTGGTTTGGATTTAGTTGTGTTTTTGGACTTGTTTGACTTAGAGTGGGTTTGTGTGTATGGTTGCTTTTGTCTGTCGATTAGTTTTGATGGGTTTGTATATGTGTGTCTTTGTTGGTTTGTTGTTGTTTGTTGTTTGTGTTTATTTGGATTACGTTGTCTTGGGCTTGCTATTGTGGGATTGTTGTTTGTGGTTTGTGTTTGGATTTTGGGTTGTTTATGGAAGGTGGTTGTCCTGGTTATGTTTGTTATTGTATGTTTTGAGGATGGTGATGGTGTTTCTTTGTGGATGTGTGGTGATTTTTTTTTTTTGGTATGTGGTTTTTTGGTGTGGTTTTTTTGGGTGGTGGTGTGGTTTGGTGGAGTTGTGGTGTTTTGTTGTGTAGTGTGGGTTTTGACTTATTAGTGGCTTGTGCGTAGTGTGTGTTGTTTTTGTGGAGTTGGTCTGTGGTGGTTTATTGGTGGTTGTGGGATTTTTTTTAGGTTGTTTGGTGATGGCTGTTTGTTGGTTGTGTTGTGTTTGGTTTTGGCCAACTTTTCTGTTGTATGTTTGGTGTTGTGTTTTGTTTGTCTGTGGTGTTGCTCGGGGTATGGGTTGTTTCTTTCTGTGGCTGTTTGGATCTGTGGATGATTTTCGTGGGTTGTGTGTGTGGTTGGTTTTTGTGTCTTTATGTTGTTGGGATTTGTGGAATTTATGATGGTTTGTGATTTTTTTGGCGATGTGTTTGTGGTTTCTTTGGTTTTTGTTGTGTGGATGTCTGTATTTATTGTATGTTGTGTGTTTTGTTGTGTGAGGTGTTGATTTGGATTTGGATTTGTTGTTGAATGTGTTTGTGTTATACTTATTTGATTTTTTTGGTTATGTCACTGGATTAGGTTGTGGGATGGTTGATGGAGTTTGTTTGGTTAATTTATTTTTGGTGGTTGTGTTGATATGGTGGTTTGTGTGTTGGTTTGTGTTTTGGTGATCTGTGTTTGGGTTGGTTGGGTAGTGTTGTGTTTGCATTTCTGTTTTTTGCTCCTGGTTTGTTGTGGTTGGTGATTGTTATGGTTGTTGTTTGTGGGGATGGGGGGGTTGTTTGTTTGTTTTGTCTTGTTGTGTTTTGTTGGTATTGTTTAGGGTTGATGTTTCTGTTTATGTGTGTTTTGGTTTTTTTGGTGGAGTTTTGTTGGTGGTTGTGGTGTTTTGTTGTTCTGGTTTGTGGTGGATTGTGTTTTGGCTTTTGTGTGGTGTGGCGTTGGTATTGTTTGGTGTTGTTCAGGTGGTGGCTGTTTTGTTGGTAGTATTTGGTGTTTGTTGGTGGGTTTTGTGATGTGTCTTGTATTTTGTTGAGCTGGTTTTCGTTTGTGGCCTGTGTTGTTTTGGTTTGTCTTGTATGGTCATTTATTGTGGAATGCTTCTTCTGGTGTTTGCTTGTTCTTGTTGTTGGAGGATTGTTGGTTTGGTGCGTGGTGGTTTTTGTGTGAGTGTTGTGTTTTGACTGTTTTTTATTGTTTGTGTGGGCTGGGTTGTTTTGTTGTGATTGTGTTTGGTGTGTTTGTGTGTGTTATTGTTGTTGTTAGTGTGGTGGTTGTGGTTTTGCTTTTGTGTTTTTGGGCGTTGTGTTTGTTTTTTGTGGAGGATCTTGTAGTGCTATGTGGTTTTGGATGGGTGTGGTGTGTTTTTTGTGGGGTGTGGTTTTTGTTGATGTGGAGTGTTTTGTATTGTGTGCGTCAGTGTAGGTGGGTTGGTGTTGTAGTGGTGGGTTTTGTTTTTGGTGGTGTTGATATATGTGTGTGTTCTGGACTGGTGTAGGGTTTTGTGTAGGTTTTTGGGTTGTGTCTTGTGTGTGTTGTTGTGGTTTGTTGTTTGCTGTGTGTGTTGTTTGTGGTTGTTTTGTTGGTGTTGGGTTTTATTGTGATGCTGTTGTGGTTGCTTGTGGGTTTTCTTTGTGTTGAGAGTGTGTTTGTTTTTTGCTGGATGTTTTGGAGTTTTTGGGCTGTTTGGTATCTGGTTGTTGGATTGGTTTTTGTTGGGTGTTGGGTGTGTTTGTTTGTGTTGTTGTTTCGTTAATGGTGGGCTGTATGTTGGTGGGTGTATTGTAGTGCGGTTGATTTTTTTGTTGTTGTGGGTGTCTTATTGTATTGTTGGGGTGTGGGTTTTTGTTGGATGTTGTGTTTGTATTTTTTTGGTTTGTGGGGTGGGATAGATTGTTTGGTTGGTTGGGTGTTTGTGTGGGTTTGGTCGTTAGGTGGTGGTTTTTGGTTGTGGTGTGTGTGTGTTGTGGTTTTTGTTGGCTTTTTGATATTTGGGTTTTTGTGTGTGTGTGAGTCTGTTTTTTGTTTGCATGGTCTTGGTGGTGTGGGTGTGTTGGTTTGGTAGTGGTGTTTTGTGG
Source organism: Atrina japonica (assembly GCA_030159075.1). Lineage (NCBI taxonomy): Eukaryota > Metazoa > Mollusca > Bivalvia > Pterioida > Pinnidae > Atrina > Atrina japonica. The sequence continues at coordinate 458,152 of BROG01000028.1, read as the reverse complement.
TGGAATCGGCTGTGGCTCGGTATTTTTTATATGGGTTTGGTTTGGTGGATCTGTGGTTTTTTGTTTGGTTGTTGTTTGTGTTGGTGGCTGTTTTGTTTGTCACATTTGGGAATGGATTGTTTGTTGTTTGTTTGGTATGTGGTATGTTGGTTGTTTACTTGATTGTTGTTTGTTATGTGTGTGGATTCTTGTTGTGTTCTTGTGTTTGTGTTTTTGTGTTGGTGTTTGGTAGGTTGTTCGGATTGTGTTTGGTTGGTTGTGATTTGGTTGGCTTTGTGGTGATTTTGTTTGTTGGGGGTTGTTTGGTATTTTGGTAGTTGTGTTGTTTTGTAGTTGGTTTTGGTGTTGGACTGGTGTTTTTTGGCGTTGTGGTGTGTTGGTGGTTTTTATGGATTTTGTTGGTTTGTTGGGTTGAGTTGTGTGTTTGTATGAGTATTTCGTTGTTGGATTTTGTTTTCGTTGGGTTTTTTTTTGTGTCTTTGTGGTTTTGGGTGGGATGGTTGTGTGTTTGTGTTGTTTTTTTGTTTTGGTGGGTGATATGTGTGGTTTTTGTGTTTTGTGTTGTGTTGTGTTGGTGTGGTGGTGGATTGTGGGGTGTCGTTGGATATTTGTTTTTGGTTGTTTGGAAATTTTTAGGTAATTCTATGGTGGTTGGGATGGGTTTGTGATGGTGTGTGTTAGTTGGTGTGTTGGTGTTGGAGCTGTTGGTTCGTTAGGTTTTTTTGGTGGTTTTTGGTTTGGTTGGTATTGATGTTGTGGGTTATGGTGTTTGGCTGATCGTGGTTTGTTTTTTTGTGTCTGGTTGTGTGTTTTGGTTTGTTGTTTCTGTTGTGTTTTTTGTGGTGTGTTTTGTTTTGTTGGGTTTGGTGGTGGGTTTCTTTGGTTTAGTTGTTGGTGGCTTTGTTTGTGGTGTGTGGTTGTGGTTTCTTATTGTTTGGTTTATTGTTTGGTTGTTGTGTTTTGTTTGTGTGTTGGATCTTGTGCGAATGTTGGTGATGAATGTTTTTGTGGTCAGATTGGGTGTGGATATTTGGCAGGGTGTTGTTTCTATTTTGTTGTGTGGACATAGTGTGATGTTTGTTTTGATCTTTTGTGGTGGAGGTTAGTGGTTGGGTATTATTGGTTGTGGGGGTATTGGAGTATCAACTTTTTATATGAAATGACAATATCATAAACTTGTGTTCATATACTCAGAGACAAAACAGAGTATGTTGAGTCCAACATTTAATTTACCGGCTGATCATATTTGAAACAACTATTTATCTCGTAGTGTTCGTGTTTTTCATTTTATCACCGATCTTTTCTGTGTCATAATTTTATTGATATTTTAAACGAACCTTTAATTCTATGAGTTAGCCTATGTCCATAATCATATGTGTGAGATAATACAGCGTGTTGATGTGTTATCGCTACCGGAAGTCTCAATCTGATGCGGTCGATTTGGATTTTAGTTATAACAGCCTCTGATATGGATATGAATAATAGAATCTGCACCTACTTTGGGTTTGTCATTCAAGAATCTTTCCTTCGGATTGAGATTCCTGTGCCATACCCTCAAAGTCGATAATGATTATTTTTCTCTCAGGTGTTCAATAAATGTCTGATGTAGATCTGTGCATAATCTACATGTCTATGTAGATCTACGCAGATCTATGTCAATTCTGACATAACTAATAAACTACTAGAAGCAACAGAAGTTCTACTTCATAAATTGCATTGTGACGCTATCAAGGGTGTACCTTGTCAATATCCTATGGGTTGACAAGAGAGTCATCCCCGTAAAAAGAGGAAAAATCTGTGAACAATGGGACAATTTCTTATAACACTGGTGTTGATATGGATTTCGAATTTTGTTGGTATCACACATGCAAAGTCATGTATCCTAAATAGTGTATCAGATTGTATAGGTTTCATGGGGTCAATTGACCTTTTCAAATTGTTCCATCATGTCACGGTTTGTCATATTAGTATGCAGTTTCCCATGAAATATGGCCTGCATCATTTCCGGCTCAGATGACTAGGAATATGGATTACATCTTAGTAGAAGGAATAATATTTTTAAAACGCCATCTATCGAAAGAGCGTTACAATGAGCATTTAGCTTAACTTTTATCCTTTTAAATGAACTGAAACAAGATATCATTGAATGTTGTCAATGTAAACATGACAAAACTGGAAGTGCCCAGCTCAACACTTTTGTAGACTTCACGTGATCTGAATACAAAAATAACGAAATGCAACAATTACAATAATATAATTGGTTGATCAATTAACAGCAAAGCCAATAAGAATTCTGACATAGACAAAATATGTAACATACATCGACGGAATAACAACAAGTAAATATTATAAAGATAATAAAAACCAAAGTTTCGCATAAAAAGATAAAAACACATGGTCAAGACGATCGTTTCTTTACGGTCGGTATAATAGTCTTGTTTGCGGTTACTCTGTTTCACTGGATAAATTGTTGAGTTGCCTTTTCGTTGGCTTTTGTGGAGACGCCTATACCAATTGTGACGAGGATTCGTTCCTCGCGTGTTTCATTTGGGCTTGACTGTAGACTCGCGGTGGGTGGGGCCGGTCGACAGGGGATGCTTGCTTTTCCATTGCACCTGATCCCACCTCTTAATTTCCAGAAGTCTGTCCATTTTTGCCGGATTTATATCTGTGTCTTGGACATCCTAAAGATTTATGCTTTGGTATCTGAAATGTTTTATATTATAGCAGCTTAAATGGAAACGAATGCAACATGACAAATAAAAAATAACTAAATTATAATTCAAATACTTCTTTGTTTTTTTTATATATTGTCCCTGTGAGATTGATTTTAAATTCCCGACATGTATGGGATAGATATAAATCTTTTACGATGAAATATTACTCATTTTTTAGTATAACAAATTTTATGGAAGTAGAAGGACTGATTGGTACGTAACCTACGTAAGTAGGCCTATTTCACACGACCTGATTTCACACGATGCGGGTGACGAATTGTTTCTGATAGGAATTTCCAGTGAAGGCAAACAAACCGACTTGTTTATCAAGAGATGCTTGACAAAGTTGCACTAGGCCTTACTCTCTTTTTTTCTGTTGTAACCACGAAGGGAACTTTCATTTCTGTGCCAGACAGTGGTCTGTAGTTCTTTTCATAACATTATAACATGACTTAGATATATCGCGATATGGGCCTGTAGGCTGTACAATGTGCTACAGATGTAGTCTCGTGTTTCCGATTTCTTTCTGTGATTTTTATTTGTTTTGTGGTATGGCTTTTAAGATTAAATATATAAGAAATAAACCTGTGATATTCTATTCTTTATTGATTCGTTTATGTATTCTTACGCTGAAAAGTAAAGCGATTAATACTCGGGGCACGCGACTGCATTTACAGAATATACAATATATCGCTCTATATACTTCCAATGAAGGGAATGGCAGTCAGTATGTAAATATTTTAAATTGCAATTGATTAAATAAACCTTACTTTTTGTATACGAATACTACACTTGGCCTAACTTTGTTTTCACAAAATATGTAGGTTTAACTGTGTATGGTTCTTATTGGTACAAGCAGAGTTGTCGGTCCTTGCAATTTCAATCAATTTCTGTCAGATTCTTGGAAATATGTAAAAGTTAGATTAAGCTTTTTATAAGTAATTTGTATTTTTTGCATATATCTTTAGCTTTGACATTTAATATTTTTGAGGCGAAAATATAGTTTAAAGTTGCCATAAACATAGGGACTATATCTTTGTAAAGCATCCCTATTCTGAGTAATCTGGTTTATTTATTCACCCTGTCGATTACACGATCAAGTGTTTTGAGATTACTTTTGAGATGTTGACAGAGATTGAGAAAGAGGAAGAAAGTGTGTGCAAGGACCGATAAGTATGTGTAATAGACTAAAAATATCATAGTGCGAAGAAATAATAACATTCATCTTGTTTTTATTGTCAATGCTGCAATTGATTCGCATTAATAATTGAATAATCGTTCGACATCAGTTACTTATGGCGAGTATTAGGCTTAGTATACTAGTGCCTGTCAGTGAGCACTTGTAATTTACGTCAACTGTAATTATATACCTCTTTATACAAAGTGATACTTAAGTTCTACAGTGTATAAGACTCAATTTAATCCGATACTCAAGAAGTGTGTAACCTGGACTAAAATATCTTGACATACACCGGGAGTTAGGTATTTTACGGAAAAAGTGTATCAACATATAAGTGCAGACATACTGCAACAACTTTCTATTTTTGAGCAATGTAATCTTACCTAGTCTCCTTTCCTTTAACTCTTTGAAATAGGTAGATGCTGTAGATACGGAATTCGGGTTCTTAAAATCAGGTTAATGGGGTACCAGGAATTAACACACACCCCTCGCGCGAATAAAAGCAACTATACAGTATTTGATAGCTATTATTCATCTCCGTTCGGTGAAAATTAAATTGATTCTTTATGCCATTCAGCATATTAGATAACGATATACAGTACCAAAATGACAATCATACTATAACATTGACATAGTATGATGTAAAATAAATGCAAAAATTTCTATACAAGCAAGTCGGAAACAATCCAGTAAAGTTGTTCGGCATTTCTTTGGCTGTAATTTACTCCTATCTTACACACTGACAAACCGTCAAATATGCATTAACAGTAGTAATTGTTGCCGGGTGTGGGGGTGATCTGGTTAACAACATACCCTTGTAGTATGTGCCCCAAAATTCCTGATGTCTGGGACAGATTGTAAGTCTTCGTTCATTTTCACCGAATTTGACCCGTTCATCGAACTAAAAAGGTTTCCATGGAACTGGTGTGGCATGCCAGCAGAGGACGCTGACTCCTTCCGGACACCTGGTCCTATCTCATTTGGGATTCGCAAAAAAAAGGCTTCTTCTTCATATTGAGACCATTTGCACATCTAATTCGTCGTGTTCTAATGGACTTGAGTTTCGATTATTAATTGGTACTTCTTCATTTTTACTTTCATCCACTGAGGGTATGTAATAAAGAATCATTTGGAAATATTTAGCCCTTTTAAATTGGTGCTTGTGTAGATGGGTTTCGGTTAGCAATATTTTGCAGATTTTTTTCTTTAAAGACCATATTGTAGGTTAACTTGATATTGCAAGTTTTCTTCTTTAAGCAACCAAATTGGATTAAAAAGTATTAGCGTAAGGGACATCATAATTTTCATCCAAATTAGCTGTTTGGGTAAATGGAGGCCTGGAATAAACAATTCTGCCTGGAACTATTTTTTCAACTATTTATAGACAAGAACTTTTCTGTTGATTTGGTTAATTAATTAATTAAGGAAAATATATTATACTGCCACACAATATGGAATGAAATCCATCTATTGTATCACAATCATAAATAGGTGTCAGTTTTAAACTCTGAATTATATTTTCAGATATCCCTAAAAGACAGAAAACTGAAAAGTCAGTCGCACTGCTTGCATTGGGGGACTTCCGTTAGTATCATACACTATTCCATCCCAAAGGCATTGAAGAGTTACAATAAAAAAAACAACATTTGTTTTTTCATAACAATTACAAATAATTAACTTTATCGTTTTTCTATGGACATCTGTCGCTTCTAAATTTCATATTACATTTTAAACACATCTTTTATTCGAAGCAATTTGCCCGGAAGTGAGAGAGATTATGATTTTAAGCGGGGTGGCCCATTTTCCATCAAGTGATACATAGTAATTGCAAACAAGGTTATTATACCGACCGCTGAATTTGTGAAATTTTGACATTAAACGCGATTCTCGGTGTTCGTGCGAAAGCAATATATTGAGTATTCTCTTGTAGACCAAATGTAATGATTTCATAATCATTGAAGTACTTCCGTTTATATGGAAATATGTAATATTATGCCTTATATCGACCATAGTTATTCCGAGATTTTCAACTACCGACAGTACAAAGTCGTAAACAAATGTATCCATAGTGATATTTACCGGCGATAGAATATATATAAAAATATATACCAAAGTATTAATCGTTGGGAGTTCCAGGAAACCATATAAAATAAAATGAAAATTGGACACACACGGAGCTCTGAAAAAAAAAACCATCCCTGTCGACCGGTCACGCCCGTCTTGAGTCCAAAACTTCAGACAAATATCCATTTTAGTCGAAAAAAACTCAGGATACAATGACTCAAATCTATCCTATCGAACATATGATTGGTTGTTTAAATTCAAAAGATGATTTTGAATGGAATTGATAAATGGTACAATAATTAACTTCACAATTCAGATAAACATGTTTCCATATGTCGGATCTCTATTGTAATTCCGACATCTGTTTATAGCAGTAGTTACAGTTCATGATGTATTTACAAGAATAAATTCAGTATGACGACAAAAACTCTGAGGAACAAACATAGTCATTGTACTGATGGTCACCTGTGGTAGCAAGTTACACTTAAAATTTCAACAGAAAACAAACAACTGAATCGCCCTTATTTGCATCAGGTACTTATGATTACAATAAATGGTGTGATCGGGCGTTTCCTTTTTCGCTTACTAAAATGGCCAGTTATCCTGATGAATAATGCCGAGCGTAACGTTAACTATTATGGATATCTCTTTAGTGATTCATTAACTAACTAAATGACAATGATTTGTGTGTAATTCTACTTAAATAGTCACTACATATATTCAGTTTTGATACATAAACACATAATATTTGTCTCTGCTCCAACATAAAAAAAATGGCCGCCCTCATATAACTGATAAATCTTCCAGTGTGATGTAAATCACCAATGAAGCAATACATTTGAAGCCGACATACTTATGAAAAATTGCAGTTGCAAGGTTTCAGAGATTTAATGTAGTTTGTTCTCAAATGCAATGCAAGAGATCTTAGTTATATGAGACACGATGTGGTTCATACATGTGATATGTCTGTTGCTGGTCTGTTTGTTTGCTAAATATGCAACATCAAATGAAAATGGAATCATATCTGTCCTGCGCGGAAAGATCAAAGAAATGATATTGCATGGTGAGTAACTTGCAATTAATTTTAATATAGAACATCTCAGATACCAAAGTAAAAATCTTTAGGATGTCCAGGATATAGATACAAATCTGGTAAAAATGGACAAACACGGACCTCTGGAAACCAAATTCATCCTTAAATGGATATAAAGTAAACAAACTGTCTTATAAACATAATCAAATGGATGTAAAGTAAACAAACTGAACAAACTGTCTTATAAACATAATTTGAGTCTTTAACATACATTGTACCCGTATGGCTCTTAATTCAAATAAGATCAGAATCGGAACACGTTTGATATAAGCTTTGGTTGCTTTAATGTCGATCGCTTGGATCAGGCCATGAGTCTGTAGCGCAGGTCAAACTGCATGACATTTCACACATCGCTTTTAACGACTTTATTCCAGTGGAAAGTGACAGTAGGATATCAAACAACAATGAAACGCCCAAGTTCTTTACAAAATTTCTGGGACCGATCGCAGTAGTCTGATGGTTGAACGATCGACTTGGAAACATACCAATGAATTAAAAAAAGAAGTCGATATAAATTATGTTTAGGCGTAAAAGGGTTTAAATCCCATACTATGTCACATTATGAGTGGCGCGCCAAAGAATCCACATAAATGACGCCAGTCCATGACACATGTTTTTAAATGTATTGCCCTCCATCTAACGATAGTGACATGTCCGTTTCAGTAATAAACTTTGCAGGGTACGTCAAAAAGAAATAAAACAAAAAACGAACAGAAATTATTTCTGTGGCGTGATATAAACGACAGCTTATTTCAAATTTCGTCGACAACAGACAATTGTATCGCAGTAAGGATTTATGATCACAAAAATAGGCTAGGCGTATTGGAGGTTTCCTGTTCTACTTAGGAAATTACAATGGCACACAATCTGAACTAACGACATCTTCTACCGAGGAGAATATTATCGGCAATTCGTAGTCATTCATAAACCAAATAATTGAGATTGGAATATATGTTCTACTGGTTGAATGTTAATTTTCGAACGTCAGATGTACAAGACATAAAACGGAATGCTTTGAGTCGGTAAAATTACGAAAATTGTGTTTGAAGTAATACCGAAGTAATATCAGAATATGTCGCACAAGGCTTTCTAATTTTCATTTGAGATATGCAGTCTGTACATGTGATATATTTGTTGTGTTGTTGCTTATTAGTTGTAGATATAACATCGCAAACAAATGTATTTATTTGCGTTTGGCAAGGAGAGATCAAAGAAGAGATATTGTTTGGTAAGTAAATTTCAATCATAATGTTTTATTTCAAAAGGGAACAGGGACTCAGCAACTACCTTTAAAAATCTTTATCCAGGGGCCATGACTTTGCTGACCCTTGTTAACAATGCCCTTGAGATTGTACATGCCATAATAATGAGAATAGACGGGCAGATACTTTAAAGAATTAAGAAATGATAAAAACAAACATACTAAAGCTCGCCTTTTGACAGTAGTGGACCATATCAGGGTCCTCGAGTTAAAAGGTCTGTCACTAAATAGAATGATTCCTCTCGTAAGCATCTCGGTAATTGCCAGAATACGTGTGAACTACAAATACCATGTGTTTTGTCAAACAACATTAAAAGCAAATAAAAAAGAAATAATGTTTTAGTACTTATTTCGTAATTCACAACTGTATTGGCAAGTCAACATCACTCACATATCACAGGAACAATCCACGCACGCTGCTTTCTAGATTAAGGCAGTGGCATTATCATTATATTAAGTATAGAAAGTAACATTAGCAATATAAATTTAATAACGGAAAGTTATGGGAATTTTTGGCAAACATTTTAATTCATTGTATGTACGAATAAAACTATATTTAAAGCATATTTGTTCGGCTCTGGTCATATTATCACATAATAATTTTACGACGATGTAAAAAAAAAATAACCTCGAAATAGCTGGTCACTTTTACATTCGCCATTTCCTATCTCGAGTTATCAGGTCTTTTAGTAAGATATAGAAGGAAAGTTCTCTGGTGATTGTTCTCGAGTTAATCGGGTAAATCGACATTACCGATCTCGACATAACGAGTTTTGACTACAAATATATAATAACGATTTTATTTAAATATTTACACTCAGTTCCAGTAAACAAGCCCTTGAAGATAATGGATAGTATCTATATAAGTGACCTATAGATTGACTTGAATTTGGAAATCATTGTGCACTGTGCAAATAGAGACGGCCTGGCTCAGTCGGTAGCGTGCGCTCTACTCTTGATCATGTGGTTGTGAGTTCGAGTCCAGCCGGAGGCAGGTTGGGTTCCTGTCCTTCGGATGAACCAGTAAAAACCGAAGTCTGGTGTCACAGTAGGTGTCGGTATGTTTAAGAAACATCACTGGCCGTAAGTGAGGAACATAGGCAAAAATTTGAAGCCCTGGACCGGCATATGGTAACGTCTCCATATGAGTGAAAGATTTTTGGGTGGGATGTTAACCAACAAAACAACAACTGAGCAAATAAAACTTTTATTCATTTAAATTGCGTTCTTGTGCAATAGACATAAGTTGATTGTAGCACGTAATTTTGTATATTTGAGGAAATCCGTTAACCTGGTTGCAGAATTTCTTGTGAATATAAACATTTTCGAAAATCAAGTAACCAATTTTTAATTTTGTCAGTTCCAGAAAACAAGCCCTTGACTATAATGGATGACATTGATGATGGTGACTCTGACATCTATCCGTTGTCTTCATTTGGAAATCAGCTCGCTGATATGCTCTGCGCTCTTTGCAAATTTGACGATTATTCCTGCAAATTACAGTTTTGTGTAAGAGGTTAATTGCAGTACCTGAATTTGTATATATGAAGAATTCCGTTAATTTGGTGGCAGAATTTCTTGTGAAAATCCATTTCTTCATTCGAATTATACGTTGAACTATAACATCATTCTTGGATCAAAGACATTTTGTGAGATATGGTATGTATTATTCCTATAAACTTTAAGAGAACTGAAGAATTCATTTTTTATGTAAGTCCTTCCTTGACCTTATCACCAAACTTGATCTTTTTACCAAATTTGACTAGGAAGGTTTCCATGGAACGTTTGCGACGGGCGTGGTATGCCAGTAGAAGACGCTGACTCCTTCCGGACACCTGGTCTTTTCCCGTTTGGCATTCGCAATTGTTCTTCATGTTGAGACCATTTACGCATCTAATTCGTCGTGTTATAAAGGACTTGAGTTTTGATTATCGATTGGTACTTCTTCAAGTTTACTTTCAATAAAATGTCATAAGAATGTCTGTTTGAGACCATTAAAGAAAGAGAAAAATTTTGTTTTATATGCATACTGTTTGAAATGTTTATAAAATATGAATGTGTTTATGAAAATACACTTTATTCAGTTACCATAGATATTCGTGCAATTAACAGTGGAAAATATGATCTACAAGTTGCATGTTAACATTCGAACGTCAGATATACAAGACATAATACGGAATGCTTTGAGTCGGTAAAATTACAATAATTGTGTTTTAAGTAAAACCGCAGTAATATCAAAATACGTGACACAAAATTTTCCAATTTTTATTTTGAGATGTGCAGTCTGTTCATGTGAGATATCTGTTGTGTTGTTGTTTATTAGTTGTAGATATAACATCAAAGAAAAAATAATTTTGTTTTTCATTTGGAAATGAAGATTCAAAGAAAGGATTTTGTATGGTAAGTACATTTCAATCGTATGTATCTAACGCTTTATTTCAACAGCGGACAGGGATTCAACAACTACCTGAAATCGAGATTTATTTTTTAAAAATCCTTATCGACGTGTCATGACATTGCTGACCATTGTTAACACTGTCCTTGAGATGATACACGCCATAATTAAAGAAAATAGACTGACAAGTATTGTAAAGATGAAAATAATGAGACATGATAACAACTAAAACACTACCACTCGACGGTGTACAGCATGGGGCCATAGTGATTCAGCTATTATACATGTCATTATTGCATTATTTTCGCCAACCTGTCTGTATAAGAAGTGAAAGTCAATGATCTTTCGAGTGACATTAACCATTTAAACCATACAGACCAAAATAAACTAGTCTTAAACAATAGATAAGAGCATTCCACTCACTTGGAAATCGAATAGGCAGGCGGGGCATATGCTTTAATGAATTAAGAAATGATGAATGATAAAATTTTACACACTACCACTGGACGATGGACTACATGGAGCCACATTCGGATACCCGAGTGACTCGCTTTTCTTTAAAAATATAAGCTAACTTTAGTTCACCATATATTACTAAATAAATAAAAACTAGAGAACATGTCTAATGATTTTTGCGGATTTACATACAATCACAATGAAATATCAGTTTGAATCTAGATATTGGACAATGTTTCAGAAATTTAATCCTAATGAAATAATATAAATTGGTGAAAATAAATAAAAAAAATAAATAAGGAAGCTGTTGAAAGTTGTGGGAAAATTCAAATTAAAAACACTTTATGCATTCCATTGGTTTCACTAAGAACTAACACTCGTGTGATGAGCAGTTTACCTTGTCCCGCAGCTCTGTTAGTTTCCACATCAATAATAACTAAGAATATAATATGATTTTATCAATTATAACAATGTAACATAAAATCACAAAATAGGGAGATTCGTCCCTGAGAATAGGTGAACAATAAATGGCATATGGATCTCCCTAACCAGAACAGAAATTGACTAGAAAATTGTTGAGACAAAACATATAGTCCAAAAAACATATGTACAAAAAACAGCTCACTAAGAGGATCCGGAAAAAGATAAAGTATATATAATAACAATGGCATAACAGATCCCCTTATCATTATATCAGGAACAAATACACACAAATAATACTTGAAAAAACAAGGTGTCAACCCTAGAGTATGCCATAGAATACAATGACTTGCAGCTATTATTGGATTACCGCCAACCAAGGGAAATAAACTGGTGAACTGCATAAATAGGAAAGCCACTATTAACATATCTCGTTAGTGCATGCTAGACTAAATATCACTGGACATCAGTGTTGTCAAACAATGCAACAAAAATAAACAAACACATGTTTACAAACCATGTGAAAAACATTAACGATTTATCCTAGGATAACTAGCATGCAAAGCCAACAATATCCTAGTCTTAATAAATACATTCTGAATAGCAGACATAAATCTGAACAATCCTTACAAGAAAAATTGAAGAAGTACCAATCAATAATCGAAACTCAAGTCCATTATAACGACGAATTAGATGTGCAAATGGTCTCAACATGAAGAACAATTACGAATCCCAAAATGGATAAGAACAGGTGTCTGGAAGGAGTCAGCGTCTTTTGCTGGCATGCCACACCCGTCGCAAATGTTCCATGTAAACCTAGTTCGATTAGCGGGTCAAATTCGGTAAAAAGGTCAAGTTTGGTGATGAGGTCAAGTTCGGTTAAAAGCATAAATGGTGAAACGGAGTCACCCTGTGTGGCAATGATCCAGAATACTATCTAATATCTCTGAGAGGGGGACTTCATAATGTTTAACAAGATCCCCGTATCGACCATAAAACTTCTTAAACGACGACTCCAAGCGTTCAACAACGTAATCCTGTGTAAGTAGTTTATTGGCTAGTCGTTTAGCTCTCAGAATAAAACATTCATAAGAAGAGCATGCCCTGGCATAACGTATAAGTTGTGAAATGAAAACGCCATAGGCAGGAGAAGATGGAGTATTACTACTTAGAAACGGGAAATTTGTGATATGGAAATTGAAATCGCCTCGTTTGTCATAGAGGGATGTGTGAAGTTGACCGTCTTTTCCAATCGACAGGGGTAAATCTAGGTAAGAAGCAGATATGTTGCTCTCTGTTGTCTCACTGATTTCTACCTCAACAGGATACATCTGGCCGAGGTAAATCTGAAATTCTGAATTATTTATGGACAGAACATCGTCGATATACCTGCAAGTGAAATTGAACCGAGATGGTAACTGTTTGTTTCCTTTGGAGAGCAGATATTATATAAATTCCGATTCATATGATTTCAAAAATATGTCAGCCAAGAGAGGTGCACAATTGGTACCCATTGGAATGTCGACAATCTGTTGGAAAAATTTTCCCGCAAAAACCACGAAGATGTTGTCTACTAGAAACCCCAGCAACAAGGTTAAGAAAAAATACCTATGTGTGGAAAATTTTAAGTTATGTGGTAGCAAACTTTATCTGACCTACCCAGACCAAATTTGCTTCTGCTAATGTACTTTGAAACGCAATAATATAAATAATTAACTAAAGTTTTAGTAAACCCTGCTATAATGATACAAACAATATTTATTTTGGTAGCAGACTTTAACTGACCTACCAAGACAAATTTTGCATCTGCCAATTTACTTTGAAACGCAGTAATATAAATAATTGAACTAAATTTTCAGTTAACCCTGCTATAATGATACAAACAGTATTTATTACGGTAGCAGACATTATCTGACCTACGAAATGTTTTATTTTATTTATTAACCTAAAGAAGCAGCGAAGGAGCCGCTTCGGATATATCGGTTAACTGTATCCGATTTCCATCTTCCCATGTTTTGTATCACATTTTCTGAAAACCCCGCCTTTGCTGCATGTGCTGCAGCTTCAATTCTTGAACTATGACCTTTGTAAAGTTTGGGGTTCAAACCAATAAAGTTTATCGTTTTTTCAAGCCGTTTTGACACGAAATTATAAGAAAAAGGACAACCATCTATAAATTGGAATAGTGAACCTTTTGAATGATGAAATATCTTAAGGTAGGGAAATAAAGAATGTTCAGGACATAGCGTGGTATTTGGAATAGCTTTTAAGGTAATGATACAGGATTGACCTAAACTGCTTGTCTTAGAGGTGCGCAAGACTAGTTGCTCTTGTTTTGACTGTTTCTTATCAGTTTCAAACTGCACATCAGATCGTTGAAAAACTTTCTCTACAGATTGGTTTGATTTTATCACTAATTCTCCAATTCTAAAAAATCCATGGTAGGAAACCAAAAACAAAGTTTTAAACAAAGAGCTTTGGGCAAAATTGATGACTGTATGATCCAGAGCTGATACTATTTGTTTGAGAATTACCCCTGTGATTGGTAAACGGGAATCTACCGTTTTTCCTAACTTATAGCAACCTTTTCAGAACTTCTGTACTAAAATTCTTGGATAGGGTCTTTTAATTTGAGAATTTTGTAAATATACGAAATGGCAGACATATGTGCTGCTATAGTGCTTGGTGAATAACCATTTTCAAATAGATAACCAATAAAGTTATAAACAGTGATAGATTGTAAAGGAAGTTTTGAAGATGAAGAGGACCATTTGAAGAAAAGTTGACATGAAAGATGGTAAGCTTTCTTAGTTGCTGGGTTTAGTGATGCCTATAGCAATTGGTATGCAACAGGTGTTAAATATATAAAAGATGATGAGGGATCGAAGTCTGATGATGACGTCGCTGAGGTGCTGCTTTGAATGCCTCCTGAAATTTAAACAGAGATAAACTATCAGCAATAATGTTTGATTTGCATGGAATATGTTTAGTACGAAAATGAATATTGTGTTGCAATGAAATAAAAACCAGAGGTCGTATTAATTTCATAAAAACATTATTTTTTGCAGATTTTTTGTTGATAACTTGACCAATGCCTATATTATCGGATAAGAATAACACCTTTTTAATTTTTAGTTTATCGGACAACATTTCTGAGGCACGCACTATTGGAAATAATTCCTTAATGCAAATTTGATAGTCTGATAATGATGCTGGCCATACTTCAGCAAACCATTTTGAACCGAACACTGCTGCAAAGCCTAATGAACCTAAAGCATACGTATGTAAATTTAAGTGTTCTGAAGAGCACCATTCTCTTTCTAAAAAGACTTTTCCACTGAACTGCCCTATAAATGTGGCCCAAGTCAGCACTAGATTCTTTGTTTAAATGAATAAAGTGTTCTCGGTTTCGATGTCATTTTTAAAAACAAAATTTAAGTAGTTGTTTCTGAACTCTGTTTCTTTTTTATAGGCATTGTGATACTGGAAATAGAGTATTTAATGTGAATAACTAAGAAATAGCTAACAATAATTTGATGATATTTATCTTCTTAAAGTTACATGGGAAACTTAAGTTTTACCGTCTGAGCTTTACTTAGAAACATGTCGCTTTGATTGATATGTTGATCTCTATAGGAAAACAACTTAGAGCTGCGAATATCTTACTTCGATAACTTACAACATGTTAACTAAGAGTATAATTTTCAATAATCATAATGTGATTAAATCGAATAGAACTAGGAAAACATCCTTGTACGTAATAGAGCCGACCTGGCACAGTCGGTAAAGCGCTCGACTCTTGATCGTAAATCGGATGAGACAGTAAAAACTGGAGGTCCCGTGTCATAGTAGGTATCAGCACATTTAATGAAACCTCACTGCTCAATGGCTGTAAGTGCCGAGCATAGGCCAACATTAGAAGCCCTTCACCGGCATATGGTGACGTCTCCATATGAGTGAAAGATTCTTGAGTGGGACGTAAAATAACAATAGACAAACAAACTTAATCAATACAAATGAAAATAACTTTAGGTTGATACATCAATTACTGTAAAAACTTAAATGCACCAATTAACTTTCAAGTAGATTCATCTTCTTTGAGTGGCATGTAAACTGAGTTGAGTTTTTTTCTGTATGAGTTTGACTTAGAAACATATCGCACCGAGCTTTGTACAGGATAAACAAAGTTAGACCTTCGAACATCTTACTTCGATAACTCAAAAACATGTTCATAAAATTGCTATATTCCATCGCTTATAAAGTGCTTAGATATTTAAATAAGAAGATATACTTTGTATATCACCAGAATGGAGTGAAACATAAAATATAATCTTTCACCAATTACCGCACTACTGCAACTTATGCAGCTGGTAACTCTTGCACGTGAACTAAGGAATTGATGACTTGCTAACAATAGAAATTACTGGAACAGAATGAGTTGTGACACTTAGCTTCTCTTAGAATGAGCTCATTAATCACTAGAGAATCGCAACCCTTAATTTTGTTAGCCTTATTCTAAATTCTAACTTGGTATCTTAATTCATGACGTCTTGCATTGCTGAGGCTCTGAATTGTCAAACCCTTTAAACACATTTTATCTAGGCATAGATTTGAATATTGAAAGTTTTTACCAACAAATTCATCTAGACGCCTAATGTAAGTATGACCAATAATTCCAACTATCAATGGTTTCTCCGTGTAGTGAACGAAAAATTGAAGACCATTTATTTTAGCTCGCACTGTACATCACGAACTTATATTAGCAATAACTAAAGCCCAAGGAAATACCAGTGAACTCACTACCCTGATTTTCCTTCAATCTGACTGACTTATACTTAATAAACTTGTTCCTGTACTCTCTTCTGACTGGATAACTATTGGACTTTGAACTTTGATATTCCTCTTAATCGAACAATGGTTGCTGCATGAAACTAAATGATGCAACTGTTAACATCACATGACATGGATGAGGTTAACCATTTGATGTTTCAATCTGCTGCCTATAGGGGTAAAAGAATTTATCAATATGCCTCAAGGTCAAATATATAGTGTGGAACAAAATTATCTGCATATGACATGCAAACCAACCAATGACTGCATAAATAATATTATCTACAATAATATTTTAAGTGGTTGTTACTGGAAATTTGAAACTTTTGTACATATACTACTCAAAGTTTGCTAAGCACCAAGATTGTGAAGTATTGATATATAATCGTTTAATGATGTTTCGAGACGGTCCCAAGTGTACACATAACCTTGGATGACAGACAATTTCCTCGTACAATTCCTGCAAACGAGGTGACCCTGTATTTTCATAGTGTTTATTTTACGCTGCATACACATACACGACATTGTAGAGTGCTCAGTCTATATTTCCACTTGAAAGACTGAACGTTTATGACTGAATTCATTATGGCAAATGCGAATGTTAGAAGGCATTTATCGGATGGAGACAGGTGAAGGGTGGTTTAAATGGGGGCAAGGGGAGCTTCATCGTGAGGTTGGCGAGGCATTTGGTGTGTACCATACGGTTATCACTAGAATCTGAGAGAGGTTCCAACATTATGGAACACCTGTAATGTGACATGGTGGGACAGAGGGAGGGCTACTTCTGCGGCTGATGATCGTTTCCTGGTTATATATGCTTCCGGGGTTCGCGTTTCTACCCAAATCATACGCACATGTTTGCACGAAAGTGATCTGCGACAAGACCATGCATAGGAATCCCGCTGTCTCCAAACCACCACCAGGTACAATATGCTTGGGCTGTGGACCATGCTGGCTGGAGCATGATAGACTGGCGTCCTGTCCTCTTTACTGATGGGTCTCGGTACTGCATAGACTATACGGATAGGCGTGCTAGAGTATTGCAAAGGCCAAAGGAAAGGTTGCAATCTCCAAACATGTCTGAACACAACCTTCACCATACTTTAACACGCCTATCAATGAAATTGGTCACTATCACGTTGAAATTAAACACCGGGACCCTGTTTCAGCATCGACATTAATGTTTTTTTTTTCTACATTTCCAATCTTGAGATATCAAGGCTTTTATAGAAAGATAGAGAAGAAAGATTATCGGGACCGGCGATTGATTTCGAGTTAATCGGGTAAATCGAGCTTACAGAACTCGACATGACGAGTTTTTGACTACATATATAAATATAAGAACAATTTTATTCAAACATGATACCTGAAAACAAGCCTTTGAAAATAATAATCGTAGCATGTGATTTTGTATAGTTTAGGAATTCCTTCAACCTGGTGGAAGAATATCTTGTAAATATAAACACTTTCTCTTTTTTCTAATTCTAAGACTTTTTTCTAATTTTGTCAGGTGTAGAAATCAACCCCTTGAATAGCATTCATGATTGTGACTCTGGCAACATTGGACTGGTTGGAAGTCAGGTCGGTGATATAGTCTGTGCACAGTACGATTATTGATGCAAATTACAGATTTGTGCAAGAGGTTAATTGCAGTACTTGAACTTGCATATATGAAGAATTTCATTGACTTGGTGGAAGAATTTCTTGTGCAAATCCATTTCTTCGTTCATATCACACGTTTAACTATGACGTCATTCTTGGATCAAAACCCTTTATGTGAGATAGTGTATTCATTATATCTATAAACATTAAAAGAACTGAAAACTTCAATAATATGTAAATCCTATGGAATGGGGAACTTTCGAGTTAGCCCGGATTACCGTTATAATCCTGCTTTTATCATCGCTAGTTGCGTGAGTCTAGAAAAAAATTTCTCAATATTATTTGCCGATTTCGATTTGATTTGATTTGATTTTTTTGTTTTACGCCATACTCAACAATCTTTCAGTCATATGATGGCGTCTAGTTTTTATTGGTGGAGGAGAAACCCCGGTAACCCGGGTAAAGACCACCGACCTTCCGCAAGAAAACTGGCAAACTTCCCCACTTAATTCGAAATGACCCTAGCGGGCCGGTTTCGATAATATATCGATAGCCCCCATAGCACAATTGGTAAAAGCGCCCTTAAAGTGATCGGAAAGTCGTAGATTCGAGTTTTCGTTGTTTTCAGAAAATTTTTGTACTTTATACACCAGAAATTGATTTATTTTATTTCTAAGAGTAATATTCGATCAATATTCACCTGCATATGGTATTTTGAAATGAAATATTCAAATATTTCATTTTTCGAAACATATATGTCTTTTTTCCATATTTTTAGTGATTTTTTTTACAAAAATTGATGTTTTCACCCCAAAATAATGTTTTGTAAGGCAATCATCTTGGCACCAAAGTTTTATCATTTGTACTGTTGGGACAAAATTTCTGCAAGAAATCATGATTTTATTGAGAAATGAAATATTTGGCAAG
The DNA here is from genome assembly GCA_030159075.1 of Atrina japonica. NCBI lineage: Eukaryota > Metazoa > Mollusca > Bivalvia > Pterioida > Pinnidae > Atrina > Atrina japonica. The sequence continues at coordinate 439,207 of BROG01000028.1, read as the reverse complement.
GATTTTTAGTATTCAATTTCTGATAATGATTTTAAAAAAAGGAACATTTAACCCCCCTCCCCCCAAAAAATAATAGGCAATTGTTCTTTTAAATGTCTTTATGTTAGAATGAAATGCATTTCATTTATAATGATTGTACAAAATATATTGATAAAGATATATGCAAGGTCTACATTTTTTCTATGATTTTCAGTCAAATCTAGAAGATTCTACCCAAAAATATTCTACACCAAAATTTGGTTTGTTTTGTTTTTAAGGTTACTTTCAATGTGTTATTTGCTCCGTGTCCACCTGCATGTGGTATTTAAAAATGAAATTATTATGAATAATCATTATCATTTTTTAAAAATATGTATGACTTTTTCCAATTTTCAGTGTCTTATGTACCAAAATTGAAATGTTCACCCAAAAACAATGGTTTTTGAAAGGAAATCAGCTTGACACCATAGCTAGATCAGTTTATACTGTTGAAATTAACTTGTGTACAAAATGTTATGCTTTTATCAAGAAATGAACATTATAACCATATTAAGCTTATTTTCAGCTGGACTAATACAATTTCACATGACAAGAGTTCAATCTTTCCTTTTTACGTCTTGGATCGATATACAATAACAAAAAAGATATATACAAAGGCATAAAAATCTTAAATTCCTATATATTTTGTGAAAATTGCTTTAGTAGCCCAAGTTTAGCACTTTTTCAATTTCAGTTGATTAACTCCACCTTAGTATTTTTATATATAAATACATTTGTCATAAAATATATAGGAATTCTGTATCCCTGTGAATAGTTCTTATTTGTTATTGTACATCAAGTACAAGTAGTAAAAGTAGAAACAATTGTAAACAAAAAATTAGTAAAACAATTTTTGTGGCGTAAATAACAACAATAAGTAAACAAAGTAAACAATGTTAACAAATAACGCCTTCATATTTTTTCAGTTGAATTTGAATTTTGAATTTTGAATATTGTTTTACATAAAACTCATTTGATGGCAGTCACTTATGTGTGGAAGAGGAGAGAATCCGGTTACAATGTACTGGAAAGAGACCACTGTCCTTCCTCGAGTACACTCACACTATACTTTCACTATCCTTCCGCAAGCAAACTTGCCCTATACTTTCACTGTCCTTCCGCAAGTAAACTTGCCGCATACTTTCATTGTCCTTCTGCAAGTAAACTGGCACTATATTGTCACTGTCCTTCTGCAAGTAAACCTGCCTTATACTTTCACTGTCCTCTGCAAGTAAACTTGCACTTTACTTTCACTGTCCATCCGCAAGTAAACTTGCTATTTTACTCAACAAAATCATCTTAGGTGATTCGAACCCGCGTTGACCAGAAGTGGGAGACTTCTTGATTCAAATCGCAATGCTCCTCTAACCACTAGGTCACGGGGACCCTTATTATTTCATCTAGATGTACTTTCTACTCCTAATTAAGTTCTTGACTACTTGTACCGAACTTTCAACAATTCAAAATAAACGACGTCACACTCATTAATTTGTTCTACTTGTGTAATCCTTCGCTATCATTTACGTCAACGTAACACTTGGTATAGGTAGTTACAGGAAGGACAAAGCAAGTGATTATACGAGTTAAGTACAAGATCAAAACACGGATAGAGGGAATAATGACATTGAAGACAGTCTAGTTATTAGAGACACTTTATTATCCCTATGTACTAAACCCCAATCAACTGCAGTCAACACAATTCTATGAATCGGAATTCCGTGCTTTATACATTATTGATGTGCAGTAATTGGTGTCATTGTAACGCTCGTAATGGCAAGAATTGTTTTACCGCAAACGAGTTTCAGGTTTGTGTCCAAGTCATAGGCTAAAAAAGATTTTATTTAAACTTGTGTATGGAATGTTTCTTTTTCCAGCGTTTGACTCTAAAAAGTGAGTTATTAGACACTTGGGAAAGATTTAAAAAGTGATCCTGTTTTACTTTAGTAGTGACACATGTACGAACTCTGACGTTTAAAATCGCAAGTGTCATTTTTTAAAATTTTTAATAGTGTTTTGTGCCTCTTCTGCATTTTTTCAGTTACATGGTGGGAGCCAGTTTTTAAATTTTGTTTAACATTTAATTGACAAAAACACAAGACATGCCCGTTTACACTTATGGTCCCAAAAACAGGTCCATGCTATCTATGAGTCATCACACAAACATAATAAACACAAAGTAAACACATACCTGGTACAAATGATACTTTGAACTTATTTTTAAGTGCATATACATATATATATACATTTGTTTATACCTCCATTTCATTAATATTCAAAGACATGCATGCATGTATCCAAATATTTATACATCAATTTCATATTTTATGTACACTCAAACACATACCAGTACCTATACACACATACAAATAAACATACATATTCTAACCCATACCCACTATTAAAATATATGTAAATAATATTATTTTAATTTTCTAAATTACTTGTATTTTTCATATTAATTTTTTCACTAGAAATATTCTTTTAATATGAATGTTTATTTATACTATTTATATATCTTAAGTATTATCAACGTTTTTATAAATGTATACAACTATGTCAAACTACAAGTACATTTGTAAATATATAATAATTCATCATTTACTTTTAATATAATATTAACAACATGCTTCCACTTCCAAAAGTAAATACATGCATATCATATATGCACTGTACATTACAAATTAGTTTAATGTTTGCTATAAATCTTTGTTTGTGCATATACATTCAAAGTAATGTGTAGAAACATACACTCAACATACATGCATCCACCTCTACAATTTAAAAACAAGTTGTCATTACCTGCAGATGCACACATGTATACATTTTAGAAAGTATATATTGACTGAATTAATACAATTGTATAAGCAACTTTTATAATTCAAGTATATTTTACCTTTAAGGTATATTATATTTTACTTATTCTTTTTTTCCATATTAGTCCTATCCCACCTGCAAGTATATATACAGTGACTTTTAATTTTAGCGAATGTTTGAAAAATAATTTTTTCCATATTTGACACCATAGTGACCATAATGTTACCTTATAAATGAGTATAATTAAGTATTATAATTACATCAAAAATTATCGTTAGCTTATACACGTACATACCTGCATACATATACATCATGATATAAATATACATATACACGCACCAGCACGTGCACATCATGTACACATATACATTGTTAATATATCACACAAGCATACCACAGTGTATCTCATTTAAAAGATTTTTCCACTGATCCCACTTTTTTCAAAGTGTTCTAAATTACATGTTTTTTCTGCAACAATTGTTTTCTGCAATAAAGCATTGCTTCATATATTTTTTTAATGGGATGATGCTTATATTAATATTTATTCTAGTGGAATAATATATGAAATATTTTGTCTGGATTATAATTGAATTTATAGGATTGCTTGGTGAAACAGTATCTATTTTCCCAAAAAGGATATCTGGTTCATTAAAAATTATGTTTAAATTCACCTTATTTAAAATTAAGTCTGAAAGATAACTGTACAACCTTCTTATATTGGCTGAATAAATGTTTTATTGTTTCCTCGGTGGTTCCACATATTTTACATTTATCATTATCTGTGATTTCAATTTTTTAGATGATAGTTTAAGGGGAAAATTCTGTGTTGTAGACTAAATTGGAACCATTGTAGGGTTACGTCTTTTGTTGTCTTAAAAGGAATTATATAGTGTTGTTGCCATTTCATATTAAGAAAGTTTTGCTCGTTTTCCAACTTATATTCTGATGTAGGTTTTATTATAGGTAATTAAAATATGGTAAATATTTCTGCATCTTTTTTTTGGTCATTAATTAAAATTTTTACAAATGTTGGTATTATTGGTCTTTCAAAGACTACTGAAGCCAATTTTTAATGGTGGAGGAGAGAACCTGGTTATAATGTACCTGGGAAGAGACAATTGGCCTTCCGCAAGTAAACTGGCAAACTTTCTCACAAAAATCAGCTTAGGTTCTAACGGGGCTCGAACCTGCGCCGACCGAAAGGGAGAAACTTCAAGGTTCAAAGCGTGATGCTCAAATCACTCGGCCACAGAGGACCCTGCATGTCTCAAAGCACAGGTAAACGTGTGTGGCGTTACATATCATTAACTCCTGAACCCCTGTAGCTACATTTGGACTCATCTATTTCAAAGAATGGTAAAGTCCACTGTCAAAATTTATGAGTGTACAATTTGAAAAACAAACGTCAGAATGACTGTACATTTAATACTAACTTGTTCATCCATGACTTTTTACAAGTAGACCATACTATTTATTGATATGGATGATTCTAAATGTGAGCACAAGAGTCGATGAGTTATAAACTTATGTTTTCGTCTCCGTCGTGTCCTTAATGACAAAAATGTCGATAGAATATAAAAAATTGTCAAACACGTTCGTCGACGTCTTGCGATGAATTTCATTAGTATGGTTACGATTTCTAAATACCTTCCATTTTGAAATGTCTTTTTTCAAATCAATGCATTTAATGCATTTATTTTTCAGTGTTATCAGTTTTCCAGTCTTATCTACAATTTATGATAGCTTTTGTTTATTCAGATGGGATATTACTAGATTCTCTCCAATTGTTCAGTTATATCGTGGTGGCTAGTGGTGGAGGAGATAGTCCGCCTACAATGTACTCGAAATACGACCACAGATTTTCTGTACGTTCATTGACAAACGTCCTCACAAATTCATCTTATGTGTCAGCAAGGTTCGAAACCCCGCTTACTAGATGTGAGAGACGTCATGTTTTGAAGTGCGTTAATATCACCACTAACCCTTTTTACCCTACAAACCACAATGGACCTATCCAAATAAAAGTAAAACATACTATCTAGAAACTTAGGGTTGACAAAGCTAAGCTAAGGCCGACTAGATAATATGTGGACATTTCCATATAAACGAAGCATTGCGGTGATTATCAATATTAACAATAAAACGCATGGATCAAAATCCACAAACTTAAGCATAAAACAAAAGAAATACAATGTATAAAGAAGGAAAAACATTATAAATGATAAAACACTACGATGTAAGTTTGATGTTCATCTAGGATTATATATATTGTTTTGCAAATGACACTGAGAAATTAGTTGTAAATTTCCTCAAAATGTCAAAAGTATCATGAAGAAGTACAGATGTATATTCAAAACTCCAAGTACTCTGGAATACGACAAATTAGATATCAAAACGATTTCAACACAAAGAACAGTTGTGAATCCCAAACGGAATGGAACCAGGTGTCCGGAATATATTAAACCAAAATTACATTAATGAGTTAAACCTAGTTTTTTAAGGTAAACCCAGTTTTTCTCCTGTTAAAACTAGTTTCCATAGTAACCTACATACTGTAGTATTGATTGTGAAATGTCGGTGAAACTGGGATGGGTCTTATTCCTCCAAGCTACCTGATCCCACCTTTTGTCGAATATTTCTATGTGTTTAATACTAATTAAATCTTATATTTTTCACGATTTGCTGAGGCTAATACTTTGATATCAACGTTTTTTTGTGTCAAGTAGGTTTTACGCTCGAGCAGACTAAATGCAATTATACCGATGACGTTATTAAGTGTTTCGCAGATATGGGAAACAATAATTATCGGTAATCTGAGTCACTGAAACACTTAAGACCTATATATAATCAAATTCAGATCGTTGGAACTTATATTCACATTTTTGCCGTGGGTCAACTAACCGAAGGTTAAAATAAATTTTTTTGCATCAGGTTTCACTCATTTGTGAAATAAAATGAAACTTCTATGGATATATGTGATGATATGGTTAAGTTTCTTTTCATGTGTAATTAAGAATGGAAATAGTTTTCTTTCTAGAATCCAAGAGAGAAAAATAAATTCAGATTTACGCCGTAAGTATGGTAAGTATGATTTCTTTTTGGAAAATGTAGATTTACAAATACTACTACTACTACTACGATTACGACTACGACTACGACCACTACTACTACTACTACTACTACTACTACTACTACTACTACTACTACAATAACTACGACTACAACTACTACTACTGTTGCTGCTCCTTCTATTACTACAACTACTACTACTACAACTACTACAATAACTACGACTACAACTACTACTACTACTACTACTACATCTACTACTACTTATGACATTATTGTTTGTTTGTTTATTGTTGTTTAACGTCCCACTCAAGAATATTTCTCTCATATAGAGATGTCACCAAATGCCGGTAAAGAGCTTCAGATTAAGTCTATGCCATTGGGTAGTGAGGACTCATCCGAAGGACGGGAAACATACGTGCCACCGGCTTGACTCGAACTCAGGACCTCACAATCAAGATTCGAGCGCGCTACAGAGTCAGGCCGGCTCCGTGTTATTATTATTATTATTATTATTATTATTATTATTATTATTATTATTCATCTTTATTTCAGCTCGTGGATACTCAAATCCTGCTCCCAGACCCGGATTTAATACCGCGATGATGGCGGATGTCGTATGCGCATTTTTTATTCAGTCTAAACAAAAGCATTCAATTTCAAAATTTTGTAATGCTAAAACATCGTGACCTAGCCGTTGCGATTTGAGTTTCTCTGACGTTCGTAAGTCATTTCTTGTTAAAGTCACAGACAATCAAACAGGAATGTGTTTTTGAAAGAATGTTAACAAAGTGTAGAAGGAATCGCATTCAATTGGCATGGTGTACATATAGACACGGGATTACCATTGGCATGGTGTACATATAAATCACGGGATTATCATTGGTATGGTGTACATATAGATCACGGGATTACCATTGGCATGGTGTACATATAGATCACGGGATGAACAGTGACATGGTAAAATAGATCACGGGATTAACATTGACATGGTGTAAATAGATCACAGGATTACCATTGGCATGTTGTACACTGGAGCATTCATTATGGAATATCTGGGATAACCAATCCAAAGACCAATCTTGATAAGCCGTGGACATATGAGAAATTTAGACAGAAATGTAGACAGACGTTTAAATCCCTGGTGTCAGGTAATAACAGACAATAAGAAAAAAAGGCCACCCCAATGACAGAGCTGTGGGATTTTATCTGAAATATGTATAGAAACACTTAGTACTGGTTGAAGGACGGAAAGTGCAGCGCATCCTTTTTTCTAACAGGGGATGCTCAATTCACAATGAAACCTGTAACATAATCATACATACACAAATTTTGAAATAAATATTTAATCAATGAATAATTGTAAAAGGGGTTATGCATTATTGGCTTATAATCTACCCCGATGTGTACATTCTGTGTGATTAGGGACTTTCAAGTGTGTACTTATTATTTTGTATAGACATTCGCAAACATGTCGGATTCATGACAAAATACCAAAGTTATAAATACAAAATATCATAGATACTTAATTTTGAGCATGCAGATGTGTGTATCAACTAACTATATCACCATAGTGACGGAATCTTTTGAGACGATACTGTATTTACTTCATAAATTTATACAATCGACCAAACCTAGATTTGAGAGCCCTCTTTCATTTTCCATGTCCTGACAGTGTAAGGTAGAGGACATATCAATATTTGTAGAACGGTTTACGTAAACGTATGTGGGTGGATCACAACTATCTGTCTATAAGCATCATTAGCATAAATCTTTAAATTGTACCCTCTTACCCCAGCGCGTGACTTTTATTATAAACGTCGTACATGACGCTTGCACTTTGAGATACTCGAAAAGGAGATTATATTTTTAAAACCTAGCTATGTCGTTTGTAATGTCCTTTGAGTAACTGAGTTGATTCGTTTTTCAGCAACACGGGGAAATATGTCGATATGTTTTCTGGAATTCTGATAGTGACACAACCAACTTTTAGGACAAGCTTACATGTGGGTAGTCGTAGGTCTCTTTCCGTGTACAATGTAACCCAGTTCTCTCTTAAAAACTGGCCGTCACCATGTAACTTAAATATTATTGAGTGTGACGTAGATCAAACAAATACAATTCTAATAAAGTGTACTTTTTAAAAACAAAAATTATTTTCACGCCTTCCACGTAGACCAATATAGAAAATCAAAAAGAGGTTGAATCGACATTATACTGGTTTTATAGTATTTATATATACTATGAACTCAGGGACAATAGCATCTTCCCGAGTCAAGATTTTCTTATCTATTTCGTTTCTCATACACCGGGACATATTATATTTCATATTTGACGGCCACTGATAGCGACATCTAGCGCCGATCTAAATGTTCATTTAAATTGACACGACACTGACCCCTGACTTTTACCAATGAAAAGACTCGTGACATAGCCTGCACGTTGCCATTATTCTATGTTTACGTACTTTCCCCACTATCATGTGGTCCATTCGTGATCGATTGTTTGTCGCCTTTTGATTGGCAAATCCCATGGTAGTTGCGGCCAATGGTAATCAACGCCGCGAAGTCACAATATACAGACCAAATCTGTCAAGGTGCATAAGGAACGACGTGGATCAGAAAACACCGAATTGGGAAAATTAGAGCATTTTAGAGGGCATAGGGCTTTGCAATTTAATCGGTGATTTAATAAATCAATAAAATGAATTATTGAGTATCAGTACAAACAATTACATTATCGATAGTATGTTTATAACATTATATAAACTTCAGTGAAAGAGCATTGTCCGAATATGTTTATATTTTATGATTCTGTATGAAATAATCTTATCAAAGAGGGAAAGATAATTATTAATAAAATTTCATATCTGCTATCTTTTGTTTTATCAGATCATGTGTGAGTCCATGTATATAGAGCCGGCCTGACTCAGTCGGTAGCGCGCTCGACTCTGGATCGTGAGGTCGTGAGTTCGAGTCCCGCCGGCGACAGGTTGTCATCCTGTCTTTCGGATGAGACAGTAAAAACTTGAGCTCCCTTGTCACAGTAGATGTCGGCACGTTAAAGAACCCTCATTGCTCAATGGCCTTGAGTGCCGAGCATAGGCCAAAATCTGAAGCCCTTCATGGGCATTTGGTGACGTCTCCATATGAGTGAAATATTCTTGAGGTCTCTAAGATAAAGTGACACATGTTTTTTTTAAACACAAATAGTCTAAATTGGATCATAAGAGAGGTGGAGACTACTTTTGAGCCCGGAACTAGAGCAAGGCAAAGTATAAAAGGAAATTAGGTTCGAAGTCCAAGTGACATGATGCAAAGGTTCATTCTCACGTGTACAACTTTTTGGAAATTATATTCCCACTTGTACGACCAGGTAAAATATTATACTCGTGGCTAATTGGTTGAAATAACACACAACATTAAAGCTCGGAACTAGGGCAAGGCAAAGTATAAAAGGAAATTAAGTTCGAAGTCCAAGTGACATGATACAAAGGTTCAATCTCACTTGTACAACTTTTTGGAAATTATATTCCCACTTGTACGACCAGGTAAAATATTATACTCGTGGCTAATTGGTTGAAATAACACACAACATTAAAGCTCGGAACTAGGGCAAGGCAAAATATAAAATTAAATTAAGTTCGAAGTCCAAGTGACATAATACGAAGATTCATTCTCACTTGTACAACTTTTTTGAAATTTATATTTAGACTTGTACGACCAGGTAAAATATTACACTTGTGGCTAATGGGTTGAAATAACATACAACACAGGTTAACTTATGCTTTACCTGTTCACAAGTTTTGCCAAAGCTTCCATTTTTCAGTATTGTATAGAACATTTATAGTTTATATATTAATTCACTTAAGCCAATTATTTATTTATTCATTAATTCATATCTTATATGTTTCTCTGATTTTTCATTATCCAGCTTACGATTAATTTTGTACAGTTTAAAAACAATTTTAATATCCATCTTGCCAAGTCATGTACATTGTTTGTTGTGCAACTAATTACTGGCTGTTACAAACATATACATGTTCACAATTCCCACTTGTACAACCTTCCTTTTTGCAGAAATTTCTGAAAATTGTACAAGTGGGAAGACTCCAATACAAAATCAATGAAAACTGGACGAGTACGCAAGGTTACACCTGCCGCAGTTTGGGAATCAAATTCAAAATTAAATTAAAACGAAAGCCGGGGGAATAAATTGTCACCAGTACAGACGATTTAATTATTGCTATCAAACAGTTAGTGAATTATAGCACATTGTAATTACAAATAAGAGCATTTTATTACATGTATGTGTAATTATACATTTACAATCAATACGCCCGTGCAATACGTAATGTCGTATTGCGCATAGGTGGATACGGAAATTTTGCCGGAGCTATTTTTTTTAAATAGCATTCATGTCAACCAAAATATTTGATGGCGTCGTTAAAAGCAAAATGAATTTCAAATTTTTGTACACATATAGATAAATAAGGGACATGTAATAGCGGTTGGATTCAGCTGCTCTTGCACAATAACATGACGGAGTGGTATTAAGCGGAGGTAAATTTTTAATCATCTGTGGTCCCCAATGCGGCTGTTACCAAACATCTAACATGTTCACCATTCCAACCTTGTACACCTTCCTTTTTGCTCAGAAGAAATTTTCTGAAATTGTACATGTGGGAAGACTCCATTAACACAAAATCAATGAAAAACTGGGAGAGTACGGCAAGGTTACACCTGCCGCAGTTTCGGGAATCAAATTCATAATTTAAATCTAAAACGAACAAGCCGGGGGGAATAAATTGTCACCTGTACAGACCATTTAATTATTGTATCTAAACAGTTAGTGAAATTTTAGCACATTGTAATTACAAAATAAGAGCATTTCTATGTACATGTATGTGTATTATAATTTACAAGTTCAATACGCGCCGCTGCTAATACGTAATGTCCGTATTGCGCGCATAGGTGGATCGGAATATTTTGCCGGAGTATTTTTTTTTAAAATAGCTTAATGTCAACCAATATATTGATGGCGTCCGTTTTACAATGCAAAATGAATTTCAAATTTTTGTACACATATAGATAAATAAGGGACATGTAATAAATACAAAACATCACAAAAGTTTCTATCTGTATCACCAGACTGCACTAGATCGTTGTAGCGGATGGATTCAGCTGCACTGCACATAACATGACGGAGCGAGGTAAATTTTTAATCATCATGTGGTCGATTTACCTCACTTTTCAGTTACCATAAAATGGGATATTTTTGGCGTCCGTACAATTTGAGCACTTTGGTAATAAAATGAATGGTTATTTTTTGGCCATGTATATTTATATCATATTCAAATTTGACCTATCATCAGATCTCGGTCTTGTAGTGTCGAACATTCCAGGTGTTAAAAATATCAAAATATTAAAAGATGCAAGTAAAATAATTGGAATTGTGTCACATAGAACTTAATAAGAATTAATGTCCACACAGTGGTATTTAAAAAAATAACTTTGTTAACCTATACAACACTGATATGGCCAATATTAAACAATCGCTAAAATATCCCAATTTACGGTATGACAGGGTTCATGGGAAATGCATTCTAATCAACAGGATAAACGTATATATATTGACTCTTATCAGTATTATTTTATGCATTACCTAAAGTTTAAACTCCAGGTCAAGAAAAGGTTACATGGATTGTACTATATCTAACGTAATATTTGTGATACAAATTCCTATGACAACAATGTATCATTAAGTAGTTTGTTGTTGTATTTGAAATAATCATATGTTGAACACGGTTCCTTTCCGATATATAAACACCATATGCATGTAAAATTGAAATTCCTACTTCAATGTGTTAAATTTAAAAAAAGGAAAGGTAATCATTATAGAATTTCGAAAGATTACATAAACATACATTTTGAAAACTGACACAGTATCGAGCAAAACCAAATCATTTGTTTGTTTGTTCAGTGGTGTTTTAAGCAACATTCAACTTTTGAGTTATATGGTGGGACCAGCGGACCAGCTATGGCAGAGGCTAAAAACTGGATAGATTGCACTCGAAATAGGTCCACCGATATAGCGTTATCAAACTGGCCTTATGTAAGCAAACGGATACTTTAACTTGACAAATTAGCTTAGATTCCAGTGTGTCTTCTACTTGTGCTGTCGGGAGTCGATAAACCAGCCGACAACGGAAGCTGACCACACACAAGAGCATTAAAACACGTTTTCAGCAGACAACTATATAATAAAGATTCTGCTTGTGATCTTAAAAGATTACAGATCAGCACATTTATCATATTTATACATGTTTATGTGACAAGAAGTGTTTTACTGTCTGCCAACTGTTACAACTGATCCTACTGTTTGACAGGAAAAGTTGAACGTCTTAACACCGTTGATTCAAACATTGCCAGATTTTACCTTGTTAAAAATAAAAAAATACTGTTGACGAGTTGGTGTTGGTGGACACCTGTTTCAAGTACCAGATAACCATGTCGATAAAATATGTTTGTTTTGCGGTATAAGCGTTGATCTATATCTTTTATCTTGTCCGCAATCGAACTTTCATCGTCATTTTGACAACAGTTTAAGAATGTCAAGGTCATCTTGGTGTTTTTGATTGTTGTATTGCATAGAATAACTGCCCCCACCCCCACACACATCTTATCGTCGTTCTTCCTAGTCTAGCTGAAATCTGAGAAGATTATGTACGAGTGTCGGCGGTGTTGTCATGGACATATTGCTGATGTTCTCTCTTATACTTTTGTATTTACAATGAAATCGAGCCGGCCTGGCTCAGTCGGTAGCGTGCTCGAATTTTGATCGTGATTTCGTGAGTTCGATTTTAGCCGGCGGCAGGTTGATTTCGTGTCGTTCGGATGGAACAGTAAAAACCGAGGTCCCTTGTCACAGTAGGTGGCGGCACGTTAAAGAACCCTCACTGCTCAATTGCCGGAAGTGCTGAGCATAGGCCTAACTTTGAAACCCTTCATCGGCATTTGGTGACGTCTTCATATGAGTTAAACATTCTTGAGTGGGACGTTAAACTACAATAAACAAACATATAATGAAGTCATTAGATTTGCAACACTTTTTATTCAGTACCTGGAATCCGGAAATGTTTTCGAGCGTATTACATTTAGATCTTAGTAATAATGTAAATATTTATGTATTTGTGAATGTGTGATTATAATATCGTAATTCGGGATTCATATTATATGCAAAATATAGAACAGAATTATTGCTCTACCCTATGATGTTTTATACAGGTAAATTGTAAGCTCTGGGCAAATTGACTAAACGGTGACCTACATATTAAGTGCTGACAAAGCAAATTATAGGGGTCAGAATACAAAGTAATCGGTGTATTATTTACATCAAATATAAATATAACATCATGTAATACACACGTGATCATCAACCTCAAACAAAACAAGGGGTGCTAAAGTCAAATTTATTATAAACAATAAACTGTCAAACTGTTGCCCTACTTTTATATTTCAAAAGCGCATGTTATAATGACGAACCAAGACTGATCGGAACACCTCAAAAAAGGTCTATTCATTCGTAACTTTGAGAAAGAGACAATGTAAGATTTAAGCTTAACTTAACTTATATGATAGGAGTACGTTAATTGTCAAGACTGTGAATTGGATAACAATATGTTTATACTAAGTGTTATCAAATACTTAAATGCATATTGTCAATTTCCAGACTCATAAAAACATGGGTGGCATTTTGTCAGACAAAATTTCATAAAAAATGCAAATTTGTTCAGATTTGCTCTAAGAAGGTTTAAATTCAGCATTGGCGTTATATAAATGGATCATTTGAAGATATATTCTACACCATTCTGGTCTCAAATGTTAACGTTACAATATGCTAGTTAATGTAGGTCAACCTGCGTCCTATTAGAAATAAAAAAAGATTTATTATCTATGTGCCATAGACGGTATTCCACCAAGTATATTCCGTATTAATCTTCTCAAAAATTTAATCAACCAGCATTTTTCAAACAGGTATCTTATTAAATTATAAAACCTAGTGTAGTCAATCATTGGCAAAGACACCGTCAAAGCAATTTCACTTTATCCTTATATTCTGACAACATATTTATCAAACAATTCATTGAATAACTTACATTCCAGTGATTCCGCTAGCAAAATGCTATTTAAATGGACAACACTAATGAAATCTAAAAAAACAATAACAAAAAAAAAACAAAAAAAATAATAAAAATTTCCATTTTAAATTATAGAAGTACAGAAAAAACACGTAATGGTTGTTGTTATAACTTAATTACACTTGTCTAAATTTGTGGAACTGCAATTGGAAATATAACCGTCCTTAGTTTTTATATATGATAATCATTTACCGAACGTAAAACACATAATAAGCTATTCTTATTTAAAGGGCCACTAGCTGAGTTTTTCCCCCAAACTTATTACAACTTTTTGTTAATTTATACTTGATGTACAATAACAAATAAGAGCTATACACAGGTATAAAAACCTAATATTCCTATATGTTTTGTGAAAATAAAGTAACGTCCAGTAATAATAATAATAATAATAATAATAATAATAATATTATTATTATTATTATTATTATTATTAATATAATTATATTTGGTAACGATGGTGACAACGACAAAGATGAGGATGATTATGGTTATGGGGATACTCTACATGATAATCATGATCATGGTAATACACACTGAAATCTGAATATCAAAAATCATAATTAGGTCATGTATAATATTTGTTATAATTTAGATCACTTGAAATATCGTGCCTGGCACTCGCTGTATATTTACTCACGTGAAAGTCAACCTAATTTGATAATCATGTACTTTTTAATAGCCACCTGAAGTTGCAATTACACTTTCAAAAGATTTTAGTTTTGAAAATAGATTCGAGTTTATGTCAATCAAACCAGATCGTACAAACCACTCCAATCTTTACCGTAATTAGATTTACACACCGTAAACTGTCTTGGTGCACAAGGGTCAATTTAGTACTTCTGTGAATTAGGGACAAGTGATATGAAAATCATGTAAGTATAATGAAAGGAATTTATGTCTAACATATAACAGACCATACACTGTATAAGCACTCTATACAAGGGGCGATAACTCGCGACAATAATATTCGCTATTTTCACGGGGTTGATAAATCCGCGTATTTAAGAAACAGTTTTTAATCATTTTATATACTGTATACATTGAATTTTCGCTTCCGATTAATTTTCGTCATTTTTGCTCTGAGAGGACGACTTTAAACTGCATTCGAAATATTCAAGATCAAGTTATTGAAGTATGGACATACATGCCATCCATGATACTATCTGGGTGATTCAGGGCAAATTGAAGATGGACTGATTATGTTATATATATATATAGCTTTGTAGGTAAGATCTCAGCGTGGTATTATATGCATTTCATGGGTATTTAAGGTGTTAGTCTATCATTATTCACAGGTAAAGAGCGCTGTTTATTTTACAATACTATCTACCTGCATATCAGAAGTTTAGCTGCTGAAGTGTAGTCGTTATTTAGATATTCGAAATAAGATTTAGTGTTAAAAACAAGAGTTACATCCATTGGTATATTTCACTATATATATATATATATATATATATATATATATATATATATATATATATATATATATATATATATATATATATATATATATATATATATATAACTTAATTTCGACTGGTCATCATTGTAGAACCTGTTAATATTTTAATATTCTTCCAGTTTTCGATGGTATATGGAGAAAGCAAAACCGTGAACATTTCAACCCGTGGAATTAAACCCTTAAACAAAATAAGTCTCATGAACTGTATCAAATGCAAACAACAAATAAAAAGAGACACCCACCCCCCCATAATTAAGTTAACAATTTGCATCAAAATATATCCATCGAAATCATTACAAGGTCATATTATATATCAAAATATGGGAAAAGTAAGAAGCTCGTAAGATTTTGTTTAGATTGATGTCCTATATTTACATTCCAATATATCCTTGTTTTGAGAGTTGGTAGTCGAGATTGTCCTCTCTTAATTGTGTGTACGGCATGCCACTGTTGAATGGCTATTTTAGTGTTTTATCAACACTAGTTGTGAGATTTGATTGTAAAGGGGGTAAGTGTGTCGTGGTTTCAATTTCGACATTTGTGAAATAAACGGTAACACATTTTTTTCAAGACTGAGAAAAAATGTATCATCGTATATTCATATAACTTTCTTATTCAGCATAGAATCCAGTATCTGAGTGAAATTTAATAAACCTGAAAGCTGTATTTACCAAAACAATTATTTCATTTTTTCTACTTTTACTACTTGTAACTAATGTATAATAACAAAAGTGAGCTATACACAGGCATTACACATGTTATATATCTATATATATATATATATTGTGAATATAGGCATTACAAATGTTATATATCTATATATATATTGTGAATATAGGCATTACAAATGTTATATATCTATATATATTTTGAATATATTAAGATCAGGTCCAGTTGGCATTTATATACAAATGGTAAGTTTGCCATTGAAAAAGTGCCAATTTTGATTTCTCAAACACTTTTCACAAAATATATAAGAAATTAAGCCTGCGTATATCTCTTTTTTGTTATCTTATATATTATTAATCTTAAGTAGTTTTTTAAGAAAAGTACAACAGCCAATTCCCCTTTAAACAAACATATACATCGGTTCACCTCTTTCATCATTCAAATATAATTTTAGCGTCGATTTTTTGAATTCCCTGTGAAAAATGAATGTATGAATACGCTCAGTACGGTTTTCAAAATTTGAGTACGTACTGAAATGAGCAAAAGATAAATTTGAAAATATAAATAAATGATAAAGGATTTAAAGGAACAATGTATAAATTGTCTTTGATTTAACATCAGATGCTTAATGTTCTTCTTATCTGGTTTTAAGTGGACCTTCGTGGCCGAGTAAATAGTGCATCACGCTCTGGACCATGGTGTCTCTAACTTCTGGTCAGGGCAGGGTCTGGCCCCGCTGGAGTCCGAGTTTATTTTTCGTGTTAGAAAGTTTGCCAGTTTACTTGCGGAAGGTCGGTGGCCACTTCCCGGGTACTTTGTAACTGTGTTCTTTCTTCCACTTTAAAAAAACTGGCGTCGCCATATGATTGAACAATTGTTTAGGTGTGGCATAAAAATCTATTAAAATCAAAAAAACAAATGGGTTAAGAATAAACAAATAGACACAACATCATTTAGATTTGTTTGATCTCAAAATACTAATTAACTTTACAGATCAGGGATCAGAAAATGGCGTCGTCGTTGACAATATAATTTCCTTACGTTCCGAATGGATTCGAAATTGATTTTGGCGGATTTAGTGGTATTTAATTTAATCATTCCTTATTGATCAAAAGTTTGGTGTTTACGACATAGTTCACGTGAATAAATAAAAAAAAGTTTGTAAGTATGCTACAAACATATATCTCAACGGAATTGATTAATTTGAAAATAGATGAATATGGCCGTCTCAACCGAATTATTTCACCGAATGTATATCTACTAAAATATTGTATACCTCCCCGAAAACTAATAATCTCATATCTGATTTTCGTTCTCAAGTGATACAAAAATGAACTCACGTTAATAGGGGTATTTACGTCTCGACCCAAAATGATAACTTAATGGTGAAGTTGCATGCTTTTAGAAAAGTAATAGTATTAGTCAAAGTATTAGTCTGCTACTGGTTCCACCATACATAGAGGGGGCTTTAATGTGCCACGCTCTGTCGTGTCTTGTGTCGCGATTTTAAGTCTTCTTCATTTTATACTTAGCGAACAGTGAAATATACCAATGGATATAACTCTTGTTTTTAACACTAAATCTTATTTCGAATATCTACATAACGACTTCACTTCAGCAGCTAAACTTCTGATATGCAGGTAGATAGTATTGTAAAATAAACAGCGCTCTTTACCTGTGAATAACGATAGACTAACACCTTAAATACCCATGAAATGCATATAATACCACGCTGAGATCTTACCTACAAAGCTATCCATCTTGATATACAAATATTTGATAACAGGATTCTCTGTTTTAGATTTAATTTAAATAACGTCAAACTTTGACTCTCGTTCAGTGTATTGATATAGATGCGGGTAGATCACTTACATTCAACAAAGGTAGGTACATTCGAGTATTTCTCTTGTATGTACATTGTTGATTATGATTATAGGCGATGACAAACACAAATATAAACAAAATAATTATTGTTCAATTTTAATTTTACATTAAGTTATAGTCGAGTAACTTCCAAATCGTGTTTTTGTCATGAAACACTTTTTTCTGCAAAATCTGATGTTATGATTAAATAAAGTGTTTGACAGCAGGCCTTTGACGTTAATTTCGCAATCTTCAAAACCACACCAGTTTGATGATAAATCATACAGCAGGCTGTGCAAGAACGATCATATTATCGCTAAATAACTGTGATACTGCATGTATAATCATGCATTTTTTAAAATTCAAATTTGTATTCAAATAATCACAAGGAGGGACCCTGGACTGCCATAAGTATTTACTGTCCAATTGTTTTTATATTTGTATATAGGAAAATATATGAGTATTCTCTTTATTGTATGGACGACTTTAATTCTATCAGGAGTAGGGCAGCGGCCATATTGTTTCAGCCTCATTCTGTAGTCCAGATGATGTTCATCATTCAGAATTTTTGTCGGGCTATTTTAAACAAATTATAATACAAATTCCTATATAATGGGACTGATTCATGTACCATGTGATAACCGATAACGTTTGTGTGGTACTAGTATCTCCAGTTTTGATGGAACGTAACTCTACGCAATCTTCCCGCAGAAATGACGTTAGCGCGGGATATCGTCCTCTTGCGTCATCCCATCACTAATAGAAACAATAGTTCCGATCAAACGTTATCAGATATCAAATGGTACATGAATTAGTCTCATTATTAAAACGTTATCAAAATTAGTGTATGTGATTCTTCTCCACTCTAAACACGCCGATTTAGGACAAGCGCTAAAATAAACGAAGCTGAAATCTTTTCCGTCGATTGTATTATACCATTATACCTGCCATGATTCAAAGACCGTGGGTCTCTAATTTCCAATAGAATACATAGACACACGTAACTTTTCCAGAAAAAAATAAACAGACTACGATAAAAGGCTGATTACCGAATTACAGAAGTAACAAGTACATGGTTGGCCTTCATTTTACATTTTCATTTTGCAATGTTATAGAAAATATTTAACAAAATAAGAAATAAATAAAGTCAACATGAATTTCCATTAAACACAGACAAATAAGATTTAACAGTCTGTTATTTCAATATTTTGGCTATATATATATACTACAAATAGAAAATGTCATAAATGTATTTGGGTTTTTTTTTAAATTATAAATAAGTTTTGAATTTTTTATGTAAATTGTTTGACGTTAGTACATGCATTTAAAATAAAATAACTCGCTTAAAGGGGCAATACTTTTTTCAAACTTTTTGTTCCTTTTTTTTTCTACTACTAGATTGGTATACAGGGGCATAGAAATTTATAGATCTCTTTTTATTTTGTGAAAATTGCTTGAAAAAAAGGTTTGGCACTTTAATTTTCAGATGTAATTGATTAACTCAACCTTACTATTTGTATATGAATACCACACTGGACCTCACCTTATTTTCACAATATATATATATATATATATATATATATATATATATATATATATATATATATGTGTGTGTGTGTGTGTGTGTGTGTGTGTGTGTGTGTGTGTGTGTGTTGTATATATAAAGATTTCATGGTTTTTATTTGTATAACACTTAACAAAAGTTATTCATAATCGAATTTTATGCCCTTTTAACGTTATTATGAACAGATGTCATGGTTTTTTTTTTTTACCAAATGTACCATTCTAGTTCTAAAGGGTGCTTGGGACATCGCGCCGCTTAATGCTTTTTCCGCTGGAACCTAAGCTGATTTATTGTAGAAAACTTTGCCAATTTATTTGCAGAAAGTCAGCACAGGTTCAAACCTCGCTGGAATCTAGGCGGATTTTTGTTAGAAAATTACCAGTTTACTTATGGAAGACCGGTGGTCTCTTCCTGGTAGGTCCTGTATTCCACAATTCAACACTGACTGCCACCATATAACTGGAAATGTGTTGAGTGTGGAGTAAAACACTATTTAAATTCAACACTTAAAGGTTGATTAATATTCACATACTGATTAAGTGTACCTATCACACATCCTCTTGACTTCATTCGTTATCAGCTCTAACGACACATTTTGTGGTTTTGTGGTGTTTTAATGATTTGGTCTAAAGTAGAATGCTACTAAAGTTTAAGTTCATTTGTTCTTTTGATCACTTAGCTTATAATAACAAGCAATTCAGCTTTGAAGTGTATTTAAAATGGAAAATCATTTTTTAAAGTGGCCCTCGGGTACATGACCGCATGAATGAGAGACAGTTGTTGCGCAATCAATCAGATTGTCTTTATTGGTTGCAAACGGAGTTTAGATGAATTATAGATAAATATTATAATTATTGCCCTGATTGTAGAGAGACATGACCATTTGTTTACCCAAGGCAAGTCATATTTCCTGAGGGGGTCCCTCTACAACCAGGCAATAAATTGTTTATTATATCGATATACAGAATCAACAATGTCTAAGTTCAGCTTCAGGAAGGTGAAAACGCCGTCTGCTGTGATCTGACATTTTTGTTTATGTTTGTGTTCGGAACTTCTTGGGCGAGTTCCGTATTACGAAGGACAAAAGTGTCTAAAACATCCAAAGGATTCCGCATGCTCAACCAGTCCCAGACTGTGTGTCATCTATGAGGTATGATATTAGTGGTTATGTGAAATGTATGCTCATAAGACATGCCGATTCTTGATGGCATTAATAATATGGCATGCCGTCGCCATGAGCAGTTGACAGTCTCAAATACTCAAAGAAATAAATCTAAATGCAGAATTATAGTGAAATACCAAGTCTTACTTCATATACTGAGCCAGAGGTAACAGTCACAGTCATACCTGAAACCTTTGTGGGGCATTTAGCTGTGTTTTTTCTTCAAAAAGTTTGTTTTTCCTTTTTACTAAATAGATTGATATACAATAACGAAAACAAATTATACACAGGAATGAAAATTCTTAAATCCCTTTTTCCTTTGTGAAAATTACTTGAGAATTGATTAACGCAACCTTACTATTTGTATATGGATACCATACTGGACCTGATCTTATTTTCACAAAATATTGTATATAAGAATTTAAGAATTTTAAGCCTATGTAGATCTATAGCTCTTATTTCTTATTGTACGTCAAATACAAGTAGTAAAAGTAGAAATGTCGAAATAATTGTTTTGGTAAACACAGCTAATGCCCCTTCAAATGTGTGTGACAAACATTCAACCAATAAGCCAAGGACAACGGTAATGAATAAATTAAACAGGCATGGAATGATGGTCAAAGTAACTGTACTCTTTCCGCCAATTACTCTACCTTTTCTGTAATGAGAATTCAAAAGGGGAAATTTTAAGCAAGGAGGCTAACATTGTGATCAAAATTGTATTCATTCACAATAGCAGCGATATATAAAGTCAATCGTGTTCGATAACGGTTGAGTCGTCTGCACCGGATGTGACGAGAATTTATTCTTCAGTTACCTCGTTTGAATTTGACTGTGGATTCGAAGAGACTGTGATCGATCAACAGGCGTGCCGACCTGGCTCAGTCGGTAGCGTTCTCGACTCTTGATCGTGAGGTCGTGAGTTCGAGTTCAGCCGGTGGCAGGTTGATTTCCTGTCCTTCGGATGAGACAGTAAAAACCGAGGTCCCGTGTCACAGTAGATGTCGGCACGTTAAAGAACCCTCAATGGCTGTAAGTGCCGAGCATAGGCCAACATTTGAAGCCCTTCACCGGCAAATGGTGACGTCTCCATATGAGAGTGAAAGATTTTTGAGTGGGGCGTTAAACAACAATAAACAAATCGATCAACAGGGGATGCTTATTCCCCATTTCTGGATTTCTTGAAGTCCAGATTTTTGTCCAAAGTTCACCAGATTTGTATACACACTATCTCCTTAACCAATACTAATTCAATAGGGTATCCATAGATTAAATTTGGGAATGTATTATGCAAATGGGTCTTGAAGATATGTGATTTTTATATTGTTTATATCGCTGTTATATTATTTATCAATTAGCTTTGAATGATACCATTTATCCTTTCGGGAATACATCTTATACCAAATTCGAGCTCAACCGATGAATTCTTTTCGGCAGAAACTGTTGTCTTGCACATTTCGTTTGGCCTCTTGTAAAACTATAGTTTTAGTGTTGTTTATAATATCCATGAGTAACAACAGGAAAAAAACAATACTACAAACCTCTACCTACCGTATAGAGTTGAAACGGATTATTGCATATTGGTGTTGGTTTTTTGTTATATCTCTTGTCTTCTAAATATTATTAGCAATGTCTTTACGAAAAAAGAGGTCAACACAAATACTCAGATGAAAGTGGTATCATACAAGGTAAAAAAATAATCTAAACGTATTCCCTAATCCGTCTAAGAGTAAAGAATGACTATCTTAGCTTTTTCGGAGTTTAGAATTAAAACGGTGCTATGCATCCAAAGTGTTACGACGAATCATCACAAAACAAATATAGCAACCGAAAGTTTGACAGATTGCAGCAGCAGTGAGTTGTCATGAATTAACTCATCTACCCCTGAAGTCACATGTGGACTTGCCCATTTCAAAAAATGGCTAAGTCCATTGTTAGAATTCAGGGGTATATGAATTAGAATAAAAAATTCAAATCATTTTATATGCCACATAAAGTTATTGATTCCCCAGTTATGAGAGTAGACCATATACTGTTTACTGATTTGGTTGAGTCTATATTTGACCTCAGGGTTGATTAGATAACAACTCAAATACCTAACTGATTGTAAACTAACATTTATTTAGGAATACTATGTCAGTATTCCGATCGTCGACTTACAGTGCTACATTTGTATTGGGGAAACGCTCGTAGATACGTTAATATTTGTTTATATTTTTATCTGAGGAATATTGATAACGGATAGAACATCGTGTCAATGTTCCTACCAACGATCCTAACGGTTGGTATGTTATGTAATATACGATAGCCAATCATCACATGTGGACAAGATATGGACATTTAGTAGTTAACTAAATAGAAAAAAAAACTGCACGCAAAACACTCATGATCACTGACTGATTAAACGAGATAGTCAGAACTCTAAATATATTATAATCTGATAAATAATAATTGTGAAGTATTGCCTTGATATCATAATTCGATTTCTGTCAAAACAATTAAGATAATGGCAGCGATATATAAAGCCTTACATATATCGCTGGTATTGGCATCCTCATCATCAATATAATAAATGTTTTATCATTTCGGTTGTTTGCTAACTTTTAAATTTTCAGTTTTAAAGTTAGGAATTGACATTACAGACAATCTTTCTATGCACAAAGATTGTATTCATTTGAAGTACAAATTCTAAATGTTATAGCATCGGTATAATGATTAAACATTGCTTTAATAAAATTTCCTCTTCAAGGAAATATACCAATCATATTTTTTTTCAATATGTACATAATGATTCAGGTTAGACAGAATCGAATATATCAAGACACACTGGAGTTTACATATCTACCAAATTTACAAATACACACGTAAAGTAATTCTACCAGGGACGTGTGTGTGTGTGTGTGTGTGTGAGGGGGCTCTGTGGTAGAGTGGCCCGAGCATTGCATTTTAAACCATGAAATATCTTACCTGTAATCAGCGCGAGTTCTTATCCAGTTGGAACCTCAGCTGATTTTGTGAGAAAACTGGCAGATTACTTGGGGCAGGTTGTTACCCCCACCATTAAAGTCTGGCCGCCACTGTATGACAAAAAAATTCTGAAGTGTGGTGTAAATCTACATTAAAACGTTGAGCACTCTTATATGAATATTAAGAACTCCACTTTCAATTTTATTTCCATAACATCGGTTACAAATGTTTTCGGTTAACTGATATTTTTCAAACGGTATCAGTTTTCGGTTTAATCTAACAACACAAATTAACAACGATTAAACATGTACAGTAGCTATTTACGGAAAACATTTTTCGAGATATAGGAAAAGAAAGAGCTATGGAAATCGCAGGGTAACTTCAAGCTGGTCTATTTGGAATATATATCACTGTTTTACGCCACACTCGACGATTTTTCAGTTATATGGTAGCGGTCAGATTTTAATGGTGGAGGAGAGAACCCGGTTACAATGTACCCGGGAAGAGACCACCGACCTTCCGTAAGTAGACTGGCAAACTGTCTCACACAAATCAGCCCAGGTTCCCGCGGGGCGCGAACCTGCGCTGACCAGAAGTGAAGGTTTGATCAAATGTTGTGTGATGGGCGTGTTTACGTACTGAAGTTCTACCTTTTTCTTTAAACCTTGTCCGGATATATAGTAAAATGTCAAGAGTTTTATCAAGGGTTAATATTTTTTAAGTTTAGTCTGAAAAGGTTAGATGATCAATTTCCCAATATCTCTATATGTAGGCTACCTCACTTGGTAATTGCCTTTTTGGTCATAAAGAGAAGGGGGCATAACTCTTACATATTTACCATTGATTTTCTTGTCGAGGTGTGCAAGTAGCAACGAAGTGCACGGCGACCCGATCTGTGGCGCTGTTATTCGCCGCCGCAATCATGTTTTAGGTGTATTTACATATTGATTTATGGTCATATTTCGCTCTCATCAAGTCACTATTGTAATAATGCACTTATCACTGCAATTTTGCATCACGTATGTGATCATTATTGAACAAATCCGCGGTCAATAATCGCCTCCGGCTCTAGTTCTATTTCATAAACGATCATCTTCCTTGTAAACCACGAGTTAATTGATAAAGAGAAATATTCTATAAAAACAAAAATCGCGCACCTGTCATATCCCTATCGCTGATATAACTGAATGTTACTCCGAACAAATAGTGTTACACTCCGATCAAATAACGTTACACTCTTCTTTTGTGCAAGGAACTGAAATTTATTTATCAGATGGCAATAATCAAACTTGATAATTATCATTATGAGGGGTAAATATTTCATAGATAACAGTACATGGCATTTTCCCGGGTACAGTGTGACCCGGTTTTCTCCTCCGCCTTTAATCCTTATCTACGCTGTTTAACCGAGAAATATATGTATTTTTTTTAGATTAACATAAGTTATATAATTTAACAACAATAAAAACAATATTAAAATTTAAAAAAGGATATAGTTCGAACAGTGTCAATTTTTAGGTTATATGTGTTTTATCAAGTTGACAGAACACCAAGTCGGACCTTCAAGTGACTGTTTTCTAGGTCATTTAAAATATAGATGCACGGAAATCTTGCGTGCAAGGTTAATTAATTTAAATTTACTCGAGGCAGGTGTAAAGACCTATTTTATGTACAGGGATAGATAAGGGTTTGGCATATAAAATAAATATGGATATTACTTAATCCTGGCGGCAAACAAGTTAAGGCCGAAAAGAATGTGTATTTCGTCATTTTAGTAAACATCGAAAAACCAGTCCATTATAATAATAAATAACCTACATAAATGATGTTTCAAAAGCAGATTTCAAAAGTCCAAAATTCGTATAAATTGTGAAACAAGTATTTTCCGGTTTTTATACCATTTTTAAGTTTATTTACCTTTTGCAAATTTATATATATATATATATATATATATATATATATATATATATATATATATATATATATATATATATGTGTGTGTGTGTGTGTGTGTGTGTGTGTGTGTGTGTGTGTGTGTGTCTGTCTAATTTATGTTATGGACACTGTGACCCGGGACGCAGGTCTGAAATACTCTTATATGAGGTCGAGTTTTTCAGTCCAAGATACCCAGACTAGTGCCCTTACACCCAGTCTGACGTCCGAGATACCCAGACTAGTGCCCTTACACCCAGCCTGACGTCCGAGGTACTAGTGCCCTTACACCCAGTCTGACGTCCGAGATACCAAGACTAGTGCCCTTACACCCAGTCTGACGTCCGAGGTACTAGTGCCCTTACACCCAGTCTGACGTCCGAGATACCCAGACTAGTGCCCTTACACCCAGTCTGACGTCCGAGGTACTAGTGCCCTTACACCCAGTCTGACGTCCGAGGTACTAGTGCCCTTACACCCAGTCTGACGTCCGAGGTACTAGTGCCCTAGTGACCTTACAGTGCCCACACCCAGTCTGACGTCCGAGGTACTAGTGCCCTTACACCCAGTCTGACGTCCGAGGCACTAGTGCCCTTACACCCAGCCTGACGTCCGAGGTACTAGTGCCCTTACACCCAGCCTGACGTCCGAGGTACTAGTGCCCTTACACCCAGTCTGACGTCCGGGGCACTAGTGCCCTTACACCCAGTCTGACGTCCGAGGTACTAGTGCCCTTACACCCAGTCTGACGTGCCCTTACACCCAGCCTGACGTCCGGGGCACTAGTGCCCTTACACCCAGTCTGACGTCCGAGGTACTAGTGCCCTTACACCCAGCCTGACGTCCGAGATACTAGTGCCCTTACACCCAGTCTGACGTCCGAGGTACTAGTGCCCTTACACCCAGACTTCATCTTGAACCAATAGAAATTCAGACCAACACGATTCCCAGTTGCACAGATAATACTCTTGAGAAAAATCTATAAAACTAACAATTATGTCAAATGTAATGTTATTTGATTATTTCCTTTTTTCAGTGAGGCAGGCGTAAACATAACACACAACAAGTCTTAAGAAACCAAAATGTAAAACTGAACATTTTTGTTTTATAATATTATTATTATTATTATTATTTTTTTTTTTTTTTTTTTTTTTTTTTTGATGTTTGATAAATTTTACATGTATAATGTTAAACAATATGTACTGTCAGTCTCTCGGGTAAGTAGATATAAAGAAATTACAATAATTCATTGTTATAAAAAGGGTCTTTTAATGTGATCCGATTGATTTGATTCTATTTCAAAATACATTAATGTGTTAACGAGTCAATTACACAACTGTATATGAAAAAAAGTAGCTGTTTTGGTGTCCCTTGACAGCAAGAATATTTAACGTTCAGAAATGATAACAATAATCGATATATAAATTTATATCAAGTTTTCGATTTCATGATTCACGTATATTAAAAGTACATAACTGACATGTATGACAAATATCAATATATGTCTATATCATATGTATGATGAGATATTAGTACCGGGTATATCTGTATCGTTTAGTAAAAATCTTATCAATAAACAAACACGATAGACTTACGTCCCCGAACTGTGGAATACACGCTTAATATATAAGCTGATATACAAACTGACGTAAGAGTCAACCCGAAGTTTGTATGCAATTTTAGGGCTTGTCTTACCTGGGGCGACACCGGTAATTAACTCGCAGGTCCAAGGGATTTAGTAATCAACCGTAATCAATCCAAGCGTGTTACAGACTTCCTGAATGGCAAATCATAGATGACAATCCGATTCAGTAAACCGTTTGCAATACCTGTTTAACTGTACGGTTTCACACCTGTTTAATAATATTTTATTCATTACAGGGTCGGACTGTACTATAATGTGGAAAATAATTTTGGTATTTATTGTGGGTGCCTTGTCTTTTGTTTCCCCAGGTAAGTTAATCATTTTTTAATATTTCAACTGAGACAGAACCACTGTTTCATTTGACTGGAAATTAGCTGGAGATTTCCTCCGATTGCAACTAAACTGTAGTATTACAATTTTCTTACAATTATTATATATTTTCAATTAACATCAACATCACATCTTATCATTTCATTTTGGTTTAATTCTTTTAGGCAAAGATGTAGTCAAAATTGTGTTATCAATACATTTCTTTTCTCGTACAGAGATTAAAAAAAATCGTTAACAGTACGGAATGACCCACTGTCAGGATACCAGGTCATTTTAGTGGGTCCCTAGATCTTAGTCTGTGTGTAATTCTTTTTATCCGGAATTTCGTAATCCCAGACTCTCTGTAAATTAGTAGTGCACACATATTCATATAATCGAGTTGGGTTTTCGTGTAAAACTGTCATTTTCGTATTCTTTATAAATTGTATTTTCATTTATTTAATTTCATCATTTGTTTATTTTTTGTATATCATTTATAAGCTGATTATTTGATTTTTTGGAATTTTCTAGTAATATTTGAATCAGTCCAGCAGATTGAAAAAATCGCGATTATGAAGGTAATTTTTTTACCGGAGTTAACTTGAAATAAGACTTCATTATCAGTTGATACTCACTTAACTTTTAAATGGAATTTGATAGAATATTTTTCTTGATATCCTTATTTTTATGAAAGCGAACAAATATGACGGAAAGAAAAAAATATTATTATTATTATTCGAATAGGTGATTTCACTTTACAAAACGAACATTCGAATATTCAAGTTTGGAAACAGTTAAAACCTTATGCACCCCATTTCTTCCATTAATGTAGATCTGCAGTGAATATCACTAGGCCTATATCTATGGAAGGACGGTATTACGATATCATGATAAAGGATCGGAATCGTTGTAGGATTTGGACGGAGTTCAGCATTCAAAGTAGACAGAGTCGCCGAAACCATACCGCCGACTCCTGCCATTTTGAACTAGGGTCCGATTTCCGCACAAAATTGTTTTAAAACTGGTTGAATTTATAATTCTTGTAAGAAACCAGAATATATATATATATATATAAATATATATATATAATTTATAATGCCCAAGATGACACAAGTCACATATTTGTTAGACCCAGGAATATATTTTATCTTTGTGTAGGGAGCATTCATTGGCATTGATTCATAAGTGATATCACCTATTCGAATAGGTGATATCACTTTACAAAACGAATAGGTGATATCACTTAGTCGAATAAGTGATATCACCTATTCGAGTAGGTGATATCACTCATTCATTTAAATAGGTGATATCTTTCATTCGAATAGGTGACATCACTCATTTGAATAGGTGATATCACTCATTCGTATAAGTGATATCAGTTAAGAATTTATAAAAGTGATATCACTTATTCGCCTAAGTGTTATCACTTATTCGCCTAAGTGATATCACCTATTCAAATCATTGATATCACCTATTCGAAAGGGTGATACCACTAACTGGTATTAAAAAGTAAAACGGCGCCCCATGGATTAGGGCCTACTATGTATTGTCGGATCTCGAAATTTTCATTCTTCCATACCCTTGATTTATATTGATGTTCGTGGTTTGTAAAAAAGTTAAATCATTAAATAATTAATCATATTTTGAAATCTAGACTTATTCAGCACATTCAGAAACGAATTGATTATCTCCCCTTGAATTCCATCTTTTTAAAAATCCGTTCGACCACCGCATTACCGGTAACTTTGATAAGTAAATATAATCCTGCGTATCTATTCGCCTATCTACACTTAATGACTGATTAATTTATGAATGAATGACGCGATCCTGTCAAGTTGTATGATGTATAGGTTATGTGTAATTCTTTGTAATCTATGTCACCGGAAGTAGATGGGGGAAGTAAGCAAGTGTAATTGATTTTGAGACAATTTTAAATATCGTAGATAAAGCGGAAGACGTTGAAGTATTTGACATAAAAAATAAAAGAGTCAAATACCTATGGTCTCTAGCCTTGTCAACTACACAATTTCGATTGTTTTAGCGACAAGTTTACCTATCTAGATTATTACCCGGTGCACACATGTCTCTTAGTACACAAGTACTAGTAGGTAAATAGCTCTTCAGAGCTAATGTTATATCGTTATATTGTATATCCGACTCTAAATAAATATTATTTTATTTTATTTAATTTAAAGTACTTGTATCACTCTGAGTCAGTTTGTTTTTGTAACGATGAAAACCAACATCTGACTTGTCTCTCACCGGAACTGTCAACTGAGATGCTAATCTGAATTTCATATCAGACAAAAAAAATTCATTGAAGTCAAACTTTGAATAAAATTTTTAAAAAACAGACCAAATTCGGGGTAAGCCTACAAACGCTTCAAATAATATAAATAATGATATTTACAATAAATTTTACAGTGAAAATACACATCACGCCTACAGAATAGTATTATTATGTTGATGGATAGATCTATAGAATCATATATTTAAGAAAATATATGAGGCGAACTGTCGAGTTTCGATTCTAGCATTTGACGGTAACTACTCACTCGGAAATAAGAAAACTCGTGTCCATACTTTAGAGCAATATTATGATTTCTTTTTTTTTTCATTTCGGTAATATTCTCTTTTAAGACAAATTAAAAGTTTCTATGCCTGTGTATGTCTCTTTTTTGTTATTGTTTATCAATTTAAGTAGTATAAAAGGGGAGAATATTTTGGGGGAAAAACACAGCTAATGCCTCTTTAAAGCTATATTATATGTTTCTTGTTTCATTCCCATAAAATTCTCCTAAAAATTGTTTCCATAGCAAAATAATGAAGAGCATATTGTTGAAGTCGAAGGATTGCCTTTTTGTATACCTATTATTCTACAATTAACAATGCCCTTCAGACATACTTTTCTTTCGCAAATTTCCCACATTAAGAAGCCAGGGGCCCGTTTTACGAAAATTCATAAGTCCTAAATCATAACTTTCAGTCCTAACTACCATGGCAACGTATCGCTGATTGGTCAGTTCCATGACAATTAGGACTAAGACTTAGGATTGAGGACTTTCGACCTTTCTTAAAACGGGCCCCAGACCTTTTTTTCTTTTATCCATGCTTAATTTTTAATCGTACGACAAAAGTATACAAGTCGAATACTGGAGAGTAAAAAAACTAATAAAAGTAATACCGTAACGCTGTTACTATGATATTTATGTCTTTTTTCACAGCAAATTAATTTCCGTTTATTTTTCTTTTACAGCGGAGATTGATGTACAGTATGACTTCAAAATCGACAGCGAGGGTCATGTGTTTGAAGGTTATGTATTTCCAAATGTAAGAAATGGTGACAAGGTGGCAGTCAGCATAGATCAGGATGAGACATTCCTGGAGCAAGGAAGAAGGGTTAACTACTTGCGTCTTACAGTGCGAGAAAGACGGAATAACCAGGTAAATGTTCACAAAGAGATAGAAATACATTAGTTGGCTATAAGTATGCTCCCATAATTTATTTTCAAAGTATATTCTCAGTAAATCCATTGTGATTTTTTCAATAACTCCCAGAGAATTTGTCTTTTATCCAATTTTAAGAAAACTTGATTCACACAAATTTGAGGTTTTGGTACTCATTTGGTAGAAATGCCATTGTAGGCATTTTTCTGTTTGTTACAAGGATAGTGAATGGATCTATGACATAATATATAGACGCCACAATAATACCATCGATGATTGGCCCAGGCCCTTAGCGTTAAGCACGATATTTTCTATCTATTTTGGATGTATAATACATTCAGAGGGCAAAATCAAACAAATGCAGAATTACTCAGGATAAATAGGGAATTAATTTTTGGGAACTTACTTTTGTCTTACTACTCTGCGCTTTTCTCATTTTAAATTTTCAGAGAAACAGAAATGATTTTTAGTCATAATTCACACTTTTCAGACAGATTTGAAGTGAGTGTTGTATTATGATCTAACCGACTTGTTTTATGCACGCACATGCAATGTGTGAGTGTGTTTTGTAAATTTCATTTGCATTAAATAGCGAATTTATTTTTAGAAATTGACATTATGCAGACAGACAATTTCCATTTCTTCTTTTAAACAATTCCTGTCTCTGTTACAATTTATTTTCAATTTACAGACAAAATCGAATTACATTGTTGCTGACACGGATGCATTTATAATTGACGAAGACAACTACATCATCATAAACAACTCGGATGCCTTTCATACGGATAAAGAAATCGAATTCTACGTAAGTCTAAAACTACGTGCACAAGCACTCATAAAAGTAATGCTTATATGCAAAAACACGTAAAACGTTTATAGGCGCAAACACTCACAAAAGAATAATTCTTACAGAAACAAAACACTCACAGAGACATACAACTTATAGAAACACAACGCTCACAGAGACATACAACTTATAGAAACGCAACACACACAGAGACATACAACTTATAGAAACACAACGCTCACAGAGACATACAACTTATAGAAACGCAACACTCACAGAGACATACAACTTATAGAAACGCAACCCTCACAGAGACATACAACTTATAGAAACACAACGCTCACAGAGACATACAACGTATAGAAACGCAACACTCACAGAGACATACAACTTATAGAAACACAACGCTCACAGAGACATACAACTTATAGAAACACAACGCTCACAGAGACATACAGCTTAAAGAAACACAACGCTCACAGAGACATACAACTTATAGAAACACGAAATTCACACAGACATACTGTTTATAGAAACAAATCTTAGAGACATACTGCTTATAGAAACAAAATACTCACAGAGACATTCAGTTTACAAAAACACAGCAATCCAGCAATCACAGAGACACTCAGCTTATAGAAAAACAACACTCAGGGCTCATATACAGTATTTAGAAACAACAAACTTGATATATATATATATATATACTGCATGTATATTGAAAATGTACATAAACATATTCTTCTTGGAAAAACATTTCTATCATTTTATCCTTTGATTTACCAGGGTTTGATTTTACCAGAGTGAATATATTTTGGTACAACACAAGGTAAATAAAAAGTGAAAATATGTTATTTCGAAATACAAAAGTCTTAACCAGTGATGTTATCATCACAGTTGACATTGACTGGTACATTGCGTTTACATGTTACTTGTTATCTCATGCAATATTGCAGACATGATTCCAATGTTGATCTTCTTATTATTTCAGGTTGTCATGGTAGCAAAGAAAGATAACAGATTTGTGTCTAACCCTATACCTTTTGTTGTCCGAATGGAAAGCAAAGCAACAGAAGACAGCCATTATTCTACAACAGCCGCCATATTTGCTGGAGTACTTGTTTTGATAATAGTGCTCCTGGCGCTACTTATTCCATTCTTTGTCAGGGCGAAACGGAGACAAAAGGCAGGGAAACCAGTTTTTCAACTTGGTAGCCATCAAGGATCAAGTGAAAAAATCCCACATGTGGAATCAATGGAAACCATCTCCGGCATGCATAGAAATCCCAGTGAACCCGATTGGTATGGCAACAAGATATTTAGCTATGAAGATGAAGTGAGAAAAGAGAAAAAAGAATTCACTGAAGATATAAAATCAACAATGAACAATTCAGTGAAAAGACAAATGTCATACCCCCCTGCAAGTAGAAATATAGACGCTTCAGCGAAATATAGTGCGAGATATATACCAAAGGATGGTTTAAACAATTCAAACACGGGAACAAGTAGAACAGGTGCGGGAAAAGTTACTATAAATGCACAGATTGAGTCTGGTGAGGTATCGAAATTGTAATTAGTATATGCTACCTGTATTTAGCATCAGGATGTTATTGATAGATGATAACGAGATGAAAAAGAAAATGATTTAACATCAATATTTACAAGTAAATGGGAGTGAATGAATGCACGTCGTTTATCACGTTTTTAGCATTGATCAAATACAGGACATATTAAGCGTCTTCTTTCAGACAAATCGTTCCGTCTTGCTGTGTCCTGTTAAAGGATGCAGATAAATGTAATGGAATATGGCCACACTAAAACAAAACATTTCACATTCTTGCATTACCTCCCTTTCAGTATCACCGAGTTATTCTGGATATCAGATCTTATCACACGAACGCCTGATGTCGTTAACGTAAAATAGTACGTTAAACATTCTTAACATAATCTGATTTCGACGTCTAGGTACTAGTAACATGATATAGCAAGCCAGGTATAATATATTTTCAAACTTTGATGTATAATTGCTCTTACAGCACCGGCCCCCATGCCTCTAAAAATTAAGTGTTTTTGTACCATATTGGTTTTGAGTTTATCTAGTATTACTACAAAATCGGTTCTGTTTTTTTTTTCAAAAACTACAAACTTTACAAGAAAATTTTGTGATAACATGGAATTTACAAATAATTGAATATTATTAGATATAAACATATTATACTGTTAGTACATGTATTATTTTCATGTAGCCAGATGTATTTGTTGAATATATATTTTGATATACATGTATTTGTTATAATGAATATATATTTGCTATGTATATAAATTATCTGATTTATTTTACCTCTTGAATAGAATCATTTCATCAGAGGTTTGCAAAAAAGTCCAAACCTATGGGTAGTGTGGTATTTTATGCTAATGCGTTCGTAATCCCGTAATCGCAGACGTTATGACATTGTTATAACATTACATGGTAATCTCTCACCCGTTGTTTTGTTATTCAAAAGAACTACTGTTTTTACAGGGTAATATCGACATTTTTTTTCTACACCCCTAAAGAAACATTTGGACTTGCCTTAGTCATTAATTCATAGAAGAATCCATTGTTTCTCAGGGGTTGATGAGTTAAAAGATATATGTTCGTTGTTTTACAGAACATCTCTGCATACGATTATTAAGGGTATTGGACAAGATTAGAATAATATATACCATAGATGCAATATCCAGTAAAACATGTTTATAAATGTCACTCGAGGGAGAGAAAAGTAGCTAGTATATACAGTTGGCCTTTATAAAGAGGTTAAATTATTATAAAAAGTTAGCATGTTATGTTAGCATGTTATGTTTGAATGACCTTTATATGCAGGTGCTCTTTATACATAGGCGACCTTTAATGCAAGGTTGACTGTATCTCATAGATATTATTTCTACCATAACATGTGTTGTTATACCACTCTCAAGTTGTTGTAAAAACGACTTAGTTAACCAACAGGGCTGAATAAATCTCACTGGCCGAGCCCGCACTCCTTTATTGAAGTATCTAACAATGTATTTTCCCTACCTTTGACATATTGATGTAATCTGGAGATTGAAGCGAGGTACAGGTTTGACGCGGTCATGGTTGTCCGAGCCCGATAGTGTCTAGACGTGATGTAGGTTAATAATCCATACTACCTATGTTTTCAATTATTGTAGAAACAGATTCAACAACTCGTGTAAGTTGATTATCATGTTTATCTAACTCTTTTTAGTCAATTTTCCAAAAATGAAAATACACTCGTCGGTAACCTTGTGTCTTTTTAAATTTTGAAAATTAACTATTTCGAGTTAGATAAACAAGATAACCAACTAACACTTGATGAGGAATCTCTGTTTATCTGTGATCTCCATTTAATATATTTCATAGATATATCTACAATTTCCATATTTTAGTCCCAGACATGTGGAATATACTTCCACGAAGTTTCATTTTCGCTTATATAATATATTCAATTTAAATGCGATTTTTCGTTATTATGTACCAGGACATTGAAATATGTGATTACTTTGTAAAATATGATTATATTGAATTATTTATTAACGTAAATTTTTATACATGTAAATTTTTACAAACAGGAGGAAGTAATTTATGATTGTTTGTGATTTAATTGTTGTGAATTCGTATATTATCTCGTTGTTAATTTTGAATTAACCGGGTGGGTGTAAAAGTTGTCATGTTGTAAATTGTGAATTTACACCCATCCATGACAATATTGTCATTCTGTATTTCATATGTTAAAAATGTTTGTCTTAAACCCATGTTGTCGTTTTGTAGTATTAAGAATACACATATATAATTGTATGCTTAAACATAACGATTAAAATGTGATATTACAGATAAAATACAAATTTTATAATATTCAGTGTTACTTTTATTTTTTAGATAAGTGCGAGCTGATGGGCCCAGGTTCTATTCTCAGTACTATATTATTCCGAAGACTTTAAAAAAGCTGTGTTTACGCCAGTGCACGTAGCACATAATTTGACCCTATCTGCACTGACCTTAGTCGATAGGTCAGGTCAAAATATGCAGTATCATCATTATTAACATTAATATTACATGTACATTAATTTGTTTATCCTCGGGCATATGGAGTTACGTTTTGCCAGAGTTGGCCCGTACACACATTACAGAAGGTGCTTTATATACCACTCTTGTCAGGGAAGGATTACTTTATAGAGCGTGCCTTATACAGCTCTTGTCATGGGATGCTCATTTTATAGAAGATGCCTTTATCATATACAACTTTTGTCCTGAAAGCTTAACTTTACAGAACTTGCCTTATTAACAGTTCTTGTCCTGGAAGCTTCACATTACTGAAAATACCATATATATACAACTCTTGTTCTGGGATCCTCACTTTACAGAGGGTGCCTTATATATACAACTCTTGTCCTGGGATCCTCACTTTACAGAGTGCCTTATATATATACAATTATTGTCCTGGGATCCACTTTTTACAGAAGGCGCCTTATGTACAGCTCTTGTCCTGGGATCCTCACTTTACAGAGGGTGCCTTATATATACAACTCTTGTCCTGGGATCCTCACTTTACAGAGAGTGCCTTATATATACAACTCTTTTCCTGGGATCCTCACTTTACAGAAGGTGTCATATATATATATACAATTATTGTCCTGGGATCCTCTTTTTACAGAAGGCGCCTTATGTACAGCTCTTGTCCTGGGATCCTCACTTTACAAAACGTGCCTTATTTACAACTCTTATCCAGGAATCCTCCCTTAACAGATAGTGCCTTACTTTTGTCCTGGAATCCTCCCTTTACAGATAGTGCCTTACTTTTGTCCTGGAATCCTCACTTTGCAGATGGTACCTTATGCGCAACTCTTGTCCTGGAATCCTCACTGTATAGAAGGTGTCTTAAACACACCTGTTGTCCTGGGATCCTCACTTTACAGAAGGCGCCTTATATACAACTCATGTCCTGGAATCCTCACTTTACAGAAGATGTCTTAAACACAACTTTTGTCCTTGAATCCTCACTTTACAAAACATGCCTTATTTACAGCAAGACACAAATTGTGATTGAACTTCTGAAATTTTGATTATTGTACAGGGGTTTAATTCCACGGGTTGTAATCTTTTATATCTCCAGGAATCCTCCCTTTACAGATGGCATAATTGCATTCACTATTTCTTAAATTCATATATTTGTCAACACCGTGAATATAGCGAATATTAAAGTCGTGAATATCGCAAATATAAACAACTTGATATTATATACCGAATGTCAACACCGTGGATATAACGAATATCAACACCGTGAATATAGCGAATACTAACATCGTGAATATAGCGAATATTAACACCTTGAATATAGCGAATATCAACACCGTGAATATAGCGAATATCAACACCGTGAATATAGCGAATATTAACAACGTGATATCACATAGCCAATATTAACACCGTGATTTTATAGCGAATATTAGCAGCATGATATCATATAGCAAATATTAACACCGTGAATATAGCGAATATTAACAACGTGAATTTAGAGAATATTAACAACGTGATATCATATAGCGAATATTAACACCGTAAATATAGCGAATATTAACAACGTGATATCATATAGCGAATATTAACACCGTAAATATAGCGAATATTACCACCCTGAATATAGCGAATATTAACATCGTGATATCATATAGCGAAAATTGACACTGCCAGTCATTATCATTATTTGTTTTTGTTTAGTTTTTGGGTTTTTTGTTGTTGTTTGTTTGTTTCTTTTGTTGTTGTTGTTGTTGTTAGTTTTTTTTTTTTTTTTTTTTTTTTTTTTTTGCTACACTCGACAATTTTTCAGTTACTCTGTGGTGACGAATTTTTAATGGGGGGAGAGTACCTGGATAAAATGTATATGGAAAGAAATGCCGGTCAACTGTTAAATCAAATTTATAAACTTCCTTAGGACAAGCTTGACGCCGGTCAACCTTTAAATCAAATTTATAAACTTCCTTAGGACAAGCTTGACGCCGGTCAACCGTTAAACCAAATTTATAAACTTCCTTAGGACAAGCTTGACGCCGGTCAACCGTTAAATCAAATTTATAAACTTCCTTAGGACAAGCTTGACGCCGGTCAACCGTTAAACCAAATTTATAAACTTCCTTAAGATAAGCTTGATACCAAAGTATTAATCGTCAGAAGGTTCGGGAGATAATATCTGAATCTGGTAAATTTTGAACAAACACGGACCTCTGTAAATCCAGACATATGACCAGGTGACATGGGATAGTTAACATCTCCACTCGACCAGTCACATCCACTACGTCTCAACAAAAATGGAGAAATTATCAACAGGTTGCAGAATTTATTGAATATAAATAAATTTAGATATTTTCAACTGTTCTTGTTTTCCTCATAATATTTAATGATTTTACATAAGATGTTTCGACTCTCCCTTTATATTTGATACGATCACGTGACAAAAAAACCAACTTTATTGGATGTTTATAAACTCTCGCGAGTCCATACGTGAACATACGGACGAAATATTTCAATTATCAAATCATTAAGACAAATATCTTGACTTGTTAGACTATCATGTTGACAATAAGATTACATGTACCATTATATAACAGGGTAATCTTGTTAACACGTAGTGTACCCGACATCGACTTCTTCACCAATACATTTCCAAAATATTTAACAGGTCAAAATCACTATCTGCATATTTGAAATATTTATCAAATTAAATCAATATGGATATCTATCATGTTGATCTTATTTGTTGAATACAATACACGTGTTTAAATATGATCTTAACAACCTTGGCGTTTGGCCTATTTTGTTTATAAATGATAAATAGGAAATGAAAAAGAAATTTGAAAATTCTGATTATGTTCTTTTTTTCAAAACAGCGATAACAAAACCTCTAAAACTAAGTTTTTATTATTATTTGTTGTTGTTTTATTGCTGTTACGAGAGGGTTTCCGTATTTATAGATAAATCACAGATTTTGGCTTGTGATATGAACTTGTACCAACTCAGTAACTGTTCTGTGGTGAGTGTACCCTGACACATGGCATCAGTTATCCCTTCCAGTCAGCTCAGATTCGAGTCCCGCTGAAAACTAAGTCGATTTTTGTGAGAACGTTTGCCAGTTTATTGTGGAAGGATGGTGGCCTCTTCCAAGTACATCGTAACCAGGTTCTCTCCCCAATAATAAAAACTGACCGCAACTAGATAACTGAAAAATTATTGAGTGTGGCGTAAAACACCATTCAAAATTCAAATTCAAAACTCAACAGTCATTCCAAAAGATAAAGGCGTTTATTCTATGTCGAATGCATGGTTAGGTACTGAACAGTCACTTCCTTTGTTGATATTTCCTTGCTTAAACCCAGATTCGAACGCCAGTGGTCTAAAAGTAATCGGAAAATCTTTAAATGCACACATTGATAACCTCAAATTTGTCTGTGCGGATATGTTCTGGCAGAAATGTTTGCAAATTCAGAATTTTCCTCACCATCATTAGAAATATGACGTCCATGATATAAAATCGTATTTTCTTGTTCTCTTTTATTGTTTAATGAAGAATTAATTAATGAGTTTGCTTTACGCCATACTCATCAAGTTTTAGTCATTTGGTGGCGGCCAGGTTTTAGTGACCAGGAGAAAATCTGGTTATAATGTACGGAAATATAAGAAAAAACACGTGTAAAGTATTCTTTTTCGAAGTAACTGTTAATAAAGTGCTAAGGAAAAATGTAATGGCACACACTAACATAAAAAACTTAGTAAACAACAATGCAAAAGTAAGTTCCTTTAAAGGTGCATTAGCTGCCTTTACAAAATAAAATATTAAGATTTGTTTTTATTTCTACTACTTGTACTTGATGTACAATAACAAATAAGAGTTATATACAGGCATAGAAATATTGTATTCCTACATTCAAATTGCAATTAAAGACGTGACAAACATGGGTCCACAAGCAATTTTACAACATATATAGAGATTAATTTTAGTAATTTGTATGTCTGTGTTTATCACTTTTTTGTCCATCTAAGAAGCACAGTCAAACCTGTTTTAAGAGACAATCCACAGGAAGAAACAAAAAGGGTCACATATGACAGGTGGTCTATTAATTCAGGTTAAAAAGTATATACTAATGTACGTTGGGAGCCACACATTTGGGTCACATACGACAGGTTGTCTCTTATTTCAGTGGGTCACTAAAGCAGGTTAAAATGTATAATCTGAAAATGTTTTTAAAAAACACGGATAGTGCCCCTTTAAGACAGAAAGTACAAACATACAATCAGGAATTAGTTACAGACAGAGGTGGCTTAGAACTCACTCAAGTTTATATAGTCATGGCCTAACAATTTCTACGATCACGGTAACACAAGGATTTCAACTTAATCTTGAAACGAATTTATCCTTGCTTTCGATGACATTAAAATTGGTATCTGGTAACGCGGATATCATGTTAACACTTGACATAATATCAAGTTGGCGTTTTCTTATTTATATAGTAAACAAACATAACACAAACGTTATAGTTAAAAATGGATTAGAACAAATACTCAAGACGATTGTTTTTCTTCATCAGTTGAGCTCCAATTTTAAATAGATGTATATTTTTGCAAGTCTGTCTATAGATTATATAGAACAAATGGGGAAACAAACTATATTAAGCAACTAAGTAATTGCTATGTAAAAAAATTCAGCCACCAAAGTATAAATCAATAGAATGTCCAGGACAGATACAAATCCGGCAAAAATGGACAAACACGCACCTCTGGAAACCAAGCGGTGGGATCAGGCGCCATGGAGGAGTAAACATCCCCTGTCGACCGGTCACACCCGCCGTGAGCCCACAGTCAAGTCCAATGAAACACATGAGGAGTGTATCCTCGTCACAATTGGTACAGACGTCTCAACAACCGCCAACGAATAGGTAATTCAACATTTCACTTAGTGAAACAGAGTAGTCGCAAACAAGCCGACAGTTTGTTGAAAGACCACGTCTCCGAACATTAGAAATATATGGTCTATTAGAAATTCCAGCATGTTTTGTATATCAACCTCAGTGTATTTATGTGTAGAATCAGAGTGTTGTTTGACGAAATAAGTATCCTGATAGCCAATCACTAGATATTTTAAATTTTCGGGTACCACCTTTAGTGAAAAAACAGTTGTCTATGATGCTGAAAAGTCTTTCTTTTAATTTTTTATGTGAAATAGTTGCGTAAAGAGTAGAGAAGCCATATGTTTTGATACTGTGAATTCGAGAAAAATTGTGTGCCTTCAAACTTTCTAAAAGTTGTTTAGAATTTTTAAGTATCCACATCTGATTTACACCGCTTCTGGAATAAGCAACTGTACAGTATTGTTGAAGTTTCTCCTTAACGGCTGTCAATAACTTGGTAAGGAGTAAAGATAAAGGTTTGGTAGAACATTTGTTGGATCCTGCTATGTATCTTTGCTTATATGGGGTTTTATGAAGTTTAGGTATCCAATATAAATGTGGTATCTTTAAATCGGTATCCGTTGTAGGTATATCAAATGAGCGTAGTATGGACACGTGATTTTGAAGGATCTCGTCCTTTGAAAGTGAGCTACGTGTGTATGTAGGATTTCCAGAATTCGCATTAAACCCAAGTTCTTCTAATAAACAATTATAGTAATGTGCCTTACAAATACAAACTATATTATTTGAGGCTTTGTCTGCTGGTACCAGTACATATTGGTCATGTAATATATCCAGTTCAGTTACTACTTCTGGATCATTAAATACCGAGGGATAACCTGTTTTCATAGTCCCTTTAAGTTTTCGAATATATTTTATCAACCATCGTATGGCTTTCAGCCATTCAGACAAAGTGTTTGGTTTTACGTCTTCATGTTTGGCATAATCATCGACAAAATCCATAACTAAACTGAAATTCTGACGCCAATTAAAAGGAACGGGCTTCCCGGTATTTAGGGCCCCTTAAAATAAGATTTTTGAGGCTTTCATTTTCAACAATAGAAACGTCTCCGGTAATGACATGCCCGATAGGATTGTATTTGAAAGGAGATGAAGCACATGAACAGGTGACAGTGTTGTGTAGAAGATGGTTGATGTCTAGGCACTGCAAAACCTGTTTGTAATTGAATAGCTTGGATGCGATGCTAGGTGTATAGCTATATAAGATGCAAGGCGTGGTCTTCAGTTGAAAATATGGTGGAATACAGGACTGAACTTTTTTGTGATTTAGAACATTGCCAATGTTTAAAGCGTTTATGCCTTTATTTGTAAATTTAAGTTTAAGGAAAATACGTTTCTGTTCAGAACAGTCATCGTTTGTAACGCGTGCAGACTTAAACAGTCTGTGATAAGCGATGTCCATTATAATGGAGTTCAGTATGTATTCTGGGGTTGAAGAATCCGTGTAGGGGTTCATTCTTGCTTCTTGAAAAAGATTTGTAAAAGGAACAGAATAAAGTTTGCTGCGAATGTGATGAAGACCCATTTTTTGTTAACGTAAGGTAAAATAGATAATAAAGTAACATCATGTATGTAGGGTCGGTTGTATGAACGATGTCCGTGACTTCGTTTACGTCTTACGTTAGAATTAAAAAGATCCATCACATTAACATCATTACACAATGGGCTTGATAGATTGCCTACACTTTGGATATTATCGTTACATCGTTATATTTGACACTATCAGCGGAGCGATGACCTTTTTAGCTAATGCATAACCAGTTCACATGTATTAAAAATATAAACTCAACGAGAGTGATTGTGTTGCTGTTGTTGTTGTTGTCGTTGTTGATGTTGTTTCTCCTGTTTGACAATGTTTTATTTTTGTTTTATATTCTTACAATAAACTATCACTGATATAGAGACCTCACCAGTTTTAGGTGCAGTGCCACCTATGTCGACCTGCGCTATGGACTGACGCCGATGGAATATATTCACGAGTAATAAATACAATATAAAGTCCGAATAATCCATGACTTTGATATCTGCAGAGCGATTGGCGAAGAAATTCTTTGCTCTTTTACAATTGTACCAAGCGATACCGGGAATATTCCACATGGGAGTCAGAATAAAACACTTCTACTACACCTCTGTGGGCAATACTGACGAGAGGTGTATTGTATTTATTTTTTGGGGGGAGTGGGGTTATTTAACATGAATTATGGTCATATGACGAAATTTGGCTGTAGAAATGTTCATATTCGGCAATACATATAATATCATTACTGGAAAGTGTTTTACAACGCAATAGTAGGAGTAATGTTCCTTTACCCATCTTATTTACCCATTGTCTAAAAGAGAAATTTTACATGATTTAATAAATAAGGAACATGTAACAAATACAAAACTACACACATCTTTCTATTCGTATCATCAGATCGTTTTAGCGGAAGATTCAAGAAGATCGTAGCTCCCGTTGAATCCTTCCGCTTAAAAAATCTCTTATCAAGAAGGTGCGTTTCTGTTTTACCTAGGTATAGTTAAGATCAACTAATCAAGTAATTACAAACATACGATGTTGGGAAATAAAATTTTATCTTTGAATTTTCATTTTCGTATTACAACAAACTGACTTAGACATACTGATTTCCCTTGACAAATTGTGAATAAAGACAGTTAAGTGACAAACGTCATTTTCGTATAACAACAAACTGACCTAGACATACTGATTTCTTTGTATCTATATTTCAATACTTCTGTATCGTAACAGAAATTATATGTCGCCGTCTATGTATTAGATGATGGGGTCAAAATTTGTTAAATATTTTGGAATAAAGGAAACTATTCCATGTTATAATGGATTCTAGTTGGAACTTAATGAAAATTTGAAATTTGTCAAGATGAAGTAAAAGTGATAGATATAACCACAATCATGCACAATTTGTATAGAATAATATCACTTGAGTTATGACACAGGCAATCTAAAAATATTCCATCTAAATGATATTGAAAACACAAAATGGTAAATTTTAAATAAATGAATAGTAATCCTCTCAATGATCTTGTAAATGCGTTCTGTTGCTGCTCGTATACGGAACTGACTTAGTAGTCGACAGATGTCTTTTGTACATGCTGCCCTTAGTGTCCAGAGACGGGTCAGAGTTCGACAACGTTCTGTCTAAAGCTGTCCGAATAAACGAGTCATTCATATTACTATTTTTGTTCTTATGTCGAAATCCTAAACTTGCAGTAAAGTCCAGAGGAGCCTCTTTTTCAGGTTGTCCTTTACGGTTCGGAATATCTTTGCTACAGTTTTGTTGGACTATAAGATTTAGGTCATGCCCAGTTGATACGTGATCTTTTGAAAACGGGAAACTCTCAGTTCTTGTGATATTCTTGGCAAAGGGCAAAGTGTCAGTTCGCTGTAAATCTGGAAAATAATATTAATAATAATAATAATAATACATGTAATAATAATACA
Organism: Atrina japonica; assembly: GCA_030159075.1. Classification (NCBI taxonomy): domain Eukaryota; kingdom Metazoa; phylum Mollusca; class Bivalvia; order Pterioida; family Pinnidae; genus Atrina; species Atrina japonica. Next base: position 394,839 of record BROG01000028.1, on the reverse strand, counting down.
TGTAATAATAATAATAATAATAATACCAATACCAATAACAATAATGTAAACAATAGCAAAAGATAATGCTTATATTATTATTATTATTATTATTATTATTATTATAAATTATGTCAGATGCGACATACATCAATATGAATATCAAACTGCTTATAGATAGGCATCGGACACGCAATATTGTTGTCAAAATACATTTCATGATAAACGCACTGTTCTACAGTCATAATGGTACATGTTTTAATATAACAACAATTGCATTCACTTTACAAACAAATGTACTAAAGCCGTACTCAATATACTCGTACAGCGTAAGCTATAGTACACAGTTCATAGACGTACAGAGAGACAGAGAGACACAGAGAGGGGCGAGAGATACAGAGAGAGGGATTTACCTCTTTTGCAATATTCATTTGTTGTTTCTCCGACGATGTTATTCTGACAACTGTTGAACAATTCAAATTGAATGTCCTTGTCCGGTCTTATATCACTTCCTCTTCTACTTCCATTTGGATTATAGGAATACGAAGACACGGATGATCTCAATCCAGATGGAACTGGACTATTGCTAGTACGAGACATAACTCGATCACGTGTATTCTTTTCCGGTCTTCGTAATATTATATAAAGTTTTGTTACAAACAGGGCACTTAAACAAACTGTTGCATGAATAAATAAGGCACAAGAAATAAAGATTATTCTTAGTAAATTACTTTCTCCGAAGGCATATAGTGGCACGAATCCAAGCCACAAAAGAAACGACGAGTATGCGCAGTAAGCAACGTGGTGAGACTCGTTAAAACCATCAGGTAGTTTTCTTGTCTTGATGGCGAATACCAGACAACAAATCATCAAAATAAATGGCCAAGACAGGTTTCCTAAATACGAATATGTAATAGCATCACCACATACCAGTTCAAGTGCCCTTGTGGATGCGGATGTGATTCGTACAATGTTTGGTGGATCTATCGCCATCCACATAGCTATAACGGCCAGGTGGAATAGAATTAATACTGAACTCATAATTACCGAACCTTTGGGACTCATTATTTTCTTTTTTGTAATTTTCTTTTGACCTGTTATGTTATTGGCTACAGTAATATCCTTTATATTAAATACACAATACAAAATCACCAACTTGGTAAACATGGCAGCATACGCGATGGTAAAACTTAGCCCTATATAGAACCGAACTGCACCACACGTAGCTAGAGTTGGCTTGCTCACGAGCACAAACGTAGAAGAAAAGGCGATAAAGATCCCAAGTAAAAGAATAAGACTTGCTTCGAATCCTGATGCTTTTACGATAGGGGTATCTCTATTACGGATAAACACAACTATGGCAAAAACACAAGCCAGCACACCAATCGAAGATAACGTACAAGCAACAATGGCATAGGGATTAGAGTAAGAAAGAAATTCAATAGCCATCGGAACACAGTCATTGCGGTATATGTTGGTGATTTCGCCGTCCGGACATCTTCGGCATAAATATGGATTTGAGGAGTTGACGAATTCGAAATCCTCACAGTTTGCGCATGTCCAACAGCAATCAGTTTCCCGTACACGATGCTGCCCAATGTCACATTTTGCCGAACAAACTGATGGACTGTGTATCCATTTGTTTCCGTTGATGTAAAAAGATGTGTCGCCATTTTGTTCTGTTTGAATGAATAATTAGTAAATTCTTAGATTAATTCAACTTCTGCCAATCAATCTAATGAATTGAATAATAATAATAATAATAATAATAATAATAATAATAATAATAATAATAATAATAATAAAATACTGATAATAAAAATAATTATTATTATTTTCTGTACAGATTCCCTTTTTATGATAACTTAAAGATCATAATACCGATATAAATAATTTTCATATTACTCCTTTGTCTTTAACTAACAAATTTGCAAGCTCGTTACATTATTAATCAAACAGAAATAATATATTCGTTATTAATTTTGCTTGCAAAATATTGAATAAATCTAAACGAATAGATAAATACATATTCGGATATTGAAGTTGTCAATCTTTTACAGGTTATTCCCGAAGCCCATCTTGCTTTTCCTCATTGTACATTGTACATGATTATAGAAATCAATTAACCTATCGCCAAGTGACCAACACATGACTGTCCATGTGCTTTTAGACGTCATTCGAGTGTGATGTCATAATCACACAAGTGTTTAACGGGCTATTTAAATCTTACGTCATAATGGAAAAGTTTGCCAAAAGGTGCCGTGTCGGGCATTTGCTGATAGGTAAATTTAAAGTCCTTTTAAAGTCATATGTTCAGATTTATATAAAGTTCACAAAATAATTTTCCACGGCTAAGTGTACATCAAAATTAATTTGGTTACCTCTAGCGGCATATTTATAAATATGATAAACATGACACGAAAGTTAAAATGCTCAAGACGATCGCACAATCATCAGGAGGATGTTTTAATTGTGCTATAACAATGTATAACAGCGAAATGATACGCATCGCTGTGTACACGTCTATCAAGGTAAATTGACACATGTTTACAAACACAACGAGTCTAAATTAAATCATAACAGGGGTGACAGGTTACTTGTTACAAAAATATTACAGCTTCAGCAATGCACCGAGTCTGTGCAAGGCAATTTATTTTACCTGTTAATACATCTTAATTTTGGAAATACATCGTACTGTTTTGTTTTTTAACTGAACCCGGATGTGCCACTTTACTTTGGTAGACCTATATGTATATGAATGAATGAACATTTACCTGAAAAGTTCCCAATTGATTGCCAGATACCTTGTGTAGTTTGTTTTGTGTACTGTAGGATACTGTAGTGTGGAGGACCTTCCGTTCCGTTGATAAAAACAAAGTCTACACCAAATGGGTCTGCCGACATAAAACAAAGGTATCATTCACAGTTTGACAGTGAACAATCAATTTTAAAGAGAGAGAGAGAGAGAGAGAGAGAGAGACAGTGAAACAGAGAGAGGAAGAGAGAGTATTACTCTGCATATCATGCAAAATTAAATGATGTAACTTTACATTGATTAATCTAAAAAAGAAAGATAATACTAAGTAAGTCGAAACATCTAGTTTGTACTATTATTATTGAGGGACTTCCACAACGCTTTGAACCATGTAATCACTCACTTCTAGTTAACGAGGTTCGATAGAACATATGCTGATATTGTGAGAAAGTCTGCGGTTTATATTTTTGCAGATTGCCGATTGTTTCTCCCCCGATGCATTGCCATTAAAAACTGGTCGCCACCATATAACTGAAAATTTTGTAGTGTGTACTTATATGAATTTTGAATAGTGTTTACACCACTCTCAACAATTTTCCAATTATATGGTGGCGGTCAGTTTTTAATTGTGGAGGAGAGAACCCGATTACTATGTACGCTGGAAAAGATCACCGGTCTTCCGCAAGTAAACTGACAAAATTTCTCACAAAAATTAGCTTAGGTTACAGCGGGAGTCGAATCTGCGCTGACCGGAAGTGAGAGACTCCATGGTTCAAAGCGCGATGTTCTCTACCCACCCAGCCCCATGAGTGTGTAGTAAAACACGTCTGAAACAAAAACGAATTACTAATTTCTTACTTCTGATATTACTCAAGAATTGTAGGACGGTTTCGCCATTTAGGTTACTTTTCATCTCAGGACATAATCCTTGTTGCTTTCCACAGTAGTATTTATGGATGTTTTTCACGGCCTGTCCAAATGCGAATACAGCATTACGGACACTGTACAATGTTGGAAATTCCTGAAAATCTGATAAGTGGAAAATGGTTAAACAGACATGAGATTGTCATATATGTGTCCAGTTGAATATTATATTATGTGTAAAAATATTAACTCCAAAACAATGTACACGTTTGTTAGTACATTATACGTTAGTGCAAAATGTAAATGAGGCGTTAGGGTAATGTAGCGATTAGCGCACTCGCTTCTCACTTATGCGCCCCGGGTTTGGTCCTCCAATTGGATAGGACCAGGAACTATTTGAGACGGTATGGCGGGAACTAAGTCTGCAAAATTAGTTTTCTCGAGGTACTTCTGTTTTTCTCTTACAGCAAGCACCCCTTACACTAACATCGGAACCAACCAGAGACATTTATATAAGTTCAGGTAAGTTGTTTGTTAATCGTTATAAAATAAATAAAGTTTATACTCATATTTGATAATTCACGAGTATACAGTATGTAACGAGTTAAAATGGTAACGATCCATACTTAAAGTAACATATATAGAGAACCAGATGAATTTCAAGTTCAATGCATTAAGAAATGAAATTCACTGCATCTTCTCCGTTACAATTAGTGTATGCGTCCCGCACGTTGATTTAAGGTTATAGCATACGATCTCTGAAATTAGCTATGTCTCTACCCATAAACGATCGTTGAAATTTTGCCTGTTGTACTCTGTATATTATCTCTGTAGCGTGCACCTACCATTATACAGGATCTTTGTTATGCACCACTGCCTCAAACATTACGTTTCAAGTTTCAAATAGGCTTCTGACTATATTTAAGTCTGTACAAATCAATTCGCAAGCAGAAAGTGCCGGGTTAGATTCCCAATGCCGGTTCATAATATATTGGAGACTTCACAAAATCAAACGGTTACTTTTCATTCGCTAACTCTTCTGCATAAGAAGAGAGTGTTTCTATGGAAAAGTTAGAAGGAGGCATGTTAAAAACCCTCACTATACTGATGCCATTCACTGGCACTTCAGTTATATAGAAATATCACCATTTCTATGTTATGTGTCCTGTGCTATGGACTGAGGCCAATGCAATGAGTGGTCTTTTATGTGCGACGCCGTGACACAATGTTCCGGTTTTCACTCTCATCCGATTGGCTTTCACCTCGTATGTCGATTGTTTGGTGAGAGAAAAACAGTCACTAATATTTCTAAAAACATTTTGGTATTACACGGTACCGGAAATTGAACATGGTAGATTCTGCTTGCGAGTCGACTGCTTAACCAATAGACCGACCCGCAAGCGGTATACAGCTGGAGACATCTTGACAAAATATAAAAGAGTAATAAAACAAAAATAGAGACAAATTAAAATTGAAGATGTTATTTTGTTTTTACAGTCGAAACAGGCGTAGAATTATACATACCGCCATTTTTTCCCCAACCTTCCTTTTCATTGCAGACTGGTAATTTTGCTGATAAAGCAGAAACGTTGTCGAATTTGCAATTGAAATGGTGTTCCCAGTATTCTCTAAACCACACGTCTCTCGTGTTTGTTGATGGTTTCAATCTGTGAAAAAATTAAAGAACTATTATTACGTTACTTCCATACTCAGAATGTCTTTTTACATTACTTCAAATAATAAGCACTGAGCTGTATTAAAAACAATATTCCAAATGTTATCATTTCGATCAAGTATTGAGAAAAAACTACGTAAATGCTAAGTCAATTCTAAAACAGAAAACAACATAACATTTACAAAAACATTTCCTTACCACCGGAACTTGAAATTCTACATTAGCCGCGAACACACAGGTTTACAGATAGATGAAGTCCATATCAATAAGTATTTACCTACTGCTTTGTAGGCAAGAAATAGAATAGATCTGTATAACAAGTTTAAAATAATTTGTAATTGATATATATATATATATATATATATATATATATATATATATATATATAAATATATATATATATATATATATATATATATATATATATATATATATATACATTGTACATGTATATAAAAATTAAATACATACGTCTGGAAGTACTCTGTATAGTTTGGTAACATTTGCGTTAATGGCGTTATACCAATAGATCCATATGATATAACATTGTTAACGGTTGCAACTGAAGCTTCCATGCCTCGCGCCGTCCAAGCGTCACTTCCGACCCAGACCACACTCTCGTCACCATATTTTGTTCTGACAATTTCCTGAATGCGCATGGCAAGATCAAATTGAACGTAAAGAATCGTGATGACCTGGCCTAAAAGAGATTACGAATTGATTCTGCTTAAAATATTAATTTGTTGCAAAAGTCTAACGGTAATACAATCTGTAATTATTTGCAATTAAAATAACATACCTCGAATACAACTAAAAGAGATGTATCTTGTATAAAACCACTTTCTATTCCAGACCTCTACATTTATTTTGAATTCAAGATCAAATGACGAAATCTTATTATCAGAAACGTTCGTCTTGAGCATTTGTTTTGGCCACATCTTGCAAAACTATAACTTTGGCATGTTTATGATATATACAGAATGCGAACATTGTATAAAAACAAAAAAACACACACTATCTCTCTCTCTCTCTCTCTCTCTCTCTCTCTCTCTCTCTCTCTCTCTCTCTCTCTCTCTCTCTCTCTCTCTCTCTCTCTCTCTCTCACACACACACACACACAGGTATACATATATATATATGAATGTAGGGGAAAAAAGTCACAGAAAAAAGTCACAGGAAAAAGTCAGTTTATATGGATATCATAATGTACATAGCAATGGACTATATTGAAAAAGTATTTATAAAACAATGTATCTAGATCTATTGTTTTATTATTCTTAAGTCATAGTTGTTTCCGCACAGTTCAAAGGATGTATCTTCAGATAAATTTTGCTTTGTATATACATTTAAAGATATATTTATAAGAATAAAACAGAAATTCAACAATTGCTAGAATGTGGTCATCTTAGATTTATACCAAAATTCATATATGGATCTAGAAACTCCAAAATGAACAATGTCCAAGCGCTGTAAAAGAGGTATTGGAAACAAATGTCTCTCAGAAAAAAGGACTAGAAACTTTAAATTTCATTTTTAAAAGAAATAAGAAAAGTACTCCGAAATGAGACAGATTTCTTGCCTATTTTATCCGCCATCGTATTTGATGTATTCTAGTTAACAATAGTTGGTTTTGATAGTATATTTTTGGCAATAAAATGTGTAAAGAATCTAAATATTCAAGAGTTTTTGTGAGTTTACAAGTGCATGCTGTGTAAAAAAGAAACCAAATCAAACAAAAACAATAAAGTAGATGAACAGACAAAGTACATTTTGGGGGTTCCTGCATCGCCTTAAAATACTTTCTTCCAAATCTTTGAACATACTTTTCCCAGTTAGAATTAGAAAAGGATTGATAAAGTTCACATACCTGTATATAGGGGCCACCCAAGGGACCAGAAAATATTGACCTTTATGTGCAGGAGGCCTTTATACACAGGTTCAATTTAGTTGAAGTATGCAGTCAATGGACTTGAAAAACTTTCCTTTATAAACAGGTAATCCTTATATAGAGATGGCCGCTATAGCAATATATATATATATATATATATATATATATATATATATATATATATATATATATATATATATATATATATATATATATATATATATATATTGCTGCATAATTATCCTATATATATCATTATAATTTCATTATTCATTAGAGATTCCTCATCATCAATGCGTACATGTCTTCGTTTTCATACTGCTAATTTTTTCTAGTGCTTTATATGCCATATTAAACAATCATTCAGTTTTTCGAAAAGCCGCTTAAAATGAACCTGGGAGAAAGCTACCGGACAAAATTCGAAATTTTACTTCTGCGGGGATTCAGTGGCGGTCTAACCCATGCCGAATAGAGACGAGTTATGTCGAAGGCATCGTGTTCTAACCAGTGGGCCATGAAACGATTTCTACTAAATGACTACATGAAAACCTTTACAAAGGGTAGGTCTCAAGAGTGTTCATGAAAGCGGTGTTTTGTATACTATAGGGGCAAATAAAATTTACTCTTGTGTTTTAGATATTGTAATAAAATTGTAAAAATTATATTTTCAATCGTTTCTGTAAAAGTTTCATTTAGAATGCTCCGTTACTAACTAGACTATTACCTGCTGTAAAACCAATATGGTAAAACGGTATTAGGCAGTACAGGTCTATAAAGATAGATTGGCACATGTTTATAATTCACAACAAGTGTTTTAGGTTACTTGTCGACGAAAATTATATGAAGTACAGTAATGCATGGAGTCCATGTCAGGCAAAATGTTTTATCTGTACACTGTATATTTCGAACATATACAGTATTGTTTTGTTTTTGACAAAACCTGGATGTGCCAATTTACCTTGGTACACCTGTATTTCAGATACATCAAATCTGATTAATCTGTCGTGAATCAATCACATAATCTATTTTTTTTTAATTTATACGTTACCATTTCTATTTTTGTATTGCATTAAACGTTCAGCCATGGTAATTAAATCTGCATCGCTTTCGTCGAGTGATACCTTTTCTTGTAATCCAAAACATATGTCTGCGGCACTAGCAATTTTCTCAATTTCAGCAAAACCATTAACACCGTAGCTACTGTCTTCATATATAGCAGACACGTATTCCCATTTTGCATATCTAAAAAAACAAAAAAGATATCAAATTGGAAAGACTCACATTTCGCTTAATACAATAGTAAACATGTAAACACAGTCATTACTCACCATAACGAACTAAATTTGGACATGGGTATGCAATACAGTATGACCTTTGACAACTCTAGATAAGCGTGATTTTATGGGTTTTAGCTCGGTTTCTTTTCCCTCTCAAATGCTCCTTTTGTCAGTATACTTTACACTTAAACCTTTAACAGATCTTTTATATCATATCTTGTGGGTACTGGAGCTAAATTGTGTTTATTTTTAAATGAAAACCTGACATGCTATATCTGAATGTTTTCTGTATGAAATGTGTTTGCAATGTCAAAATATATAGCACAAAAGGAATTCATTGTGTTAATTAATATATAATGCACGTTGTAAGCGCTTGTGATATTTTAGGAAATGAACACTAATTATCAAGGGTTAGACGCGTCGACAAGTATTATGCTTGCAAAAAATAGATAATTCTATTGCTTAATTGATATAATCGATAAAACGGGGTTAATAATCCCAAGAGCAATATATATATATATATATATATATATATATATATATATATATATATATATATATATATATATATATATATATATATATATATATATATATATCGTTGCATTTCCAAATGAATCTCACTCTTCCGTTCCAGATAAAAAATAAAAATCCCCTGGCCAGACACGATACGTGTTGATACCATTGATGGCTATCCTGTCAACAACATTAAGTATCAGGATTGAAGTAAATATGCCGTGTACAGGTTTTTAATAATAGCCCATGTCATTAGTAAGTAATTCTTTTTTATTTATTTTTTGTCATTTGAAATTGTTTAATTTGACTGCCCTAATGAGTGTCGTGAAATAATTGTGAAAACAAATATATTCGGCGGGACGCATTAATTATTAATTACTATATAATTAGTCAATTAGTCAGCGTTGATTAAAGATGTAATTATAACTGACACCACAAACAATCTACTGCTTTAATAAATAAAATATTTTGCAGACACTTTAATTGTTTCACTTCATAGCATCTGAACACATGATAAATATTATTGACCTCACAAACATGTATAAATTTAAGATACACGATGACGATGATAATCTGGACCCGGTTCCATAAAATTTAAGGATTACTTAAGTCTAAATATTCCATTCAAATGTAGCAAACTCCGAAGTATGATTGGCTAAGCAGGCCAATTTGGGAATATTCTCAGACTTTAAGGTTTATGGTGCCGGGCACAGATTGTTCTCCGATCTGCCATATCTTGTGACTTGAATAGTAATTGTAGTACAAAAATATTGGCAGCGGTGGGATTCGAACCCACGCCTCCGAAGAGACTGGTGCCTTAAACCAGCGCCTTAGACCGCTCGGCCACGCTACCTGATGACTAAATACAGCGATAAAGTATAAACAATTGGCGTGTGTACTGTGCGCTATATGTTATATACATGTACATGTATACACACCCACCCACACACACACACACACAAACACATATACATATATATATATATATATATGTGTGTGTGTGATTATCTGTTTAAAACTTCATCATATAAAAATTCCCAACACAAGCGCAAAACACCACATTTATGCGATTCGGCATGTTTTTCGGCCGGGGTCAAGTTGGTTAAAATCTTAATATTTCTTGTAACTTTTTGGTTTCCTTTTAAAAACTTTGGTATATGTTGACAATGAAAATGAGTTGCCAATATTTGCTACAGCTATTTGAATTTAAAACCGCTATAAATAAATATTAATATATCTCAGAGGTAGAGTGTTGTTTTTTCGTATGTTTTTATATATTGATATCCTGTAACATTGAAAAACCTCATTTTATCATATAAAAAATCTCAGATACCAAAGAATAAATCTTTAGCATGTCCAGGATATAGTTACAAATCTGGTAAAAATGGACAAACACGGACCCCTGGAAACCAAGAGGTGGGATCAGGTGCCATTTGAATTTTGATTTGAATCGTGTTTTACGCCAAACAATTTTTCAGTTACATAGTGTCGACCAGTTCTTAATGTTGGAGGAGGGAACCCGGTTACAATGTATCAGGGAAGAGATCACTGGTCTTCCACAAGTAAACCGGCAAACTTTCTCATAAAATCGTCTAAGATCCAGCGGGGTCCCAACCTGCACTCACAGGTGGTGAGAGATTCCATGGTTCAAAGTGCGATGCTCTAACCACTCGGTCGAGGATGCCCCTGATCTTATCAAAATGTTCCAACGATATGATAACCATCATGACTCGATCTGATAAAGATATAAAAATCTCAGATGCTCACACCCGGCGTGAGTCCACCGTCAAATCAAAATGAAATACGTGAGGAACTAATCATGGCAAATCTCTCTTATTAAGGCCGAAATTAACACCAACGTCAAACAAGTCACGTGGATAGCAGATATATCTCATTTCTTGCATTTAGGATAAAAAACTTCAGCGTCCTTGTGTTAATTTATAAATGATGTACATTGTAACCGTTTGTGACTAGATTTATTTGGAAACTAATACTAATAGCGCCATGAAATTTGCGAATTTCAAGTATGAGAATATTCTCAACTTGGCCTGCTCAGCCAATCAGAATTAAGAATAAGCCAAAGTTGAGTAAAAATTATAGACTTACGTAATTCTTAAGTTTTATGGTGCCAGACCCAGATATATTCCCGATGTATGCTATTTCCTGCATTTGTAAAACAAGGAGCTTCGCTCGCTTTCAAGGCATTGTCTTAATTCATATTAATTGATAACCTCGATAAAACCCGAGTAAAAAATTCAACGAAAAATAATGTATGTATCTATGTATATATATTTTATTGTATTTATATTTTACAATAATAAAATTACTTACCATATAAAAACTACAGTACCTATAATTATTTTTATTTACTAAAGTATTCATATTTATTAACTAAATCAAAAACGTTTGTTTACTACACAGGGACATTTAGTCGCTATAGCAACTCTAGAAAAGCAATGTTACAATATACAAGACTATTGTTTCTAACGTAAACTATAGTTGTCTTATATGATACTTTTATACGAGTAATTTGAAGCGTTTAAATCGAGCAACATAATAACGACATGAAGTATAAGTTTTAGAATGAACAAAAAAAAATCTACTTGACAAAGCCTAAATAGCAAATATCTGATGTTTAAAATTCGGGATCATAAACTGACACATATAGTAGCCTTGTAGATAAATCTGTTTAAAGCTCCATCCTGGTTAATGTGAGTTTAGAAGCCATGGGATATATATATATATCCATATGTATTTGATTTTCTTTTCAGTACAGTAGTGTTGATGTTGTTTTTAGTATTGTATCTTTAAGTGACGTCGCATGCACCGAAGTGACGTCAACTACATACAATAATTTTTTATGGTGATTTATATATCATAAATAAATTATAACATCTGAATCGCCAAGAACAAGTTAATTCGGTATAAATGCCATAGTGAATGCGACGTTGCATATACAGATAAGATGCTACAATAAGACTTTTCGTATCTACTGTACTCAGAATTAAAAACAAATGACAACATTTCTATACTTTGTAAAAGAGGGATAAAGGTCAAATTCACCCAACATACTATTGCAAATTCTTAACTCATATATTATTTGGCCCTGTATGACACCACTTTATCTTTAGAAAAACACATACTTTTCAAATTGGAGCTCAACTGATGACGTCTAATTGACAGAAACGGTATCGTCTTGAGCACTATAACTTTGGTATTATGTCTATAATATATATATATATTTATATATATATATAAGTCGAATCTGGAAATATTGAATTGAAATGGAATTAATTTTTCTTGCAAATACACAGGGTTTCAAATAACCAGGTTATAATGGTAGTAAAGAAATATGACCGGGAAATAAATAAAAAAGAAACATTTGAATATAACAGGGTCCAATATAAGTGGTTGCGACGATATATATACATATACATACATATACATTGTAATCATGTCTGTGTTCTTCTGGTGTAACTGATCACCTTGTAATGACGTACGATACCATGGCATTTACCAGGCAGTGCATGTTATGTCTTAACTGATAATCTAATCTAAATGTGCAACTTACTTCAGTATATGTATAATCGCACGTGCTTGATAGTGATCGGACGGAACTGTTCGCTTGAAATACGGGAATGTTTGTTGATCTGCTAGCTCAGGGCTTGTTGCAAAGTAGCTTACCTAAATATTATCAACATAAATGCAATATTAATTGTAAAAAGGTGACAACAGAATAGATAACGGCCAAAAATAACGAAACATGAAATAAGATAAACGAAATTGAATAAAATGGGATATCAATTCACTCTGAATCTAATATATATTTTCATATGCATATTAACTATGTTTATCATAAAACAGATACACATAATGTTCACATACATATTCATTCAGGAAATATACAAGATAAAACACAATCTAAGTGATTATTACACAAAACAGACCGCTCGAAAAGCCGTACGTATTCTTGTGTCACGGAATCGGTTGCTGTGTTCCAGTGGTAGAGCGTTCGACTTGTATGCAGAAGGTCCCGGATTCAATTTCCGGTACCGGATTATACCAAAGACTTTTAAAATGGTAGTGATTGGAACACGCGTGACTGATTGGTTAGAGCATGGTGCTTTGATCCATGAAGTCTCTTACTTCTGGTTTGCGCAGGTTCGAGACCCGCTGGAACCTAAGCTGACTTTTGTGAGAAAGTTTGTCAATTTCCTTGCAGAAGACCGGAGGTCTCTTTCCGGATACGTTGTATCCGGGTTTTATCCTTTGCCAATAAAAAAACTGGTCGCCACCATATAACTGAGGAATTGTTGAGTGTGGCGTAAAACACTACTCAAAATCAAATCAAATTCTTCGCTAAGCGCCTGGCTTCCATAGCAAAAGTCAATATGTGGGGTAATCCACCTAAAGCTGGTGACATCTCCATATAAGGGAAATTGTTTTGCCTATATTTAAAGCAACAATAAAAAAAATTAAAAAAAGGTTAATAAAAATTTTGTGTCGTAGTAGAGTCCGCTTTTTTTTTTGAAAGATGACACCAACCATGAGCTTATAACACAATACAAATAATCTTACGTTTATCATAGTAAATTATTTCACAATTCTACACTTCAAAACCAAAGTGAAAGTTACTGAATTGAAAGATTCACTATAAAAACAGTGAGTTGAAATTATTGCTTTACCTGCGGGACTTGGAAAAGTTTCAGCAATGTCGCAACCGAAACACTCTCCTCGCTTGTAGCAGGTCCGATAACTCCAATCAAATTATTTTGTTTTGATGTTTGCTGTACACTTTCAAATGTAGGACTCGAACCATCCTTGCATTTGCATAAACCACAAACATCATCATTATCTGTTGAATTTACTGAATCAAATCTCTTTTGAGCAAACGCAAGAGAATGCTGCAGTGCAAAATTTTTGCTAAAACAGGTATCTTTTGCAATTAATCCCATTGAAAATCCGGGTAACATACCACCCTTGTTGATCTCGTCCAAAGAGAACAGTGCAGCCTCGAGTCGTTGTATACCATCTTGCTCATTTATATGGGAGCATTTTCCATCAGTAAATCCATGTATAGGGAACAGTCCTCCTAACATCAGATCACCGGTCACTTCCGTAAAATTCTCAGATAAAACAATTTTTGTAACTGATATAACGCAATACAAAAACAAACTAGGTAACAGCATTTTTCCCATGTTGTATCCCTTTCATTTAATCCAACGAATACATGAGGTTAAATTTTGAAACAATGATAATAAAATGAAACTGTTAATCCCAGGTTTTGAGTGATTCAAGCGCTTAGAATTTTGTGTCGTATTATTATGAGTGTAGATCTATAAACACACTTCCGCTTCGGTTTAGCACTTTGTAAATGAAACGGATGGTACTTACATCCGCTGTTCTGTATCTGTATTGTATATCAACACACATTCGCCTCTTGTGGAACTTTTCAACGATTAGGATTATATATGTTTATCCTGAAATAGATATTTCCGTAAATTTTATTGAAATTGCACATTTATTGTAATGTTTTGAATTCAAAAGACCGCGAATGTGTCAGAATAAAGAAAAATGTTGCGATTGACAACTTTCTGACAATAGAGATTTGGAGAATACGCTTACATGTTAGACGTTGAAGCTGGTCGCTAGTATGACTTTATATTCTTTCACTGCTATAATTATTATATCTCAGGGGCTCTGTTGTTGAGTGGTTGAAGCAACAGACGCGCTTTTTACCATGAAGTAACTATAATTATTATATCTCAGGGCTCTGTTGTTGAGTGGTTGAAGCAACAGACGCGTTTTTACCATGAAGTAACTATAATTATTATATCTCAGGGGCTCTGTTGAGTGGTTGAAGCAACAGACGCGCTTTTCACCATGAAGTAACTATAATTATTATATCTCAGGGGCTCTGTTGTTGAGTGGTTGAAGCAACAGACGCGCTTTTTACCATGAAGTAACTATAATTTTATATCTCAGGGCTCTGTTGTTGAGTGGTTGAAGCAACAGACGCGCTTTTTATGAAGTAACTATAATTATTATATCTCAGGGGCTCTGTTGTTGAGTGGTTGAAGCAACAGACGCGCTTTTCACCATGAAGTAACTATAATTATTATATCTCAGGGGCTCTGTTGTTGAGTGGTTGAAGCAACAGACGCGCTTTTCACCATGAAGTAACTATAATTATTATATCTCAGGGCTCTGTTGTTGAGTGGTTGAAGCAACAGACGCGCTTTTTACCATGAAGTAACTATAATTATTATATCTCAGGGCTCTGTTGTTGAGTGGTTGAAGCAACAGACGCGCTTTTTACCATGAAGTAACTATAATTATTATATCTCAGGGCTCTGTTGTTGAGTGGTTGAAGCAACAGACGCGCTTTTCACCATGAAGTAACTATAATTATTATATCTCAGGGGCTCTGTTGTTGAGTGGTTGAAGCAACAGACGCGCTTTTCACCATGAAGTAACTATAATTATTATATCTCAGGGGCTCTGTTGTTGAGTGGTTGAAGCAACAGACGCGCTTTTTACCATGAAGTAACTATAATTATTATATCTCAGGGGCTCTGTTGTTGAGTGGTTGAAGCAACAGACGCGCTTTTTACCATGAAGTAACTATAATTATTATATCTCAGGGGCTCTGTTGTTGAATGGTTTGAAGCAACAGACGCGCTTTTTACCATGAAGTAACTATAATTATTATATCTCAGGGGCTCTGTTGTTGAGTGGTTGAAGCAACAGACGCGCTTTTTACCATGAAGTAACTATAATTATTATATCTCAGGGGCTCTGTTGTTGAGTGGTTGAAGCAACAGACGCGCTTTTCATTATTATATCTCAGGGGCTCTGTTGTTGAGTGGTTGAAGCAACAGACGCGCTTTTCACCATGAAGTAACTATAATTATTATATCTCAGGGGCTCTGTTGTTGAGTGGTTGAAGCAACAGACGCGCTTTTTACCATGAAGTAACTATAATTATTATATCTCAGGGGCTCTGTTGTTGAGTGGTTGAAGCAACAGACGCGCTTTTTACCATGAAGTAACTATAATTATTATATCTCATGGGCAGTGGTGCCTTTAAAAGTTTATCCCCACCATATAATTGTAAAACTATGTAGTATGGCGTAAACAGCAATAAAACTAAACAAACAACAATTTCGGACATAGCTTTACAGAAGTATAGCCCGTTTGCTCTCCACTGAAACTGGGGTTTAGACATTTTTTGAAAAAACTAAATAATTTATATATTTTGAATGGTCATCATTGTTGTTTAAAAGGTTATACATAACTAAAATGAATTGTAATTGCATCAAGCAATCCAATGGTAAAAGTTTCCCATTAGTTTTAGTGTAAGATTTCTTTCAAATTTCAAGAAAAATTACGTGGGTGTAAATCCAATACATTGAACAGCCACAATACTGTAAATATAAACAGTGTTACCTAAAAATAGTCAATGTGCCTGCTATTATCCATTCACATAAGATGAATAGGCCTAACCTGTCACTCACTTAATTCGTGCAGATTGGCCAATAGGGGATCATCTCACAATTGCAAGTCAGTATAAGTTTCAAGTTAACATTTTTTGTTTGTTTTTGTGTTGTTTTACATCCTGTGCGTCATGAATACTACTAATAAGATGAAATTATTTCAGTAATATTGTTTTGTGCATTATATTAAAAATGATGCAGACTTATAATTCAAATTTCTTTTTCAGTTCATAAAAATAACTATGAATTTATGATACAACCCCATGCCAGTCTACTGTCATATGACCCTACTTACGTATGAATCAGAAAGACTTATGGGTGTTGTTTTATCAAATCTGCATTTACCCTCACAAACGTCTACAAAAGTTTGTATTTCAGTAAATGGGTAAAAGTTTTTTAGCAAACCAAAAATTTGCATATTCACAATTCAGTTATGTATGGTAAAATTAAAAATATTGCTGTAAAATTCAAATTTGATGATTAAGTGAAATCTAAGAAATTTAACAAAACCCCAGTTTCAAACGAGAGCAAACCGACTATACGTGTGGCATTATTATACACCATAATGTACCCGTTGCTATATAACAGTTGTTCTGTCAGTAAATTGTACTAAGCCATGACTTACTGAGAAATCAATCTTTACTTGTTGCTTTCTATGTGCTTCCTATATAGCTTTGAGTTGTACATTATAATAAAGTTATAGGTTTGAAAACCCTAGAATCTCAAAGTAATGTGAAATAGAGGAATTGTTCACAAAAGAGGTACATAAGACAAGGTCGAATTCTGAATATAAATGAAGTTCCTAAACCACCTAAGAGTAATCACTGAGGGAAAATGACGTATTTTGGAGAAGATTACAATTCCAAAACCAGCAGTAATACTTAAATAAAAGATTATTTTACAATCAAAACAGCTAATATTGATATATTAATCACTGGGTTTATATATACCTCTGGGTAACATTACCGTAGTATGAACCGATCATGATTTCCCTGTAACGTGGTGTCAAAGACAAACGAAACGGACAGGCGATGTTCTATATTGACTAGATAGTTTGTTTTTGATACACATTTACCATTTCAAGTTTGATGTGTGTATATATGTATGTCGTATAAGTGGATATATGCTAGGTGAGCCTCTAGTCTTGCTTCCTGCAATACCACCCCTCTCTCTGTTTGTTTGGCAATTTTCTATTACATTGACACTTTTTCCCAAAAGTTACTTGATTCTGCCTTAATTTAAACTGTACATAGAAAATACATTTCCCATAACTTTCTTTGCTAAATCGACTTTTTGAAAATAATTGGTCTGACTTATATATTCAATGAAATCTCGTAAATTTGTAAACTAAACATTTGTGTTGAAGGCTATGTGCTTTCTTTTTAAAGTGGCCTTCATCAAAACTGCAAGTAATTGTAAGTGACAAGCGAAAATTTCCCTCTTTGTTCATAGTAAGTCGCATCATCGAAACACTTCTCGCAAAGAAAAATTGTTGCTTCGTAGAAATAAAGTTTTAAATGAGCTTAACTCTTACATCAGATGAAGATGAATATACACTTTAGTAAAGCATTACCTTGTGGAAGTTGATTTAACATAGAAAGCCATAAAAACAGCGATATCACAGATGACTCATTTTCGACACGATACTGTGACCATGTATCGCAGCATTGTGCTAAGGAGAAAGGGGTACTCCGAGTACCGTACTGAAATATAGATTTGACTTGTTGACCTCAATTGTCTGAAATGAAAAGAATAAACATGAGGCTCAGAAAATGCACATATACCAAATATTAAAGACACCTTCATCTTATTAGCATTAGTTGTGCTTTTTATTTCAAAAGTGTCTTTCCTTATTTACTACTATGATTGATACATAGTAACAAAATGAGATATACATAAATTCCTAAATTCCTACATTTTGTGCAAACTGCTTGAGCAAACCCAGTTTGGCAGTTGATTAATTCAAAATTACTATTCGTATATGTATACCACACTGGACTGGACTTTATTTTCACAAAATAGGCATATTAAGATTTGTATGCCTTTGTATAGCCCTCATTTGTACATCAAGTACAATTAATAAAAGTCGAAGAAATCTGGTAAACATACCTAATGTCCAGTTAAAATGAATGTCGACTACAAGGCGCGTTTGTGACATGTAGTATACCCTCGGCGGAGGCGGCTGGCTTTTCTGTCCATCGGATGAGACAGTAAAAACCGAGGTCCCGTGTCACAGTAGGTGTAGGCACGTTAAAGAACCCTCACTGCTCAAAGGTCGTAGGTGCCGAGCAAAGGCCAAAATTTGAAGCCCTTCGCCGGCATTTGGTGATGTCTCCATATGAGTGAAAGATTCTTGAGTGGGACAAAAAACAACACAACAACAACAGCAATAACAACAACGTGTATGGTAGAGGTATAATTGCTGTGTCACTCGGATACAACGCAACTGATCAAGTATCGATTAACCAATATTGTGTGTTGATTGCTATTTTCAGTTTATCAACAAAGTCTTAGTTTTATTACTACGGAAGTCTGTCAGTGTCATGGGAAAATATTAATTATATTTTAGTTCCAATCTGTAATATCCTATTACTGGTATGTCGTAATTTATTTTTATAATATTGACATAATTTCCCGTATGAAAAGCTAGTTAAAAGGTACTACAAATTAATTTTTAAACAATAGATAATAATCAAATTGCTGTTCATCCTTTCCACCTGTTTTTTCTTTAAAAAAGCTTGTTTACATGTATTTTCAACTCCCTCTCTCTATGTATGTATGGATGGATGGATGGATGTTTGTTTACTGATACTCCAGTTCACATAGATACACACAAGTAAAACACACTAAACATCAGTGCAAACTACAGGACTACGTTTCTCACACTCGTACTCTAAAACATTCCACTCTATATGACTGTACATTCGCAGTTTTTGCTGGTTGACATCTTGTTTCCGCTTATTCAAATACTCAAGTAGCAAACGAAAGGACTGTTAGTGAATACTCGTGTACTTTTTGTATGTATGTAACTAATCATTCATTTGATATAATACGAGATACATCTTAAGGTGTGTGATATTTCTTACAAACCCACTGGATATATGGGAATATGTGTTTATACTTTTCCTCCACGTTAAAAAGAGTAAATTAGATAATAGGAGTAATAAAAATGTAAAATGTAACCAAAAAGATGAGAGAGAGAGAGAGAGAGAGAGAGAGAGAGAGAGAGAGAGAGAGAGAGAGAGAGAGAGAGAGAGAGAGAGAGAGAGAGAGAGAGAGAGAGAGAAGGGCAGATTTATAGATAGAAAGATGTTTGGATAGATAGATTAACATATGCAAGAAACTTACTTGTTAATAAATGCTTGATGATGAAGATGGTTTCTGATCTGTTAATAATTAAGCATCAATTGTTTACATTTTCCTATGGCCTTTACAAAGAAGAAACGTATATTTAAGTTAACCGCTATAATCACATGTGTTGATCTTATGTTTGTCAAAGTTCAAATATACATAGATAAGATGAAGAATGTTGCCATCGTACTTACTGTATTCTTATCAGCCAGTGATAACCCAGACTTCATAAAGCTATTGTTATTACTTGAACAATATACAATTATACAAATTATCACTGTAAACGGTGTGAACAACTACAGTACTGTGTTTTAGAAAATATAGTGATTTCGTTACTTATGTCAGGAAAAAAATCTATATGAAATATTTCTCAAGACTTTAGTCGTTAGTAGAAATTGGATGGACGACACTAGTCGCTGAAAAATTTAAAAGTGGAATCAGGTACCAAGGATGACTTCACACGGTCTTCCCCGTCATGCTTGCCTATTCAAGCCAAGACCAAAGAGATCTCAGACAAAAGAGGCTCTCTATTTATCCACAACGAACAAACAGATTATTCTGTAAAATATATGACCAGAATATTTCGTACGTATAAGATTTGGCGTTCATAAGTTTATGAATACCAACTCAAAGCAGTCCAATGCTTATATTTAGTTATCTATTATTTTTTCCGGCTTTTTAAATTTGAATTTCCTTCGCACGTGTTCTTGTACCTACAATTCACCTATCGCCAAAGTCTGACACGGAGCTCTCAAAGTGCGTTTTTGATGTAATTCGATTGTGACGTCATAATTACACAAATGTTTGACGCGCCACTTAATTGTGGCGGCACAATGAAAAAGTCTTCCAAAAGGTGTCATGTCGGACTTTTCGCGATACGTCATTTCCTGAGTTATGAGATGATGTACAACATTTATTCACAACCATTATATAGTGTTTGTGTCAGTGTGTGGTAAATATTACTCAACAAGTTTAATAGTTTAGCATTTAAGCATTAAGCTTGTATTCTCACTGCTAACCGACAAAATTGTCGAAGTATTATAAACACGTAGCGTTTTCTTCTTCTAAATAAGAAGCTGTCGAATAAAGTCTGTTTGTGTTTTGAATTAGAGAGTGGGCTTGCTCTTTATATCGATTACATTAAAGATATGTTTCAGTGTTGTTACTTTGTATGTGATTTGGCTGTCTTTCTAAATTAAATGTAAATTTTTGGAAAAATATCGTTTTAACTAGACAAAAGCAGACTTATCTCAGAAATAAGGTATAGTAATTTGAAATAACCAGAGCAATTTAACTGCACCGAAATCGCTTTAATACTCATTAATGTTCTTTTGGTGCAATTAAAGCTAGTTTTGTTTTTCTCGGATAATTTGGGTTTTCTAGGAAAAGCTAGGATTTTATTCTATATAACTTTGTGCTAATTTTACTATTGATAACGTTCATTCTAACGTTGATCAAAAGAGCGAGTAACATATTTAGAATATATCTCTAAATATTATGTAAATGATATTGCATTAGTGTCTATAAATAGTACAATGATGCTGTTATTATAAACTTTTACATAACTGTCACATAAGATAAACATATAATTTAGTGACCATGTTATATAGGATATAGTTAGCAATTAACATCTATCAAATGAGACATGAATGAAATACTCCTGTCTTAAACGTTTTGTAACAGAAAACGCTTATGTCTATATGCATTCTATGTGCACAGAATATATCAAACCTGTAAACACAAAGAATAAAACACGTTTTAAACGTTGCAAAATTCATAGACGAGCAACTAAGAAGTGATAACGATCATGACTTAATATAGTATGTTCGTATGTTTTATATTCTGGTTAAATATATTAGATAGTGAAGTGTTAATATGACAAGACAAAATAGGCATTAGCAGGAAATCACACACACACACACAGATATATATATATATATATATATATATATATATATATATATATATATATATATATATATATATATATATATAGTGTTTTTGTGTGTGAGAGTGCGTGTTTTATTTTCCTTATTCACGGCACAGTTTATATATATATATATATATATATATATATATATATATATATATATATATATATATATATATATATATATATATATATATATATATATATATATATATAAATTGGTTTTTGCATGACTGGACCCCAAGGCGATTGATATATGGAAACTACACGTCTTGTCATCAAATTTCCAGTTGGTTTAGGGGCCTTCGTGGCCGAGTGGTTAGAGCATTGCGCTTTAGATCACAAGACCTGTCACCTCTGGTTCGAATCCCGGTAGGGTCGTTTCGAAATATGTAGGAAAGTTTGCCAGTTTACTTGCGGAAGGTCGGTGGTCTTTACCCGGGTAACCGGGGTTTCGCCCCAACCAATAAAAACTGGACGCCATCATATGACTGAGATTGTTGAGTATGGCGTAAAACAAAAAATAAAATCAAAATCCAGTTGTTTTACACTTTACAGTGTTGGGTGTTTGTCTGTTAATCTGTGGGGTTTATTTGTGAAACGGGAAATATAGAAACATGAATTTTGCTATAGAATAATCTAATTCTTGAAAGTTTCAATTATGAATTTACCAGGATGTACTAAACTGGATTTTCGTTTTATCCCTTAAATAATTTAATTCTTGAAAGTTTGAATTATGAATTTACCAGGATGTACTAAACTGGATTTTTATTTTATTC
This sequence comes from Atrina japonica, assembly GCA_030159075.1. Lineage (NCBI taxonomy): Eukaryota > Metazoa > Mollusca > Bivalvia > Pterioida > Pinnidae > Atrina > Atrina japonica. The sequence goes on along the minus strand of BROG01000028.1, from coordinate 372,329 downwards.
CTTAAATGAGCCAACACTATTAACTGAAAAATATAGTATAATGATTATGTCGTAATGCACTTGTTACACAAACAAACAATCATATATATATATATATATATATATATATATATATATATATATATATATATATATATATATATATATATATATATATATATATATCCATTTATATTTAAAACAAACTGCAATGTTCAAATGATTAATGTAAAATTCTTACGTAGCCCGTCAAAAATATTCTCAGGTTATGATTTATGCGTTTTTTCTTAACCTGATTTAGCTAAAATGATCATATTAGTAATCTTCGTAAATATTCATATATCGATAATCCACAATTGCCTGTTTCAAGGAATTAATTTGATAATGAATGAAAATGAATGAGTCCTTTTTGAATGATTGTCAACTAATCATCTAGCTTGTTGTCAATTTATTTGTAATCATGACATAAGGAAGAAATAGAAAAAAGATATCTCCTGTTCTGTGGATATTATTATAATGCCATGACGTAAGTAATTGTCTATTTCACAAACCGTCCTAACAGGTACCTGTTTTAATAGCAAATGACTAATATTATAACACCACATTCATCGAGTTCGGCATTCCCCGTAGAATTTCAGGTCAATCTTTCTTTGACGAATGAAATCAATCAATGTCAGCAATGTTTTGTTCTGTTTTATTCAATCTATTAATTACCCTTAATAGGGTACATGAGTTATTTTAATATGTGGACAGCACAGAATATGCAAATTGTCATGGTAAATGAAGAAATGTAAAACAACATGTGTGAACCTGGAAGTGAGAATTGATTTTTAAAATCAGGCTAGACAAATAAGCAGAAAATAAAAAATAGATGCCACACTGCCATTATGTTTTGTTATTGTCTTTGGGTTTTGTTTTTTTGTTTTTGGTCTTTCTTTATTATTGCAACAAAGATTCCAATATAAAGGTTAGCAAATATCGCATTTTCTCTTCCATATACAATGTATATATAGAGAAAGCCACTAGAGCCTAAACTGATTTTTATATATTCACCAGTTTACTTGCAGAAGGCTGGTGGTTTCTTCCCGGGTACATTGTAAGCGGGTTACTGCATGCTACAATCTAACAGAAAATATATGTAAACTGTGCCGTAAAGAACAAAATAAGGAAAATACAACACGCAAGCTCACACACACACACTATATATATATATATATATATATATATATATATATATATATATATATATATATATATATATATATGTGTGTGTGTGTGTGTGTGTGTGTGTGTGTGTGTGTTGAATTTGTCTTGTTATGGAAAATAAATGTGTTTGAAACTATCAACTAAACAACACCACGCATATTAATGCAACCTACACATTGTTCTCTCTGTATATCCTTATACATATATCTCTGTTCCAACCCATTTTAGGAACAATAGTAACAATACGGTTATAATTTCGTAATTTCATCTCAAATGCATATCCAGTAATTCCCCCACAAGTGTAGGCTTTCGTGGTCATATCGTTGAACCATGAATACTGTCACTTCTAGGTCAGCTGGTGAGAGTGCAGCTGGCACTTAAGCTGAATTTTGTGAGAATGTTTGTCAGATTACTTGCGGAAATCCGTTGGGTTCTTCCCGGGTAAATAGTTACATGGTTCTCTCCTCCATTAAATTAATATATTGGCCACCACTAAATAACAGAAAAATTGTTGAGTGTGGTGTAATATAAAACCAATCAATCAATAAACAAACAAGATGTTTGGGGACCGGTAATTATAAGTAAAAAACATTGGCAGCGGTGGGATTCGAACCCACGCCTCCGAAGAGACTGGTGCCTTAAACCAGCGCCTTAGACCGCTCGGCCACGCTACCTACTCTTTTTGGTTAAATGAGTATATCAGAAAAATGCTGACTACCAATGCCGCAATACATGGAGTAAGGTATCGTATTGGTAAAATTATAACATTGTCTGAAGATATATATATATATATATATATATATATATATATATATATATATATATATATATATATATATATATATATATAGATAGATAAATAGATAGATAGATAGGTAGGTAGGTAGGTAGATATATAGATAGATAGATAGATAGATAGATAGATAGATAAATAGATAGATAGATATATAGATAGAATCAAGGGATGCCACATCGTAAAACAGAAAAATGAGTTTCCAATTTGTATTTTCAATTACATACATTGAAAAAAGTGTTTCGCGTTTCAAAACATTCAGCAGGCAATAATATATTGAGTATCATAAATCGCATAACGGTTAAGTCTATGTATGTATAAAACTGCTCATAAAACAAACAAGATAACGCCAATGCATGAAGGTTAATGTTAGGAATAAACATAATGAGTGTAATCTGATAAGAAAGCTATACTACCTTACTTCAGATGATAATAAATACGGGTTAGGTTTTATTAAGAGATCATTTGTATGTATGTATACTCTCTTGTTCTTTTCGTGCAACATTCCAAGAGTCATCTGTTTCGCTACATTGGAATTCCATACCCACGCCGAACTATGTGTTGTGAAACAATTAAATTTCGATTTCGTGGTATATGTGTTATTTCGATAAAGTATTTCTTTTTATGTGTTGTTTTCGTGTAAGTGGGTGAACATATGGAAAATTAACTGTTGACCTGAACAACCTTGAATCTAGTTCCCGGTATATCATTTCTTCTGTAATGTTTGACAAAAATAATATTACATATCATTGTTTAATATACTGGTGCTACACGTAAATGAATAACATTATTCGAATGATGATTCTATATTCGTCGTTTACTAATATTCTTTCTCGAGGAGTCGAACACTCGATTCAGATGTACAATGTACATTGACCAGAATGCGCTCTGACACCCATACCATAATACATTTCATACGTTTATAAGATCATATTCAATTATGACTTATGTTTCATCTAAAGGACAGGAATCCGACCTGCCGCCGGCTGAACTCGAACTCACTACCTTACGATCAAGAGTCGAGCGCGCTACTGACTGCGCCAGCCCGGTGTTACGTGAAAAATTGACCCGCCCTAGAAATGCTACCCGGGGTCACTTTTCTACGATGGAAAATTTACCCGGCTAGTCGTAGAAAACTGACCCACTTCAACATTTCTGTTATTCGTCCAATGAAAAAGTAACCCCCGTAGAAAAGTCACCCCATAAATTTTAAAGAAAATATCTATGCGGATATCATGCATATACTAGGCCTCATTATAATCTGAGGATCCGTTCCCCTAAAATCATAAAAGGGACAAAAGGACCAAGACTTGGTACTTATCTAAATATCTTTCTCGTGAACCAGTGATACGATATCTTTCAAATTTTGCATGTTTGATTCGATTAAGTCAGGGTGCATTTTGAAACAAATGGCTCATCATCGAAACACTGATTGTTTTTGTTCACAAAAATATGAGGAAATTCAGGATTATTGTGACAAAGGTTATGGGTCAATGATCAACATCACAGGCACCTAAATAAGTACACAATGTAGAGAGTTCAATAGAAATTGATTTAGCTTCATGTTGGTATCAGCGATATGTAATTATTTCTGTTTACAATCGCTGTATGCTTGTAGCTATCAATATGATTAATGGCGGAGTAATACTGCAGTTCCTCAAGGCAGGCTCAACATCTCTGGAATCTTATATAGTGGAATTCCATATTTATAAATAGGTCGATGACGTTTTGTTGAAACTAACTACAAATCGTATTGTATAATTTCGAAATGCAGAAGTAAGTAGAATCATGTGGTATTTCATTTAATGATTATTCAAACTAGATTTAATTTCATTACACCAAAATACCTGACTTTTCTGTAAAAAGTTGAATTTTTGAGTTGGGCTATATTTTACAAATGCAACCTCCATGACCTCTTCGCTGCTAACAGGATAGCCCTCGATGAAAAGTCGAAGTAAACTCATAAAAAATAATAAATAAATAAATAAATTTTGAATTGAAAAAACTTCAATATATGTAAATGACGTAGCAAACCATTACTTAACCTTATTGGCTACAAATTTTACATACACATCAATATATGTCATATATTTCATATAACAATACGCTAACACATAGATACGAGTCTCACGAAGCAGTCATGCGTTCAGTTTACCTTTGGAATATATCAAAATCCCAAATCCGGTGTTTTCGAGATTATTCCTGACTTTCAATATATTCGTTTGTTTCGTTATAGCTTGAAAAAAAATTTAGCACATGTAAAAAAAAACTTCAAATATGAGAGACTTTTATAGTTCTGTATTTTTATTTTAATATCAATACTTTAAAATTGCATAGAAATTCTGCCAGGTCGTCACGTGTTATTGACGTCCTGTCCATAAATAATTCAGAATTTCATAATTACCTCGGCCAGATATATTTTGCTGAGCTAGAGATCAAAGAGACGACAGAGATCTTACCTAGATTAACTCCTGTCGAATGGAAAGGACGGTCTACTTCACACCTCCCTTGACAAACGCGACGATTTCAATTTCCATATCACGAACTTCCCATTTCTAAGTAGTAATATTCCATCATCCCCTGCCTATGGCGTTTTCATTTCACAACTTATACGTTATGCCAGGGCATGCCCTTCTTATGAATGTTTTATTCTGAGAGCGAAACGACTTGCCAATAAACTACTTACACAAGATTACGTTGTTGAACGTTTGAAATCGTCGTTTCAAAAGTTTTATGGTCGATACGGGGATCTTGTTAAACATTATGATGTCCCCCCTCTCAGTAATATTAGATGGTATTCTGGAGCACGACCACAGACAGTGACTCCCTTTCTCCAATTGCACTTTTCACCGAATGTGACATTTTCACCAAACTTGACCTTTTCACCAAATTCGACCCGTTCATCGAACTAGAAAGGTTTCCATGGAATATTTGCGACGGGTGTGTCATGCCAGTAGAGGACGCTGGCTCCTTCCGGACACCTGGTCCTATCTCGTTTGGGATTCACAATTGTTCTTTATGTTGAGGCCATTTACACATCTAATTTGTCGTGTTCTAATTGACTTAAGTTTCGATCATTAATTGGTAACAATTTGCTGAAAATATAGATCTACAAGACTTGTTGTAATATATGCTACTAAAGGCCAGTTCGGCGTACTTTATGAATTTTAAGATATTATAAATTTACTTTAAGAATGTTACTTTTCAATTATTTTTTACCATTATACTCTTGTGATAGAATTGACATTAAAAGCGATAGGCTGGACTGTTAACAATTCTTGCGCACGATTAATATGAAAATGAGTTTAGGTCAAGTTTCTCTTACTGTGTATTGCCAAGATCTGTCTGTGAAGTTGGACATAGAAGTTGCGTTATTTCTCATTCACGTGATCTTAACTGATGAGAAACTCGCGACAATCTTTGAAGTTGGGAAAATGTTTTACATGTACACGTATTGTATATCGATGAAATGATGTTTATAAGCACAAAATTTTATAATCATATCGCTGATTAATGTAATTTGTTGCATAATAAATAAGCCATCAGTACTCACGTTATGCCAAATGTCTGACCCGATTTTAGTTACTTTTTTGTACAACCTAAATTTACCAAATTAAAAAGTATTCAGTATACTGAGTGTATTATTATCATTAAAACTTCCGATTGCCATTAACTCGTATCAGTACTTTCAGTATTTTGATTTTTACTTTTAGATATTTCCCATGACATTTTTCGGAGAGGACTTAGTAAGATGTGAGAATTTGTATCCACACCTTTTAAATATTTATGAATAAAATAAATTGATAGCAGTACAATCCCTTTCAGTGTGAACATGGCCTACAATTACAATACCTGCAATTTATTATCATTCGATTTTAACATTCCATTGTTCCGCGGTACGTGCGTTGAAATATCATCATATTTGAAGCAACGCACAGCGAAAATGCAACTCTCACAAGAATGTTTAAAAATGATATTGTTCTTATATATTTGAGATGTTTATATTTTGGTACATCTGCGGGCGCTGTGATGATATATTTCTATTAGCGGCAAAAGACGTCGCCTTCATTTATCTCCTTATAGCCTTTTGCGTCATTCAATAAATACATTTCGTCATGTTTGCTGAAGTATGGGAAAATCGCATATCTTCTTAGATATGGATATTTTTGCTGACAAAAAAAAAATACACACCATTCATTAATTTTCTTCCCTCTTTATGAACACTGGACACCTTTATTCCTTTGAACACACAATTTCCCTTGCATTAATTATTTGAATGATTCAAATAAAATACAAAAAGCTTTAAAATTGATTGAAAACAAACACAACAGTGCGTGAAAGGAAGTTATCCATTACGTATATACTTTCGGATTATGTTATTGATTTTCAAAGCAATCCCCCAAAAATTAGATATTCATGCACGCAAGTCTTTCCCTATAATCAATCACGTATTTTTAATGTCCAAATATTTCACGCATCCACACACACACACACACACACACACACACACACACCACAGATATATATATATATATATTAATATTAGGGTAGTCAACGAGTAACCGGTTAACCGAGTACTCGTCGGATGGTCCGATTATCGAATACTAAAATTAGTACTCGATTACTCGAACATTATTTAAAAATCAATGTATATTGCATTTTTGAAATACACATATTTAGAAATAAAAATGAACGTCTAACTGATTTTACCCACCGGTAAATTATGATTAAATTTATGACGCTGCCATTATTTTCAAATTACACACTCCTCTGTCGCATGCAAAATTTCATTTGTATACCGGTTGTGTGCGTGGATAGTATATATTTTACATAATACATGCACTTTCCAATAAAAATCACGTCCTGTATTTTAAAAATCGGCCGACTTTAACATAGTCCGAGCGAGTAAATGACCGAATAGCGAAGTACAAGAGTTTACACGGAAATACAGCTGGATTTTTTAAGGCTCAGGAAAACTTAAATTCTAATAAAACGAATAACTTCGAAAAGACATCTTTTACAACGTTTTGCGAATTTCATAATGTATTTGGACACACATTGTATCATATTCTCGACTATTTGTCTAGGGACAAAAATAATCATTGTTGCAGCTTATATCGCATTAAGGCTTTAATATACAATTTGTTTAATGACATATTTCTTATTTGTTTAGATCCCACAGCAGTGGACATTTAGTGTTGTTGATTTAAGTGTTTTGTATACACTCACACACATGTTACATACATACATACATATCTGTGTGTGTGTGCGTGTGTGTGTGTGTGTGTGTGTGTGTGTGTGTGTGTGTGTGTGTGTGTGTGTGTGTGTGTGTGTGTGTGTGCAGAACACTTAAACCAACAAAACTAAGTATCCCCAGCCGTGGATACTTAGTGTTATTGGTTTAAGTGTTCTGTATACACTCACACACATGTTACAAATATATATATATATGTATATATATATATATATATATATATATATATATATATATATATATATATATATATATATATATATATATATACTTAAGCCAGCATCACTATATATCCTAGGGTGTCGGATCTAAGCAATAGATACAAATCCGGAAAAGGGATACATAAAGCACTAAAATGACTAACGACACGGACAAAATAAATGTCAAATTTTTGGGACGACCTGTATGTTTTTTTTCATGTTATTTTGATTGTTTTGTCCTGATGATGGTACAGGTCGTCCCAAAAATTTGACATTTATTTTGTCCGTGTAGATTTAACGCTTTTCAGGCTAGATTGATTTTGTAGTTGACTTACTATTCTCACATAGTTATTTTTGTATTGTTCACTTTTATATATTTCCTCGGGAGTTTAGTTATATAGTTATTCACTTTTGTATATTTCCTCGGGAGTTTAGTTATATAGTTATTCACTTGTTTGATTTCGGCTTTGCTGTAGACATTATATAACTATGTAACATATAGCATCTCTGTGTTTGTGTCTTTGTGTGTGCTTATGTGTGTATATGTGTTTGTGTTAGCATGTGCTTGTGTGTGTTTGCGTGTCATTCTGTGTCACTGTGTATGTTTCTGTGTGTGTGTGTGTTTGTGTGTGTGTATGTGTGTGTGTATGTGTGTGTTTGTTTGTTCCAAAAGAGCATTCTTTTCATCAAACGTGATAAATCGGTACATTAAAATGTGCAGATTATGGAAAATACGTTCGTGAATGAATATCTAATATTTAGGGATTACTCTGAAAAACAAAACATTCAAAATATTTGCGTAATGAGTCACTTCCTTTCACGTAATATTTTGTTTGGTTTACATACATTTTACCGACTTTTAGTATTTTTATATAATTAATACGAAAAAAATGTTTAAAGGAATAAAGGTGCCCAGTGTTCATACGGGAGACACAGCTTTGGTTTATCTTAGGTTTTAACCCTTACAAACCTACAGGACATAATAGACTAGTTATAAACAATAGACAGAAAATACCACTTACAAACCTACAGGACATAATAGACTAGTTATAACAAATAGACAGAACATACCACTTACAAAACTACAGGACATAATAGACTGGTTGTAATATAAAAATTTCAGATACCAAAGTATAAATCAATACAATGATCAGGACATAGATACAAATCCGGTAAAAATGGACAAACACGGACCTCTGGAAACCAAGAGGTGGGATCATGTGCCATGGAGGAGTAAGTATCCCCTGTCGACCGGTCACACCCGCCGTGAGTCCACAGTCAAGTCCAATGAAACAAGTGAGGATTGTATCCTCGTCACAATTGGTACAGACGTCTCAACAACCGCCAACGAAAAGGCAACTCAAACTCAACATTTCACTTAGTGAAACGGAGTAGTCGCAAACAAGACTATTATACCGACCGTAAAAATTTGCGGAACGTTGACATTAAACGCGGTTTTTCGATATCCCTGTGGTCAATAATTTGTCAGTGAGTAGTTTACCTTTGTATATGAAATCATCATATGTTGTGCACGCCCTGGCATATCGGATCATTTTGTGAAATATAAACTCCATATGCGGGTGACTGAGGGATATTACTACTTAAATGTGGAAAATTTACGATGGGAAAGCCGAAATCGTCGTGTTTATCGTATAGCTTAGTTGCTAATTTCCCGTCTGTGTTTATATTGAGTAAAATGTCTAAGTATGAAGCGTGTGTGCTTGATTCTGTTGTATCTTTAATTTCTAGTTCGTTGGGATATATCGCATTGATATATGTATGAAAATTGTCATTATTAATTGACAAAACGTCGTCGATATATCTAAATGTCAAATTAAAGGACACCGCTAACTTTTTCTTCTTTGATTCAGCAGTTTCTGACTGAAGTCTCCTTCGTATGAATAAAGGAACAGGTCGGCCAATAAAGGAGCACAATTGGTTCCCATAGGAATGCCGACAGTTTTGTTGAAAGAAGACCACGTCTCCAAACATTACAAATATATTGTCTATTAGAAATTCCAGCATGTTTTTTTATATCAACTTCAGTATATTTATGTGTAGAATTAGAGTGGTGTTTGACGAAATAAGTATCCTGATAGCCAATCACTAGATATTTAAATTTTCGGGTATCACCTTTAATGAAAAAGCAGTTGTCTATGATGCTGAAAAGTCTTTCTTTTAATTTTTTATATGGAATAGTAGTGTAAAGAGTAGAGAAGTAATAAGTTTTGATACTGTGAATTCGAGTAAAATTCTGTGCCTTCAAATTTTCTAAAAGATGTTTAGAATTTTTAAGTATCCACATCTGATTTACACCGCTTCTGGAATAAGCAACTGTACAGTATTGTTGAAGTTTCTCCTTAATGGCTGGTCAATATCTTGGTAAGGAGTAAAGATAAAGTTTTGGTAAGAACATTTGCTGGATCCTGCTATGTATCTTTGCTTATATGGGGTTTTATGAAGTTTAGGTATCCAGTATAAATGTGGTAGCTCGAAATCGGTATCCGTTGTAGGTATATCAAATGAGCGTAATACGGACACGTGATTTTGAAGGATCTCGTCCTTTGAAAGAACATACCACTTACAAACATATATGCTTTAATAGACTGGTTATAAACAATAGACAGAACATACCACTTACAAACATACAGGACATAATAGACTATTTATAACAAATAGACAGAACATACCACTTACAAACCTACAGGACATAATAGACTAGTTATAAACAATAGGCAGAACATACCACTTACAAACATATAGGCTTTATATAGACAGAACATGGTTATAAACCTACAGGACATATAGACTACAAATAGAACATACCACTTACAAACCTACAATAGACTAGTTAATAGGCAGAACTAGTTATTAAACATATAGGCCTTAATAGACTGAACATAGACCATACCACTTACAAACCTAAACATATTATGCTTTTATAGACAGAACATACCACTTACAAACCTCAGGTTAGACTGGTTATAAACAATAGACATACCAACAAACACATAGGACATTATAGACTAGCAATAGGCAAACATACTACAGGACATAATTGTTATAAACAATATTTATTACAGAGAAAATACACAGAAACATACAACTTACAAACCTTCAGGACACTAAACAATAGGCAGACTACCACTTATAAACAATAGGCAGAACATAGCCACATACAAACATACCTACAGGCTTAATAGACTGGTTATAAACAATAGACAGAACATACCACTTACAAACCTACAGGACATAATAGACTAGTTATAAACAATAGGCAGAACATACCACTTACAAACATATATGCTTTAATAGACTGGTTATAAACAATAGACAGAACATAATAGACCGCTTACAAACCACTACAAACACAGGACATAATCGAGACTATTTAGGCAGATCATACCACAACATACACAGAAAACAATAGACAGAAATCATTCTTACAAACCAACAGGATAATAGACCAGTTAGAAATAGTAACCACTTACATAAGGACATATAGGGTCAGAACATACCACTTACAAACATATAGGCCTTAATAGACTGGTTATAAACAATAGACAGAACATACCACTTACAAACCTACTGGACATAATAGTCTATTTATAAACAAACATAACACAGAACATACCACTAATAGACTGGTTACAAACCTCAGGACTGGCAATAATAGACTGGTTAAACAATAGACAGAACATACCACTTACAAAACCAACAGGACATAATAGACTGGTTATAAACAATAGGCAGAACATACCACTTACAAACATACTGGGAATAATAGACATTTAAACAAATAGACTACCAGTTACAAACCTACAGGACATAATAGACTAGGCAGAACATACCACTTACAAACCTTTAATAGGGTTACAAACAATAGGCAAAACATTGTTATAAACCAATAGGCATAATAGAAATAACAAATACAGAACAATACCAATTACAAACTTACAGGACATAATAGACTGGTTATAAACAATAGGCAGAACATACCACTTACAAACCTTTAATTAGACTGGTTTTTTATAAACATGAAACATACCACTTACACCTGGTAGACTATTAATAAACAATAGGCAGAACAGACCACATACAAACCTTAAGGACATAATAGAAAACATATACCATTTACACATAATAATACCTAGTTATAAACAATAGACAGAACATAGGCTTACAAACATACATAATACACTAGTTACAAACCTACATGACAAACATATATTTAATAGACTGGTTATAAAACAATAGGCAAAACATACCACTTACATAACCTACAGGACATAATAGAAACCTGGTTATAAACAATAGGCAGAACATACCAATTACAAACATATAGGCTTTAATAGACTGGTTATAAACAGTAGGCAGAAGATACCCCTTACGAACCAACAGGACATAATAGACCAGTTATAAGAAATAGACAGAACATACCACTTACAAACCTACCAGGACAACATAAGGCTAGACTGGTTATAAATAATAGGCAGAACATACCACTTACAAACCTACTGGCATAATATATCGACCATACCACTTCACAAACCTATAAACATAATAGAGTTACACAATAGACAGAACATACACTTACAAACCAACAGGACATAATAGACTAGTTATAAACAATAGACAGAAACATACCCACTTACAAACTTACAGAACTTAATTAGACTGGTTATAAACAATAGGCAGAACATACCACTTACAAACCTACATGACATTAATAGCAAAACAATAACAGAACATACCACTTACAAACCTACCGTTAGACTATTTATAAACAATAGACAGAACACTTACACATTAGGCAATAGACCAACAGAACATAATAGACATAATAGACTATATAAAAAATAGACAGAACACTTACCACTAATAAGACTATTTACAAACAATACAGAACATACCACTTACAAACAATAGGCTTTAAATGACTGTTTATAAACAATAGGCAAAACAAACCATTTACAAACCTACTGGCAAAATAGACTGGTTAAAACAGACTAGTAACCACTTACAAACCTAACAATAATAGACTAGAAAACAATACCACTTACAAACCAACAGTACATAATAGACCAGTTATAAAAATAGACAGAACATACCAGTTACAATAGGACATAATAGACTAAATAAACATACCAGAAACTTACAAACAAACATACTGGCTTTAATAGACTGGTTATAAACCAAAACAGTTATACATGACAAATAGACAGATAAACACCATACCAGTTACAAACCTACAGGACATAATAGACTATTTATAAACAATAGGCAGAACATACCACTTACAAACATATAGGCTTTAATAGACTGGTTATAAACAATAAGGCAGATCATACCACTTACAAACCAACAGTACATAATAGACCCATAACAAATAGACAGAACATACCAGTTATAACCCTACAGACATAATAGACTATTTATAAACAATAGCATACCACTTACAAACATATAGGCTTTAAACAGACTGATAAAACAATAGGCAGAACATACCACTTACAAACCTACAGGACATAATAGACTATTTATAAACAAAAGGCAGAACATACCACTTTACAAACATATAGGCTTTAATAGACTGTTTATAAACAATAGGCAAAACATACCACTTACAAACCTACAGGACATAATAGATTGGTTATAAACAATAGGCAGAACATACCAATTAACAAACCTAGCTTTAGGACAGGTTATAAACAGTAGGCAGTTTACCACTTACAAACAATAGGACATAATAACCAGTTATAAGAAATAGAACAGAAAATACACTTACAAACCTACAGCACAATAGACCGGTTATAAACAATAGTTATACCACTTACAAACAATAGACTAGTAATAAACAGATAGAACATACCACTTAAACCAACCAATAGGCAGAACATACCACTTACAAACCTACTGGCAATAAGACCAGTTATAAACAATAGACAGAACATTCCACTTACAAACCAACAGGACATACTCGTTTTATAAACAATATAGGCAGAACATACAATTACAAACATAGGCTTTTAATAAGACTGTTTATAGGCAAAACACCATTACAAACCAACAGGACATATAGACCAGTTTATTTAGACAGAACATACCAGACAAACCTACAGGACTGGTTATAAACAATAGGCAACATACCACAAAAACATACCAATCTTATAAAAGCAATAGGCAAAACATACCACTTACAAACCTACATGATGAATAGATAATACCACTATTACAAACCCTACATGACATAATAGGCAATAGGCAGAAACATACCCTACTTACAAACAATAGGGAGAACATTCCACTTAGAAATAATAGGACACTATAAACTATTTTATAACAATAGGCAGAAAATACACTTAGGCAGAAATATACTGTGTTACTAGGCAAAACATACCACTTAAAACTACCATGACATATAGACTGGTTTATAAAACAATAGACAGAACATACCACTTTACAAACCTACAGGACATAATAGACTATATATAAACAATACGCAGAACATACCACTTACAACAATAGGCTTTAATAGACTGGTTATAAACAATAAAACATACCACTTACAAACATACATGACATAATAGACTATTTATAAACAATAGGCAGAACATACCACTTACAAACCTACAGGACATAATAGACTAGTTATAAAGAATAGGGAACATACCACTTACAGAACATAGACCACTTACAAACATATAGGACTTTAATAGTCCACTGGTTATAAAAACAATAGACAGAACATACCACTTACAAAGCAACTTACAAATACCAGTTACAGGACATAGAACATACTAGTTACAAACCTACAATAGACTATTTATAAACAATACGCAGAACATACCACTTACAAACATACTTTAAACTGGTTACATGACATAATATAAACTACATGACATAATAGACATGGTTTATAAACAATAGACAGAACATACCACTTACAAACCTAATAGACTATTTATAAACAGGACATTAATAGGACATACTATTTATAAACAATAGGCAGAACATACCACTTACAAAACAGTACATATAGACCATTTATAAATAGGCAGAACATACCAGTTATAAACCTATAGGACAAAAGACTATACCAACTTACAAACCTACCACTGACATAATAGAGGCTTTAATAGACTGGTTATAAAACAATAGGACAGAACATACCACTTACAAACCTACAGGACATAATAGACTATTTATAATAAAGGCAGAACATACCACTTACAAACATATAGGCAATAGACTGATAAACAATACACTTACATAACACTTAAAAACCTACAGGCTTTAATAGACTGGTTATAAACAATAGGCAGAACAATCCACTTACAAACATATAGGAAGAGACTGGTTATAAACAGTAGGCACTACCACTTATAAACCAACAGACAATATAAGCAATAGACAGAACATACCACTTACAAAACCTACAGGACATAATAGACTATTTATAAACAATAGGCAGAACATACCACTAATACAAAAAAACAATAGATAGAACTTTACAAACCAACAGGACATAATAGACTGTTATATAAACAAACCTAGGACAAAAATAGGCAGACCATACCACTTACAAACACCTTTAATAGACTGGTTTATAAACAGGCAAAACATACATATATACATGACTGGTTATAAACAATAGGCAGAACATACCACTTACAAACCTACTGGCAATAATAGACTAGTTATAAACAATAGACAGAACATACCACTTACAAAGCAACAGTACATAATAGACCAGTTATATAACAAAGGCAAAACATAACAATACAAACTTACAGTAATACAATAAACCTACAGGACATACCACTTACAAACCTACATGACTATTTATAAACAATAGGCAGAACATACCACTTACAAACATATAGGCTTTAATAGACTAGTTTATAAACAATAGGCAAAACACTATACAAACTTACATGACATAACCTATAAACATAGAGAACATACCACTTACAGACTGGACATAATAGACTGGTTATAAACAATAGGCAGAACATACCAATTACAAACCATATAGGCTTTAATACTGGTTAAAAACAGTACAGATACCCCTTACGAACCAACAGGACCATAATAGGCCATTTATAGAAATAGACAGAACATACCAGTTTACAGGACATAATAGACTATTTATAAACAATACGCAGAACATACCACTTACAAACATATAGGCTTTAAACAATAAAACAATAGGCAGAACATACCACTTACAAACCTACATACATAATAAGGGTTATAAACAATAGCAGACAACATATTACAAACATATAGGACATAATAGACTATTTATAAACAATAGGCAGAACAAACCACTTACAAACCTCACATTACAGAACCATAAACAATAGGCAGAACATACCACTTACAAACCAAACAGTACCAGACCAGTTATAACAAATAGACAGAACATACCAGTTACAAACCTACAGGACATAAATAGACTATTTATAATCCAATAGCAGAACATTACAAACCTAGGCTTTAATAGACTGGACAAACAATAGGCAGAACATACCACTTACAAACCTACAGGACATAATAAACAATAGGCAGATAGGCATAGACTGTTTATAAAACAATAGGCAAAACATACATATACAGGCTGGTTATAAAGCATACCAATTACTGGGCTTTAAGAGACTGGTTTATAAACACAGGTAGGCAGACGATACCACTTACAAACCAATAGGACAGTTATAAGAAATAGACAGAACATACCACTTACAAACCTACAGGACACAAATAGACTGGTTATAAACAATAGGCAGAACATACACTTACAAACGTACTGGCATAATAGACTAGACTAAACAATAGATAGAACATACACACTTACAAACCAACAGGACATAATAACTGGTTTATAAACAATAGCAGAACATAGCCAACTTACAAACCTACTTGCAAATAAAATAGACTTTTATAAACAATAGGCAAAAAAGAACATACACAAACATATAGACTTTAATAGACTGGTAAACAATAGGCAAAACATACCACTTACAAACCTACATGACATAATAGACTATTTATAAACAATAGAACAAAACATACAAACTATAGGATATAAAAGACCTTATAAACAATAGGCAGGACAAACCAACAGGACATATAGACTTGTTTAAACTATAAAAACATACCAATTACAAACTTACAGGACATAATAGACTGGTTATAAACAATAGGCAGAACATACCACTTACAAACCTACATGACATTTATAAACAATAGGCAAACATACCACTAGGCATATAGGATTATAATAGACTGGTTATAAACAATAGGCAGCACATACAACTTACAAACCTAGGCAGACTGGTTTATAAACAATAGGCAGAACACCACTTACAAAACAGGACAACAGGTTTACAATAGGCATAACATACCAATTTCACAATTTATAGGCTTTAATAGACTGGTTATAGACAGAACCACTTACAAACCTACTTGACAAACTATTTAAAAACAATAGGCAGAACATACCACTTACAAACCTACAGGAAATAATAGACTAGTTATAAACAATAGGCAGAACATACCACTTATAAACAATAGACTGGATATAAACAATAGGCCAAAACATACCAACTTACAAACCTACATGACATAATAGACTATATATACTTACAAACCTACAGGACATAATAGACTAGTTATAAACAATGGGCAACATACCACTTACAAACATATAGAATAGTTCTGGTTATAAACAATAGACAGAACATAACCCACTTACAACCTACAGGACATAATATACTATTTATAAACAATAGGCAGAACATACCACTTACAAACCTACATGACATAATAGACTGGTTATAAACAATAGACAGAACATACCACTTACAAACCTACAGGACATAATAGACTATTTATAAACAGTAGGCAGAACACTACAAACATATAGCCTTTAACTGGTAGAGCAAAAACATACCACTTACAACCTACAAGACATATAGACTGGTTATATAAACAGAACATACCACTTACAGGACATAATAGACTATTTTATAAACAATACGCAGAACATACCACTACAAACATGGCAATAGACTGGTTATAGACTAGTTATAAACATAATAGACTAGAAAACAACCACTTCCACTTACAAACCTACAGGACATAATAGACTATTTATAAACAATAGGCAGAACATACCACTTACAAACATATAGGCTTTAATAGACTGGTTATAAACAATAGGCAAAACATACCACTTACAAACCTACATGACAATAATAGACTGGTTTATTAAAAAATAGAGCAGAACATACACTTACAAACCTAAAAAAATGGCAATAATAGACTAGTTATAAACAATAGACAGAACATACCACTTACAAAGCAACAGTACATAATAGACCATTTTATAACAAATAGACAGAACATACCAGTTACAAACCTACAGGACATAATAGACTATTTATAAACAATAGGCAGAACATACCACTTACAAACATATAGGCTTTAATAGACTAGTTATAAACAATAGGCAAAATATACCGCTTACAAACCTACATGACATAATAGACTGGTTATAAACAATAGGCAGAACAAACCACTTACAAACATATAGGACATTAATAATTTTTATAAACAATAGGCAAAACATACCACTTACAAACCACAGGACATAAATGACTACAAACAATAGGCAGAAACATACCACTTACAACCAACAGTACATAATAGACCATTTATAACAAATAGACAGAACATACCACCTACAGGACATAATAGACTATTTATAAACAATAGGCCACTTACAAACATATAGGCTTTAACAGACTGTTAATAAACAATAGGCAACATACCACATACAAACCTACAGGACATGACTATTTATAAACATAGGCAAACATACCACTTACAAACATATAGGCTATTGTTTATAAACAATAGGCAGAAACATACCACTTACAAACCTACAGGACATAAAAGATTGACAATAGGCAATACCAATTACAAACATACTAGTAGGCAGAACGATACCACTTACAAACCAACAGGACATAATAGACCAGTTATAAGAAATAGACAGAACATACCACTTACAAACCTACAGGACACAATAGACCGGTTATAAACAATAGGCAGAAACATACCGCTTACAAACATATAATAGACTAGTACAAATTAGATAGAACATACCATAGACCAACAGGACATATAGACTTTTATAAACAATAGGCAGAAAATACCACTTACAAACATATAGCCTTAAATAGACTGGTTATAAACAATAGGCAGAACATACCACTTACAAACCTACATAGACATAATAAACTGGCAAAACATACCATTTAAAACAACAGGACATAAATAGACAGAACATATACAGAACATACCAGTTACAAACCTAATAGACTATTTACATAGGCAGAACATACCACTATTTTAATAACTGGTTATAAACATACGCAGAACATACCACTTACAAACCTACATGACATATAGACTATTTGTAAACAATAGGCTTTACCAGTAATAGACATGGACTTTATAAACAATAGGGCAGAACATATACCACCTTAATAGACAATAAACAATATAGGAACATTAAAACATAGGACATAATTATAATACAACAGGCAGAACATACCACTTACAAAACAAATAGCCTTACAGGACATAATAGGCAAAACATACCACTTATTTATAATAGAATAAACAATAGACAGAACATACCACACAAACCTACAGGACATAATATATTTATAAACACCACTTTACAAACATATAGGCTTTAATAGACTGTTTATAAACAATAGGCAGAACAAAACAAACATATCACTAGTACAAACCATACTTACAGGACATAATAGACTATTTATAAACAATAGGCAGAACATCCACTTACCACTATACAAATAGACTACTGGCAAAACATACCACTTAAAAAACCTACAGACATAGTGGTTATAAACAATAGGCAGCAGAACATAACCACTTACAAACCTACTGGCAATAATAGAACATAAACAATAGACACTTACAAAGCAACAGTACATAATAGACCAGTTATAACAAATAGATAGAACATACCAGTTACAAACCTACAGGACATAATAGACTATTTATAAACAATAGGCAGAACATACCACTTACAAACATATAGGCTTTAATAGACTGGTTATAAACAATAGGCAAAACATACCACTTACAAACCTACATGACATAATAGACTGGTTATAAACAATAGGCAGAACATACCACTTACAAACATATAGGACATAATAGACTATTTATAAACAATAGGCAGAACATACCACTTACAAACCTACAGGACATAATAGACTATTTATAAACAATAGGCAGAACATACCACTTACAAACCAACAGTACATAATAGACCAGTTATAACAAATAGACAGAACATACCAGTTACAAACCTACAGGACATAATAGACTATTTATAAACAATAGGCAGAACATACCACTTACAAACATATAGGCTTTAATAGACTGGTTATAAACAATAGGCAGAACATACCACTTACAAACCTACAGGACATAATAGACTATTTATAAACAATAGGCAGAACATACCACTTACAAACATATAGGCTTTAATAGACTGTTTATAAACAATAGGCAAAACATACCACTTACAAACCTACAGGACATAATAGATTGGTTATAAACAATAGGCAGAACATACCAATTACAAACATATAGGCTTTAAGAGACTGGTTATAAACAGTAGGCAGACGATACCACTTACAAACCAACAGGACATAATAGACCAGTTATAAGAAATAGACAGAACATACCACTTACAAACCTACAGGACACAATAGACTGGTTATAAACAATAGGCAGAACATACCACTTACAAACCTACTGGCAATAATAGACTAGTAATAAACAATAGATAGAACATACCACTTACAAACCAACAGGACATAATAGACTGGTTATAAACAATAGGCAGAACATACCACTTACAAACCTACTGGCAATAATAGACTAGTTATAAACAATAGGCAGAACATACCACTTACAAACATATAGACTTTAATAGACTGGTTATAAACAATAGGCAAAACATACCACTTACAAACCTACATGACATAATAGACTATTTATAAACAATAGGCAGAACATACCACTTACAAACCTACAGGACATAATAGACTAGTTATAAACAATGGGCAGAACATACCACTTACAAACATATAGGCTTTAATAGTCTGGTTATAAACAATAGACAGAACATACCACTTACAAACCTACAGGACATAATAGACTATTTATAAACAATAGGCAGAAGATACCACTAACAAACCTACATGCTTTAATACACAAGTTATAAACAATATGCAGAACATAGCACTCATATATTCAGTGATGGAAGTGTTAAAATCGGTTTTGTTATCATCAGAATTGCACACTTCTATTTTAATGATCTTTTTAAATGATGTATTATATATATATAGATAGATATAGATATATATACAGCAATGTTTACTGAATGAATCGAACAATACTGACGTCATTAATCTGTGGCGCAATAGATTTGCATTTTGACGTTATACATATATACAATAACTTAAATTTTTGTCAAACACCTCATTAGATTGGATGAAAAGGCTAGACTAAATCTGTTTAACCTACTTTGCTATGACGTAAGGAACTATGTCAGCCGTTGCTAGGACAACAAGTGCAGCTGTTCAATATATTATTGCGCTTCATCATCAATTGTTTGTGTTGTATTTTTTAAATATCGTTATAAGAATTTAAAATTGAATTTAAAGAATTGTATTTTTTACTTTTTCATTAAATTAACATTAACATTAACTTTTCGGTTATTTACTAAAAAATAACCAATGTTACATGAGTACACTTTTTTGATTTGCGCTTCGCTTCGCGCAATACAAAGTGTACTCTGCCTCAACATTGGTTATTTTTCAGTAAACAATTGAAATGTTAATGTAAATCCTTAAGTAGAACTTCGATGGGTCGAACTACAATGAGTCGAATTTCTCGATGTTTTGAACTATTCAGAAAGTCCCGAGAATTTGGATATTTAACGCTATTTATAATTCGAATTTTCATGAGTCGAATTTATCGATGTTTCAAATAAATGTTTGGGCCCATTTCTATCAAAACAAATGAAAATTTCTACATATAATTCGAAGTCAAAATTTGCATGTGTATGAAATCGCCCCATAATATTTTTTCTCCTTCTCATAAACATTCAATAATTTCACGAAAATTTAGTTAAATTTAGCACTAATAATTATTCATAATGACCGTACATGTCTCAAATGGTTTCGAAGCAGTCACATACACGTTTTAGAACATGTGAAACTAAAAATGTATGGTTACCATCCATGGGTCGAAGTCCCGATGTATCGAACTTTTCCAGGTGGTCCCTAGAACTTCGACTATATATATATAATATATATAATATATTATATATATATATATATATATATATATATATATAATATATATATATATATATATATATATATATATATATATATATATATATATAGGAGAGACCGGGGATAGTTGGAACAATTTTAAACAAGCGTTTCCACTGAGAACATATGTATTGCTATCACGTATTACCAAGTCATCTTAGGAAGAGAAACATATTGTCTTTACAATGACACATTGGATGAATGTCAAAAATGCTTATTACATTCATAAAAGATGTTTATAAATTTTCTGAATATGTTTCAACTTGCCCCTTTTCTGGGTAAGTTGAAACACCATGTAGGGAAAGTTGAAATGTCTGGTTTTGATTATGAAAAATGTCATAATGAGTCCAACAATGACACAGTCAGGTCTACAAACTATATTATCTAAAAATAAGTGGCCTATTAATTTAAATTCAACAAAAGCACTGCCAAATAAAGCATTTTCTTTCAAATTTATGAAAATAGAAATGAGATTTACCTTTGACCTGCAATCATAAAACTAAGGTAACAACATTCAGAAAAGTGCTAATTGAGTTCTCAAAATAATGTTCAGGGGATCCTGATTCAAAATTGAAATAAAAAATAATCTGCTGCAGATTCAAAGTTTTATCAGAAACAAGGAAAACATAAATGTGTACAGTAAAACTTAGGGACACAATAAAAACTGGTCTTTATAGGGAGGTGGTCTTTATAGGGAGGAAGATTTGTACACAAATGGTACTATTGGGGAGAGCAAAAACATTCTTCATGACCAGGTGGTCTTTATACACAGGTGGTCACTAAAGCAGGCTTTACTGTATTTTAAAGTCTCAACAAATGTCTCTATTCCGTGGGCGAAATAAAAAGAAATAAAACTTTCAGTTCCAGTGGACAATGCATTAAAAGCACATGTAATCTCAAAGTTACAAATTTAGAAAAAAAAAACTATCACATAACCTACAATATAGTAAACGTTACTATTTCCTGAAGATGTGTAGGCTATCATAAAAATATACTTGTTTAAAGCGGATCATAAGATAGAGATCAACATGGAACTGAAGCTGCGAGCACATCTTTTTGTACCACCCACAGGGAATGGTTGTGTTAGCTTCATAAAAATGGAATTCAGCAAGCAGCATTGAAATGAATTTACACAAAAGTATGCATGGCTCTTTAATTTCATACGCAGAAAATTTTGCATTTTTATGACACCAACTTATTCACGGGAATCAGACTTCGCGCAAGATTGGTTACTAATTGTCTTTTTGATGCTTCATAAGTGTAAGGTGTTATATTCATGAATATTTAATTTCATGTTATTTTATTTGACTGCGAATATAACGATATTAAATCACCTGCGAATAAAAGCAACTATACAGTAATTTAAGGCCAAAAGAAAACCTACTTGTCAAACATTAAAACCAAGGGGTTATTTGAAACATGCTCCAACTTACCCCAAAGGTAATGTTTCAACTTGCCCCAACACACAATTTGGAGATTGTTTAGTTTATATTTCACTGAACAGAAATTATTAGCAAAATGGTTATATCCTTAAATGCACAAGTATTCATGCAAATGAATGTAATATAAAGATCCTGTACCTCAGCAAAAGTGTATTCAACAAAACAAAAATACTATCAGTAAATATTTTTACTATGATATATTAAAAATGTAAAATATCAACCTATCCTGCAGATCTTGATCTTGCCCCTGAAAAAACAATATGGCTGTACCCTACAGATATAACTGCATACTACAACAAGAGTGATGATATCATCAATTTAATACTTAATTCACAATTCTTGGTGTTCCAACTTCCCCGCGTTCCAACTTTCCCCGGTCTCCCCTATATATATATATATAACAATTATGAATTGTTGTAGTATTTCGAAATGAATGATAAGATTTAGAATTTATATATATATATATATATATATATATATATATATATATATATATATATATATATATATATATATATATATAATATGATGAGAAGAGAGAGAGAGAGAGAGAGAGAGAGAGAGAGAGAGAGAGAGAGAGAGAGAGAGAGAGAGAGAGAGAGTAAAAGCCAAACACGAATGCCAATAAAAGAGGTCTGATCGATGAATTGTTGTAGTATTTCGAAATGAATGATAAGATTTAGAATTGAATACGTGTGTAACCAACACTTGGATTTTCAATCACATTCTTTTCTTTATTTCCGGGGGAGTTGACAAGCCTAATTTTGATCATTCGTATAACAATTCATGTAGTATTCTGTGTATGTCTGGTTATATTCATTTTATATCTGCACTAGGTGGTATCATCTCTGCTAGGAAAATGATAGGAATAAATGCGGACTTATATTAAACACAATCATATATATTCTTTCATTATTATTGTTTGGACAATAACTCAGTTCGTACCATTACCAGTTAAACAATGACCTGCTATTTCCTTTATCCCCTTCTTATGATTAATTAAAGTTTAATTTGCAACGCTAAACGGAAATTATACATGTTATACATTACGTAGACACCGCAAGAATTTGAATACACATCTAAAGAATTAATACTATTACATCAACGATTGTAATGTATGCATAGCGTATGGCACGCATCATTAGATTATTGTTGTATATTTTTCAATTGTTTTGTTTCCTTCTTATGACCAAGAGGCGGTGATGTATGACTCCTGAGATGTATATATACTTGTTACTCTTTTGAGTGTTAGGTATATAACCCTATTCACAGCGTGTGTCAAACTTCAAGTGTTGTACTGTAGTAAACGTCGTTATACTGGAACTTGATCTTATTTCTACATAGCTATAAATTCATAATACTTCAAGAGAATTTTTCATTTGAAAAACGTAAAAGATATTTAGTTTTTGAAAATAGAATAAAGGGCATTGTCTGGATATTAAATCGAATCAGGAATACAAAAGAATGGCGAGTGTCATCATTACGATATTCATAATTGCTAGTATTTCATTTCCGGTCATTGACAGTGCATGTGTAGCATATACCCGAGAAGCACCCACTTCAGGAAAACCAGGTAAGTAATGTTTCACTTCAATGTCTCAGTTTAGAAAGAAAATCACAAATCTATTTATATGAGAAAACTCGAAATTTGTATTTTTCGCCAAGTTTCAAACGGATACTCGGTACCAAAATTGCATCAACCCTAAGTACAATGAAACAGTTGTAAAATGCGTCATTAATCCATGATTGAATTCATTCAAATTATTGCATTATAAATAAAAGAAATATCTGATATAATTAGAATATGAAAATCACAGATACCAAAGAAGTAATTTTCATGATGTCCAGGAAACAATACAGAAATCTGGTGAAAATTGAACGAACGCGAACCTCTGGGAATGCAGAGGTGGGATCAAGTACCATCGAGGAGTAAGCATCACCTGTTGCCCGTCATGAGTCAAAACAGTAATTACAAATAAGGTCATATACCGACCGTAAACGTTGCGGAACGTTGTCATCAGGCGTGATTTCCGAAATCCCTGTGACAATAAGTATCAGTTAGCAGTTTGCTTCTGTGTATGAAATGTTCATATATAAAACACATCTAGCATATCGAATCATTTGCGAGAAGGAATATAATATAATCTCATAGGTTCTGATTGTTTTACCATTTGCGTTTATAAATAGAATAAAAATACATTTCACAAACTTTCGTAAGATTTTCTTTAATATTTTATCTATCATGAATTGCTAAAATAATATTTTTGGCTTTTTGCACCCCAATTGACTAAGATTGACCTGAATGAAAAAGAGATACATGTATACTGTCTAAGGTGCTTTGTGACTTCAGTTCTATAAATTGGTTGTATATAAGTCTTGAGATATGCGACCTATATGAAACCCTGCCGAAGCAATTCCCTATGTAAATGACTTGATATAAGCGACCAACTACTAACGACAATCTTTCTATTCCCAAATTCTTCTGACATGACCTGCATTTAGCTACTTTGATACGACCCCTTGTCAATATGAATGTGCACCCTCATACAGACTTAAAGATCATATAGAGTAAAATCCATATAACTGGCGGGTTGGAGTCTTATGAACCCTTTCTTGACCTGGACGATTTTAAATTTTAGTTAATAAAGCATAAAATTAAATTACACAGACAAGAGTAATCGTTCCTAATTTTCACCATACATAAGTGAGTATCCAGTTAGGAATAAAACGTTTTTGTCATAACTGAAAAGTTAGAATCATCAATATAAAAATCAAAAGGTTACCCCCCCCCCCATCTTATGTGAATCGGACAATAACTGCTAACCAATTAAGATAGCATGTCTGTTAAACAAATAAAATGTTAAAATAATGTTTAAAAGTATCACTTTGTAATTGTATGTGCATAAAACATATATGGTGATCGCAAACTGATTTAAAAATAGACCTGACTTTTTGTATATTCCCTTGAACGGTTACTTCAGAACATGTTTGACTATATTCACTTTGTTTAAGTTGATGTTATTAGGCTCAACTCATCAAATAATAACCAGGTTTTCCTGTCCTTCGGATGATACAGTAAAAACCGAGGTCCCGTGTCATAGTAGGTGTCGGCACCCTCACTGCTCCATGGCCGTAAGTGCCGAGCAAAGGCCAAAATTTGAAGCCCTTCACCGGCATTTGGTGACGTCTCCATATGAATGAAAGATTCTTGAAATGGACGTTAAACAACAATACAACGACAACATCAAGTAATAACCAGAAAAATATCAGCTTAAGCTAAAATTAAATTTCATCGTTACAAACGTCGACGCGTGAAAAAGCATTCTTAACAGGTGCTGAGTAACGTCACAAATATGTAGAACGAAATGAATGTATATTTCTTTACAAAGTAAACTTTTGTCCAGAAAACAGTTGACCCTTGACATGCATAACTGCATATACAAATACTTTCAATGTACTTCCTGTGTTCCTACAATATCTCATTGTTTCGATATTTCCTCTTTACAAATGAATAATAAGGACATCAACGTTCCTAACAGTACAGATCATTTTACAACACGACTTAGTCTTTAGACACGATCAGTTCATCTTCGGAAGTATAGAAAGTATTGGCAATAATAAACGATCAATTTGATATTCGAAGACAGAAGTCAGAAATTTATTAAGGATAGAGTTGACAAAATGGTCATTAGTTTTAGGGTCAGATTTAGATTTTATTAAGAGTAGGGTTGACAAAATGGTCCTTAGTTTTAGGGTCAGCTACTTATACACTCACTGCTTAAATACTGTAACGATTTGAACTCGGATCTATGTGGATTATTGGTTGGAGCACCACGCTTTAAGCCCTCATTTTTTTCATCTCAGGAGTTCTAACCCCCTTGGAGTAGAGTTTGTAAGTATGTTTGCAAGTTTTCTTTAGGAAGACGGTATCTTCCCCTTTAAATTATAACCGAGTTACCTCCAACGCCATTAAAACTGGCAGTCATCATACAAAATATTGTTGAACGTGTTGTAAGATGTCATTAAAATAAACAGAAGCAGGGGACACTGACTCTTTTCGATCCCATTGTGTTTGGGATTTGCAATTGTTTTTCTTGTCGAGTTCTTTTCACCATGCTTGACCTATTCATCGATGTTGTCCTTTTCACCGAACTCGAAAGGTTTCCGGGACATTTGAGCCATGCGTAGTCTCCTTCCATTCGGGATTCACAATTGTTCATTTTAAAGAGTTATGTCTAGTTCGTCGTATGCTATCATATGGTCAGACCCAATTATCTGATTTGGCAACAGCTTTCATATTGTTAAGAACATTTAACCACATACCCGAGGAATCATAACAACTCACTTTAAACTGATTTATATTAAATTATTGAAACTTTGTCAAAACATAAGTATAGAAAATTTGTTCTCACAAACTATACACAGAACTATTCTGGTTGTTGAATTTGTCATTATTTTTATTTCAGTATCTCTCGACTGTGTGTACAGAGATGATATCAGAATTCCAGTGGACAGAAGTTTTCTCGACCTTAACCGCTGCCTTGAATGTCATTGCAAAATGAGCGCACTGGAATGTTGTGGGTAAAACAGACATTTGAAAGCCTATATAAATAAGACATCAAAGTTTTGTAACTACCTATACTTACGAAGATGACACACACAAACCCATATACACACGAATATATATATATATATATATATATATATATATATATATATATATATATATATATATATATATATATATATATATATATATATATATATATATAGATGACACACACATACACTTACGAAGATGACACACACAGACACAAAAACCCATATACACACGAATATATATATATATATATATATATTCTTAATCGAATTATCAATAAATTTAATCAAACAGAAACTATCACTGCAATACAAACAATATTCAAAACTGAAATTTTACTTTTTTTCAGAATGGAAAATGATATTGATACATTTGTGATCCCAGGATGTAAAATAATCAAAGGAAATTGCACACATGTATATGTAGATGAAAACGATCCCGACATGCCCTGCCCATATGATGCATCCACAGACAAAATGGCGGAAGGAAATATCATGGGGGGTGGACTAAAGGTTACAGCCGATCCTTTAGGGAAAAACAACTTGAAAAATAATGCTCGCTATCTCTACAGCAACGGTATCATGATTCCACTGTCATTTATGTATCAACTTATGCACTTACGATAGAATTAGACACACAAATTGAATAAGTGTTAAGTATTACGAATGATCACGTGGTATTGATATTAATTTATTGATTTGAAATAAGTGTACATAGATTTAAGCAACTGTTTGTGATCGTATACTGATAAAACAACAGTTGCTTTTGAATTATAGGGACACTGAAATCCAATCTATTTATAGTGTAACAATAATTTATTTCCTCGTGTGTTAAAGGGGCATTAGCTGTGTTTTCAAAGAAATATCTTTTCTTTTTACTACGTTTATTACTAATTGATATAAATATAGGCATGAAAATTTTGAAATTCCTATAAATTTTGTGAAAGTTGACCTATCGCCAAATGCCCAACACGACACCATTTGGCAAACTTTTCCATTATGACGTCACAATCAGATGGCCCGTCAAACATTCGTGTGATTGTGACATCACAATCGAATGACCTCAAAATAAGCTCATTGAGAACCATGTATCAGATATTTGGCAATAGGTCATTTGCACCCAGTTTGACACTTTTTCATTTGCAATTGATTAACTCAACCATATTATTTGCATATGAATACCACACTGGATCTGACCTAATTTTCACAAAATATATAGGAATATAAGTTGTTTATGTCTATGCATAGCTCTTATTTGTTATTGTACATCAATTACATCGGGTAAAAGTTGACAAAAATCGACTTTTTCGTAAACACAGCAAATGCCCTTTAAACTCTTGTATTGTTTCGTTCTATTGTATGTAAATCTCTTATTTAATCGTCGCCACCTTATCAATGAACAGATAAAAATGTATTACAATTTATTTTATTTTGTTTATTTCATAATACAAGGATCGATCTCCACGGCGTAGAATAATATTTCTTATCAATATTTTTTTAATCATATTTTGTATAAAGGTTATGAATGTTTGTACTTTTCTCAAATAAAACATATCTTATTTTATCAGATTAGCTCCTTGTTTATTGTTTTCTTGCCCATTTGGATGCCGACGATCCTCTATGCCAACAACAAACCATATATTTCCAAACGTATTGTAAAAGTTTTTCACTGTTTCTTTTTTTTTTGCGCTTTGATAGTTCCAAGGTTGATGCTGCCTATTTCTTTCTTCAAATAATTTTATCTCCATTCATATTTTTTCATTGTGACGTCATAGATGAAGTTCAACAGATTTTATTTGCGATACGGTCTGATGCCAGTCTAGTAAGTGTTCGCTGATATGCTGTAAAGTTTATGACACAAGGGTGCCTATGTTTTAGCATCTTCTCAAAGAATTATAGATTTCACGAGCACCTGGCTACGGGAGATAAATTATCTTCTTTAAAATGGCTTCAGTTTGACTCCGAATCAAATTAAATTGATATTAACTGCTTCAAAACCATAGGGTGCGCATTCATATGATTGGTTTATATCATAGACACGTTAACAACCGTACTGGCTGTACCTTTGCTAGATGAACGAGAAAAACATTTCTATTCAAATATATAAAAAAATCTCAGATACCAAAGTACAAATTAATAGAATGTCCAGGACATAGATACAAATCCGGTAAAAATGGACAAACACGGACCTCTGGAAACCAAGAGGTGGGATCAGGTGCCATGGAGGAGTAAGCATCCCCTGTCGACCGGTCACACCCGCCGTATGTCCACAGTCAAGTCCAATGAAATACGTGAGGAATGTATCCTCGTCACAATTGGTACAGACATTTCAACAACCGCCAACGAAAAGGCAACTCAACATTTCACTTAGTGAAACAGAGTAATCGCAATCAAGACTATTATACCGACTGTAAAATTTGCGGAACGTTGACATTAAACGCAGTTTTCGATATCCCTATGTCAAGAATTTGTCAGTGAGTAGTTTACCTCCGTATATGAAATCTTCATATGTTGTACACGCCCTGGCATATGGGTTCATTTGTGAAATATAAACTCCATATGCGGGTGACTGAGGGATATTACTACTTAAATGTGGAAAATTTTCGATGGGAAAGCCGAAATCGTCGCGTTTGTCGTATAGCTTAGTTGCTAATTTCCCGTCTGTGTTTATATTAAGTAAAATGTCTAAGTATGAAGCGTGTGTGCTTGATTCTGTTGTATCCTTAATTTCTAGTTTGCTGGGATATATCGCATTGACATATGTATAAAAATTGTCATTATTAATTGACAAAACGTCGTCAATATATCTAAATGTCAAATTAAAGGACACCGCTAACTTTTTCTTCTTTTGATTCAGCAGTTTCTGAATGAAGTCTGCTTCGTATGAATAAAGGAACAGGTCGGCCAATAAAGGGGCACAATTGGTTCCCATAGGAATGCCGACAGTTTGTTGAAAGACCACGTCTCCGAACATTACAAATATATTGTCTATTAGAAATTCCAGCATATTTTTTATATCAACTTCAGTGTATTTATGTGTAGAATTAGAGTGGTGTTTGACGAAATAAGTATCCTGATAGCCAATCACTAGATATTTAAATTTTCGGGTACCACCTTTAGTGAAAAAAAAAACAGTTGTCTATGATGCTAAAAAGTCTTTCTTTTATTTTTTATGTGGAATAGTTGTGTAAAGAGTAGAGAAGTCATAAGTTTTGATACTGTGAAGTCGAGAAAAATTGTGTGCCTTCAAATTTTCTAAAAGCTGTTTAGAATTTTTAAATATCCACATCTGATTTACACCGCTTCTGGAATAAGCAACTGTACAGTATTGTTGAAGTTTCTCCTTAACGACTGTCAATATCTTGGTAAGGAGTAAAGATAAAGGTTTGGTAGAACATTTGCTGGATCCTGCTATGTATCTTTGCTTATATGGGGTTTTATGAAGAGTAGGTATCCAATATAAATGTGGTAGCTCGAAATCGGTATCCGTTTGTAGGTATATCAAATGAGCGTAATACGGACACGTGATTTTGAAGGATCTCGTCCTTTGAAAGTGAGCTACGTGTGTATGTAGGATTTCCAGAATTCGTATTAAACCGAAGTTCTTCTAATAAACAATTATAGTAAAGTGCCTTACAAATAAAAACTATATTATTTGAGGCTTTGTCTGCTGGTACCAGTACATATTGGTCATGTAATCTATCCAGTTCAGTTACTACTTCTGGATCACTAAATACAGAGGGATAACGTGTTTCCATAGTCCCTTTAATTTTTCGTGAGATTTTATCAACCATCGTATGGCTTTTAGCCATTCAGACAAAGTGTCTGGTTCTACGTCTTCATGTTTGGCCCATCGTCTAGCATAATCTTCGACAGAATTCATAACTAAACTGAAATTCTGACGCCAATTAAAGGAACGGGCTTCCCGGTATTTAGGGCCCCTTAAAATAAGATTTTTGAGGCTTTCATTTTCAACAATAGAAACGTCACCGGTGATGACTTGCCCGATAGGATTGTATTTGAAAGGAGATGAAGCACATGAACATGTGATAGAAGATGTTGTGTAGAAGATGGTTGATGTCCCGGCACTGCAAAACCTGTTTGTAATTGAATAGCTTGGATGCGATGCTAGGTGTATAGCTATATGAAATGCAAGGCGTGGTCTCCAATTTAAAATATGGTGGAACACAGGACTGAACTTTTTTGTGATTTAGAACATTGCCAATGTTTAAAGCGTCTATGCCTTTATTTGTAAATTTAAGTTTAAGGAAAAGACGTTTCTGTTCAGAACAGTCATCGTTTGTAACGCGTGCAGGCTTAAACAGTCTGAAATAAGCGATATCCATTATAACGGAGTTCAGTATGTATTCTTGGGTTGAAGAATCCGTGTAGGGGTTCATTCTTGCTTCCTGAAAAAGTTTATTAAGAATTGTAAAAGGAACAAAATAAAGTTTGCTGCGAATGTGATGAAGACCCAATATTTTGTTAATGTAAGGTAAAAGAGATGAAAAAGTGACATCATGTATGTAGGGTCGGTTGTATCAACGATGTTCCATCACATTAACACCATTACACAGTGGGCTTGATAGATTGCCTACACTTTGGATATTATCGTTACATCCATAGGGGTATGCAGTGCCAAGCTGTTTAATCCGAAATTCTTCACGTTGTCCACGGAAAGGGGTACTCAAGGTGGGATTGTTGGTCCAATGGTATATTTTTTTCAATTATAGGCACTTTCATAGACAAGATGGAATGGTCAGGGGAGTTGAAATGTCGATAGAGTATCTGGCTACCCCCATTATTAATCTCGAATCGATGACCAGATACTCTTTTATTTAAGGGCCCCTTAGTCTCGCCAACATAAATCAAACCACACAAGGTACACTCAATTCCGTAAACAACGTTAAATGAAATGCAATCTAGATGATCCCAGCTTCTGGTGTTGTAATGCTTATTTGTCAGATTGCTGGTGAACCCTTGATCAGTTATTAATATATGACATGTTTTACAATTTTTGACAGAACATTTTGAAATTGTTGGTATATTATTTGAAAATGAACTATCAAAATGTCATCAAGTTGATTATTATTAAATGCTTCATTTTATCCAATCGTTTGTAATAAAAATATCCCCGTCAAGAATTTTTTACTTCCATTGAGATGTCACCAGCTTTGGGAGGAAAGTCACAAATTTGACCTGTGCTATAGACTGAAGCCAATGCAGTCTGGGTTCTTTTACGTGTCACGCCTGTCGTGACACGGGACTCAGGTTTAAATATCATCTGATAAACCCGTGATTTTCAATTATTATACCGAGTGCTTCACAAAGAACAATTACTGTCAAGATATGACCCCGTACCATACTTCGTATGTCATGCGCCAAGTTAGTACTATTTTGAAAGTATTTTAAGTATCGGGAATTGAACTCGGGACACCTCGCTTGCGAGTCGAATGCTCTACCACTCGGGCAACATAGGCAGTCCGCTGTTATGCTACAAAAGTGACAATTAATAGATGTTGAAAATAAAACTGACACTACCGATTTGTACATTAACTACTGAAATATTCTAGTTGGTGTTACTGACTCATAGTATATACCATTTGATATATGAGTGATTTCATTGGCTTTGCGTTCATCGTGTTTGCATAACAAGTACCGATGGATAATCGAAGCTACAAGTTCATCAGGATACTACAAATTGGATATTTAAACACAAAATGGTCTCAACAAAAAGAATAATTTTGAATCCCATACAAGATAGGACCAGGTGTCCGGAAGGAGTTATCTTTCCATGTTAGAATGCCACATCCGTCACAAATGTTACATGGAAACCTCTTCAAGTTCGTTGAAAAGGATAAGCACAGTGAAAATTTCATCAATACTTCACTTATACAAATTCGGCAGTCTTAAATCATATAAGAAAAAAACTCCTGTTACAAGAAACCCAGTAAAAGACTATCCGTCTTCGTTCGGCAAGTTAACATGCAATCTTTCTTAAATGATTAGCGAAGGTTAACGCTGGGCTGAAACCCGCAATAATTAGATGTATACTAAGATTCATGATTTAAAGTGCAATGTTCTAACTACTCATCCATGGCAGTCTTCATGTAGGTAAAACCCATGAAAGCCATCATGGCTCCGATGTTGAGTCTTCGAGGGTCGCGGGTTCGAGCCTTGGCGGAGGTGGCTGGCTTTTGCTGTCCTTTGGATGAGACATTAAAAACCGAGGTCCCGTGTCACAGTAGGTGTCGGCACTTTATAGATCCCTTACTGCTCAATGGCTGTAAGTGCCAAGCATAGACCAAACTTTGAAGCTCTCCATATGAGTGAAATATTCCTGAGTGGGACAACAATACAACAACAGCAACGTAAAACCCGGCGCCATCAAATTCTGTCGACTTTTCATCAGGAGAATATAATTAGAATCCAGTAAAAGAGTGTAATGATTTATATTGTAACAATGGAAGGTCGAATGTGAAATTAAGAATTATGATGAATCACGCCTACATGTAATGGATACCATGAACTACCTGTTTGTATAATCACCAAACAATGTAAAACCTATGCTCAATTTTGATTAGTGCCACGTATATGTATCCTATTAACATAATTATGTAATTGCACTTATTGATATTATTGTTTATATTATCTAGTAAATGAAGTCTTTGTTACAAAGATATCTGTTTCTCGTTTTGATTGGCAAAAGGTTATTTATATACGCATTTAAGCCGCAGGGTTTTTTTCTGACAGATAGGCATTTCAAACGCTAATTGAAATTTAAATAATTTTGCTAGAATGCCACATGCTAAATGTTAATTAATTCACCTGTTAAAACTGATGTAAAGGTAATTTGATATAAACTAATTGAAATTAAATTTTCTTCCAAATGCTTGATACCTCATCAAATTTTTCCTTCCAATCAAAAGGCGTGACACTCTTATGTAAATATATATAAAAAATAATAATAAATAGATAAGATGTGGAGTATGCCTTTTTGTTGTTACGAAGGTCAGTAATTGTAAATGATTTTATTTTATGATTAATTACACCAACATGACAGTAAATACAATTCATAACATACCTGTGTATACCTTTATTTTCTCAAACACTCGTTGTAGTCTTTACGTCCCAGGTGTGAGGCAAATTAAACACGAGGGTCAACGTCGGAACACGAAGTGTCGAATTGTCGGAATATATAATACAAAATCTACTGACAATGGAATTATATTTCAATGAGATAATTTTACTTTTTACCTTTGTCGTGCTGAGTTCTATACATTTAGCAAACGGAGATTGTTATGTTTATATTGAAGGAACAGAAGGATATAACGTTCGGAGGGATAAAAATGGAGGTAAGTATTATGTCTCCCTTTACGGAACAACATTTCAGTAATGACATTTTTTAAACCGCGGGGAGGAGAGGAAGGAGCGAGAGACAGATGGACGAAGTTATTACTGCATCCACCATAAACTTTTTTTTTCAAAATGTGTCGACATGAAAAATAATTGTTTATTTTGAAAAAGTGGGTTTCCGTAAAACACTTAAATCAGTAACAAAGTTGTGTAACTCATTTACCCTCTCTATCGTCTTTTTACATTTTACCACACAAAATACATAAAAGGGACAAATACACACTTGTAATATACATACTAATTTATAACGGGTTAAAATATCTGGAGCGTATAGAGAAAGGGAATGTACAATTCAGTTTTAATTTAAATAGAAACTTTGTCAATATTGACTAAAATAGAAATTTTACCCATGAAATATTTTATACGTTTATAAATCACAAAAAAGGAAAAGAAAAGGGGGAATTTCTATAAATATATCATATCTTTATACAAATGACTTTATTCTGTAAACAGAAAACTTACATATCATGTGGCTAAAATCTCCTGCATTTCTTTAAAGGTCATAATATTAAGGAAATCGTGTCTGACTCCTTTTTTAAAATGGGTATATAAAATGTTTATGACGAATATAAATTTGATCTTAGATAGCTATACAGGTTACAAGAGATGAGGGGAATATTCTTCATCTCTAATAACGTCCTGAGAGCAACATACAAAAATTCATTCTGCTAACGGACTATATGATAATACCTGTAATATGATGTGATATATTACATCCACACACAAATGTATTTGTAATTACAGAGTGTGGTCTGATTGTCTAGGTCACATAGATACAATTATGCATGTATATAATGTGTGTCATACTCTTGTGGCAGTTCAGAACCGTTTCAAATATTTATTTGTCAAAGTGACTATACATCATGTTGGTAATTACCATTTTATTTCACTCTTGATAGTAACAGAGAGAGAGAGAGAGAGAGAGAGAGAGAGAGAGAGAGAGAGAGAGAGAGAGAGAAGGAGAGAGTAAAAGCCAAACACGAATGTCAATAAAAGAGGTCTGATCGATGAATTGTTGTAGTATTTCGAAATGAATGATAAGATTTAGAATTGAATACGTGTGTAACCAGCACTTGGATTTTCAATCTCATTCTTTTCTTTATTTCCGGGGGAGTTGACAAGCCTAATTTTGATCATTCGTATAACAATTCATGTAGTATTCTGTGTATGTCTGGTTATATTCATTTTATAGAGAGAGGGAGTGTGTGTGTGTGTGTGTGTGTGTGTGTGTGTGTGTGTGTGTGTGTGTGTGTGTGTGTGTGTGTGTGTTAAATATACAAGTCCCAATTTTTATAATCAGATACTGTAAATAGCACACTCTACTCCATTATTAAATCTTTTAGCATATTTAGCATTTTATTGGAAAATTGCTGAAAGTGTATTTAAATACTTTTGAATAATATTATATTTTTGCAGCCGTTACAATGTGTGAGTATGTTGATACACAAAAAATGTCACATGGAATTCCTGTCAACACAACCTTGGACAACAATGTCGTGTGTGAGCGTTGTACATGCAGTTTCACGGGAGCTCTGGATTGCTGTGGGTAAGGAATGTTACTGACAAAAATAACATTCTTATAAACGCAAAATATGTCCATGTTATTCCAGTGTTCGTTCTAAGAACCCAAAATAATATTTCATTTACATCAAACTTCCACTCTTCAAAGAACAATGTTGGTTTTTCTTTGTTTTCGATTGTGTAGTTAGGAACGATTAAAATATACGCTTATATATGCTATGGCCCAGTGGAAAAGTGTTCAACGTGCAAGCAATGGGTCCAGGATTCGTTTCATACTTGAAAACGACAGTGAATGTTCCTTGTCGGAATAGTCCGCATAAAAAAAATGAAATTCGTGGTTCATTGGGAAGACACTTAAAACCGAGGTCACAGGACAAAAGAGTCACTATGAATAAAAAACAAACATCATTGCATTGACATCACTCCATAGCCCATGTCCAGATTTGTGGAACTTCACCTAAAGCTGTTGACATCTCAATTAATGTTTTTGGTGGAATGTTAAATAACAATGAAACAAAAATAAAGTCCAAAACACAATTAATACCTGAGTGAATAAAGAAATATTGACTTAAGACCGTGTAATTATCC
This sequence comes from Atrina japonica, assembly GCA_030159075.1. Lineage (NCBI taxonomy): Eukaryota > Metazoa > Mollusca > Bivalvia > Pterioida > Pinnidae > Atrina > Atrina japonica. Next base: position 334,878 of record BROG01000028.1, on the reverse strand, counting down.
CAGGACCTGGTTTCACCCCTAACCCGCGACGGATATGACCGTTCAACAGCGGATCTTTACTCCTCCATGGCATCTGATCCCACCTTTGAATTCCCAAAGGTCCCTGTTTGTCCAATGTTCAGTATGTTTGTATATTGTCTCTTGGACATTCTGAAGATTTATATACTTTGGTATCTGTTATTTTTATAGTTCATTGATAACACTATTCAAACATATTCCTCTGAAAAGTTTTAAAAAGCAGATGAAACGTAACATTATGATTCCTTTAAGGATATTTATTGGATTTTAGGAACATCCGATATAATTACCTTGTCTGAAATGTTGAGGTACTTGATCGATATTAGTTGTTAAGTGATATATTCTACCGATTTTGACGTGGAATTATCCCTCAATTGCTTTTATCTGAATTCGACTATTATATCACGACGTATGTGACCGGTCGATGGAAATGCTTACTCCTGGCACGGCACATGATCCTACTTCTGGATTTTCCGTGTTTGTACGGTGTTCACTTAATATGTATACTCTTTCCTGGATCTCCTAGCGGTTAATCATTTGGTATCTTTTATTTTCATTATTGAGCAAAATTCCGATGAAAAGGTCTGAAGCAACCTGAAACTGAAAATGAAGAACGTAAAGAAATATGTTAAAGTAGATTTCACTTGAATAAATCACAACTTATTTTATACAATGCATATTTGATAAATCTTTTCTTTACCTACAGTACAGGCCATAACGCTGGTGCCGTCTTTCTTCAAGCCGAATGCGAATTGAAGCGAGTGGACAACTGTAATTTTATCATTGTAACAACAAAAGGTGCACTCAAGCCTTGTCCTTTAGCAACAGGCATCCAAGAAACAACCTTGCGTCAGAGTGTTGCAGATACAACAACAGTTTTAACAACGCAGTCAGAGAGACTGAACTCAATATCAACTACAACTAACGAATCTGATGCCAATGGAGCTGATTTTCTTATTCCTTCACTATTTGTGGTTCTTTTATCCACTTTACTAAGCCTAACAAAAATAATAAGATAACCACCTACATACGAATGATGTGACGGTTATATATTTTTCAAAGTCAAATCTAGAATACGTAAAAATGTTCGATTGTACACCGTGTATCGAGCTAGGTATGGACGGATATGAATCGATACATAATATAGTTAATGAATGTGCAAAACGCTATGCTAAACAGTAATGCATGTATTTATTCGGGCTCTCTTGCTCAATAATTATAATGTATTTTGAGGCAGAAAACCAGTCAAAACTATTAGTATTGTTGTCAACCTCTGTCTCCGGAGAATCCGTCAATGGTTCCCTTTCACAAAATTTCATTACATTTTACTAATCATTTTATCGTATATACTTCCATCGGCTTTTATTTGAAAACACACAATGAACCATAACAGTTTAAGCACTAATTTATCCATGACAACGAAAATCATTACTGATGATATATGTGGAAATTTTGAATGTATTTTTTATTTATATATAGTAACATCCATATAATTAGCGGGGCGAATTTCAATTTTAGGTAAAACATTAAAATTACACTGGTAAGAATTATCGTTCCTACTTATCATACGTACTGTTATCCCGTTGATAATCTCCGTGGCCAAGTGGATATAGCATCGCGATTTGCTCCATGAACTTTTGGTCAACGCATGTTTGAGTTCTGCTTGAATCTTAGCTGATTTTTGTGAGAATATTTGCCAGCTTAGTTGCGGAAGGCCGGTAGTAACTCACCTTGGTATATTGTGCCCGGATTATCAACTTCACCAATAAAAACTGGCAGCCACCATTTAACTGAAACATAATCGAGTGTGGCGTAAAATCCTATTCAAAAAATGCAGTTGGTAATAAACGTTTTCCCATATAGCCTGTCTTAATCGAAAAGTGAGTAGAATCAACCGTGTGATAATTAAAAGGTTACTTCACCCCGCCAACATATGTGAATCGGACAATATACACACATCATTCATCCCAACAGAACCCAAAGTTAAGATAATTTGTTTACAACACACGAATATCGCAGATCTTTTTTTGTAAAAAAAAGTCAAATTCAGAACATATTTCATGTCTATAATAAATCAATCATTTTGCGACAAGTTAACACTAATATTACGGGCAGGTGCGTGCCCGGTCTGGTCAACAAGGGATGCTTTTATATATATATATATATATATATATATATATATATATATATATATATATATATATATGTCTCTCTCTCTATATATATATATATATATATATATATATATATATATATATATATATATATATATATATATATATATATATATATATATATATATGCACTAAAATGACTAACGCCACGGACAAAATGAATGTCAAATTTTCGGGACGACCTTCCCTTCATCAGGACAAAACGATTAAAATAACATGAAAAACGTACACATACACACTCTCACGCAAACACTCACTCACGCAAACACAACCGGAGAGTGAAAGGATTTTTACATTCTTAGTATACAAATAATATTTTGTTTCTAATATTATTAAATTCCAAATTTACTATCCTGACTTTGTGTTATATTTCCAAACATAAAAACTATTTTATTCAGTTGAACTATTTTGTTTATTAGTCTTATTATTATTATTATTATTATTATTATTATTATTATTATTATTATTGAGTACTTTCCTAAGAAATTGATTTAGCAGATTTTTATTAACTGTACAGTTCCAAAATAAGTGTTCTATTGTTTCATCTTCACTTTTACAAAATGTACATATATTGTTTTCACTTCTACCTATTTTGAATAGAAAATGTTTCATTGCAATTTTCCTGTGATTTATTCTAAAATGTAACCATTGTAGTTTTGTACATTGTGTAATCTGAAAAGGGAGACAACTGAATTTTTCCCTATTCTTCAGCTGAAAATTTCCACTTCAAATATGTATCTACACGGTTTAACTTTGTCTTTAATATTGGATAAATACCTTTAGTACCCTTTGCATTTTGGTAAATAATATTTATAGTATTTGGTATAAACGGAAAATTTAATTTTTTGGTCAAATGAAAACTTTCCAGTTTTTCTTTATTGCTGAATTAAGTCCTTCGTATTCAATAAAATTTGTTGCTAAATTGTAATTATTTTAGCTCATTAAATTCTATAAATGTTCAACTTTCTTTTGTCAAGTCATTAATTAATACAATTCCTTTTTCAAACCATCTTCTATAAAAGATTGTTTTGCTATTTTAATATTTTCATATTATCATTGTAAAAGATAGGAGATGATAGAATATGTTTTTCATTTTCTATTTCCATTTTAGATGTAATAACACTCAATGAATACAGGACATTCTTCCAAAATTTACTTTCATTGTTTCTAAAACATATTGCCTTCCAAAACATGTAATTATTTTTGTATTTCTTCCTATTTATTATATTCTGCTAATTTTTCTCATTTGTTACCACTTTCTGAAACCATGTTGCTATCAATGAAAGAATCAAAGCACTAATATCTATCATTTTTAATCCTCTCATATCATAATCTTGTGTCATTATATGTTTTTTGACTTTACGTGTTGAACCATTCAACATAAAGTTAAAAAAAATATATCTAAATATTTAATCCATTTTCTGGTGGGTTTGGCAGTGCTAAATAACAGTATGTAAATTTTGATAAAAGTAGAGTTTTAAATAACTGTAATTTTTCCTATGGGTATAATATTTCTTTTTTCCTATTGTTTAATTTTTGCCTTAACTGATGTCAATTTTGCATCAAAAGTCGACTTTTCCATATTATCTTAATTTACATCAAAATTTATGCCTAGTAGATCTAATTTAAATTAAATTAAATTGTTCCGCCCCATTTCAGATTAGATTCCGAACACAGAATATCTTCACTATATTTCTGATTTCCGATCCCGATTACTTGTGTTTTAGCAATATTTATTTTTAATCTTGATATTTCAAAGAATTTTGTCAGTTCTTCCATTTATTACTCGCATGATGCATACCACTGCTAGTTCCTGACTTTAATGTTGTTACGTCAGGAAATCGTAATTTAAAACTGTGTGCTAGACCCATGTTCCTTTCATCGTTAGGTGTATATACCATTTGGCCAAGCCAGAATTCCTCTGTTCACACCTTAGGGTTTAGACAAGTTACATGCGCTATGACGTCAAAATATTCATTAATAACCAACTTCTATTTGATGAGAATACCATTAAAAGTTACGTCAGGTTTTATCTAGGTGCATAAACTTGTAATTGAGAAAAAAAAACATGGGTGTGTTCAGTGGAAATGAACATCTCAACCCTCGTGCTAAGAATCTGAAGTACCAATCCTCGAGAAACCCTCGGTTTGGACAACTAGATTCTTACCACACGGGTTGAGATTTCCATGCATCCGTATGCGATTCTATTAATCTATCACGACAATGTTTACTCTTTATTACAACAATGTTTGTTATGTGAATATTTTGTCGTTTTATTGAATTTGCTCTTATAAAAAAACCAGTCCACTGAATAAATTTTAATTGTTCTTATTTAAATTGGTAGCAGCGTCATTTTTAGTTTTAGTAAATTGGGTTTGTTGGCGTTGAACATTTGACTTTTTACCATTAACATTACAGAGTAAAAATGAAGTCGTACCAATGGATGTTCGAAGTCCATTAGAATACGATACATTTGATATAATAATGGTCTCAACATGAAGAACAATTGCGAATCACAAACGGGATGGGACCAGGTATCAGGAAGTAATCAGCTTTCCCTGTTAGCATGACACGACCGTCGTAAATAGTTTCACGTTTATGTATCTCAATTAAACCCGGAGAAAGTTTTCATAATTCCAATGGGAATATTAAAGCGTGAACATTTGATTTATTTCTACCCTACAAATACAATGATTCCACAAATACTGCATTTGCGATATCCACACGTACGACACATATGTTTGCTAGTCAATAATGTAAAACATTGATCAATTTTTACTTCTGATTGGTAAAAGATATAATTGTGAGAAAACAGAATGTTGTTGAAGGATATGCTTGAGACCAGATTTGAAAACAAATATTGTAAAATACAATTTGGTATAAGTGTGTATTTGCTATTAACTTAACATTTACCGTTGCTATATTTCTTACTACATACAGTTTTCAAAATTCTATCCTCAATGCATATATATATATATATATATATATATATATATATATATATATATATATATATATATATATATATATATATATATATATATATATATATATGTTTTATTATACAAATTATGAAAATATCATACACACACGCCCGCGCTTGCGCGCGTTTTCGAATAAAATAAAGTTGCCTCTGGTAAAGATCATGTACAGTGTCAAACGTTTCCCTGATAATCAAACTCAAATTTTCGAGATGATAACTCGAAAGTTTAAGATAATGACACAAAAAATGAGATATTAAATCATTCTATGGGAACTAGTCATCACCTTAACCTGCGTATGAGTCATCCAAAATGGCTGCGAGTTGGTTGGTACAATTTGCAATGGGTACAAGATATAAACATGGTACTTTCTGTACCGTTTCGCGATTTAGTGATTCCGACTTGGAAAGATCAGGGTTTGACGTCTTGGTAGGTTGTGATTAATGGTCATATACAGTAGCCTTCTAGAGTGAGTACGATACTTTAATACAGGTAAAAATGAAATTAAGTTATCTACTAGTGTCAAACTGACAGTTTCAAACACCAAACAGTTGAGTTCTATTGTTCTTTTAATAATCTTTATTAAGTACAGATCGATGATAGAAGCTATAATAGATATAATGCATAGATCTATATAATTCAACAAAATAAAAAGTAAAGAATAGTCATAAATACATAACACAAAAGTAAAGTTTTAAATGAATTTATAATGAATACCATGTATATAGTTAAAAAATGTTATAGGGAAGTTTAAGTAAATAATTTGCAAGGTAAGAAAGATAACTCTTACAAAATTGTTTCATACTCTCAGATAAAAAACATCATTTCTTCCCTTTAGTCTTCAGACACTGCTTTTCGATAGTGTTTAAAATATTCACACCAATAAGTATCTTGACGTGAAATTCGTCAAATAATGTGTACATGTACCTATTTATGGAATAAAATTATCTTCTTGATCAGTTTGTTCTGATAACTAAGGTTTATACATATATATATTGATATATACATAAAGCGGCTCATATTTTGTAAAGACACGATACAGAAAAACAAGAGGCTCACAAGAGCCTGTATCGCTCACCTGGCTCCAAGAGGCACCATTTTTAAGTGAACTACCCAAGGACTATTGTGACAAGGTTTGGTTCCAGTTAGCCCAGTGGTTTCAGAGGAGATCTTTGATAGTGTTCCAATATTAAACTAACTTCCCGCTGAACAATTTTGCTCCTTTCACTTTTACTCTAGCTATTATACTTTTCAAGATAATGTCAATAAACATCCAAAAACATGAAAAATCAACTTATAAGGGAAATAACTCCCATAAGGGGTGACCTGACAATTTCGGCCCTATTGACTTTTTTGCTTATCATTTTTGCTTCTTTCACTTTTACTCTAGCTATTATATTTTTCAAGATAATGTTAAAAAACATCCAAAAACATGAAAAATCCACAAAAAGGGAAATAACTCAAATAAGGGTCAACCAGACAATTTCCACCAAAAAAAATATTGGTAGATTTTTGCAAGATGCTCATTTTAAGGTAACAGATTTTTTTCTAGCTTTAATAATTTTGGAGATACGTGAATTAAATAAAAATATCTGCTGACTCACTCGTTCTATATTTAGCCATGACAACCATGTTTGGTCCTAGCCCCTTTTCATCTGCGAACTTTATGTTGCTTTCCATGGTTATACTTCCTGTCAAGTTTGGTTCAAAGTAGCCTAATGGTTTCAGAGAAGATCTTTGAAAGTGTTCCCATATGGTCCAATGTTAATTTATGTTTCTTGCTGGCGCCCATCTTGGATAACACCTGGACATTTTTTTAAATGGGTAAATCCAAGGACCATTATGACCAAGTTTGGTTTCAATTGGGATAGTAGTTCCAGAGGAGAAGATCTTTGAAAGTGTTCCCATATGGTCCAATGTAAATCTATGTTTCTTGCTGGTATCCATCTTGGATAGCACCTGGACCTGCCGGGCACAATTTTGAAATGGGTCCATCTAAGGACCATTATGACCAAGTTTGGTTTCAATTGGGATAGTAGTTCCAGAGAAAAAGATCTGTAAATGTGTTTACCCACAGGATCCAATGTTAAATTATGTTCCTTGCTGTCGGCCATCTTGGATGAGGTGCGAACCTGAAAAACACCTTTTTTACAGGGGATCACCCAAAGACTATTGTGACCAAGTTTGGTTCCAATTGACTCTGTAGTTTCAGAGGAACTCTTTGAAAGTGTTCTGATATGGTCCAATGTTAATCTATGTTTCCTGCTGGAGGCCTGCTTGGATGAGGTGCGAAACTGAAAAACATCTTTTTTACAGGGGACCACCCAAAGACTATTGTGACCTAAAATCAGTTTTAATTTTTAGAATGTAAGGTTTAATTTACTGTCAGAAACATACTGTTGTAACAAATGATACTCCGAAAAGGCTGGAAACAAGGACAAAATCATATTGGTTAAGGTAACCATACAGGTTTCTTTGTTTGTGTTTATTGTTATTTAAGTCACTCAAGAATACTTCACTCATATGGAGACGTCACCAAATGCCGGTGAAGGGCTTCAAATTTTGGCCAATGCTCGGCACATACGGCCATTGGGCAGTGAGGGTTCTTTAACGTGCCGACACCTGCTGCAATCTCAGTTTTTACTGTCTAATCCGAAGGACAGGAAACCAACCTGTCGCCGGTTGGACTCGAACTCACGACCTCACGATCAAGAGTCGAGCGCGCTACCGACTGAACCAGGCCGGCTCGTAACCATACAGGTAAAAGAACCTAGGGGAACTACAATAATCAATTATTCATTGATTAACAATATATACCGTGGTGAAATACTACATACATGTACCTGTGCTTTATGTATTGATAAAAGATGATGATGATGATGATGATGATATTTAGCTTCCTGTAGTTTCAGCGATTCTGGTGATCGGCCGAAGCAGTGGTCGACCACCATGTACTTAAATTTCCTTTTGACCGTCTATCAGAATAAATATGATAAACCCAAATTACAACAGCATAAACATTTACTGATAATAAAACTTTGGTAAACGCCAGAAATCTTTACCAAGCAAAAGTGTCGTTCTTCATAAAATAATCGCTTCTTTCATAGTACTCGATGAATTACCTCATTGCAAGGTGATATAGAAACAATAAACCTCAAACCTCGGAGTACCCACCGCATTCAATGTTTTGATTTACAGTATCTTGGATATTATCTTTATCTTGTTCAGAACATAGTTTAAATTTGTATCAATAATTAAAAAGTATGTCACGGCAATGTGTTTGCCGGTCTCAATAATGCACCACAGTAATGTTTGCAAATAATTGTCTTCTGCAGTTCCATAAAAACATCAGGAAATTACCTGGATTACCTGAAGAAGCAGTCTAAATACAGAGATTTCAACAAAATCAATTTTATTTTGTCGTCTGCTTGTTACATAGATACCATTACATTCCAGCCGGTCGAACAATGGTATTGGTCCTGTTTTGAGTGCTCATAGTTTCATCAGACAAACAGCATCTTCCCAAGTCAAGGTTTTCTGATCCACTTCGTTACTCGTACACCTCGACAGATTACATTTCAAATTGGCGGTCACTGGTGCGACATCTAGCGCTTCACTTAAATTGATCCGACACTGACTCCTGACTTTTAGCCAATGAAACGACTCGTAGCATAGCTTGCACGTCGCCATTATATTTGTTTAAGTACGTTCCCCTATCATGTTGTCGATGCCTCATCGAATAAAGACGCGTCCTAATAGGCTTCATTAAACGGTACCTGCAGCCAATGGTAATCGACGCCGCGATGTCACAAAACACAGGCCAAATCTGTCAAGGTATATTAGGAAAGAACTGAATTAGAAAATATAAAAAATCTCAGATACCAAAGTATAAATCAATAGAATGTCCAGGATACAAATCCGGTAAAAATGGACAAACACGGACCTCTGGAAACCAAGAGGTGGGATCAGGTGCCATGGAGGAGTAAGCATCCCCTGTCGACCGGTCACACCCGCCGTGAGTCCACAGTCAAGTCCAATGAAATACGTGAAGAATGTATCCTCGTCACAATTAGTACAGACGTCTCAACAACCGCCAACGAAAAGGTAACTCAACATTTCACTTAGTGAAACAGAGTAATCGCAAACAAGACTATTATACCGACCGTAAAATTTGCGGAACGTTGACATCAAATGCGGTTTTAGGTATCACTGTGTCAATAATTTGTCAGTGAGTAATTTACCTCTGCATATGAAATCTTCCTATGTTGTACACGCCCTGGCATATCGGATCATTTGTGAAATATAAACTCCATATGCGGGTGACTGAGGGATATTACTACTTAAATGTGGAAAATTTACGATGGGAAAGCCGAAATCGTCGCGTTTGTCGTAAAGCTTAGTTGTAATTTCCCGTCCGTGTCTATATTAAGTAATATGTCTAAGTATGAAGCGTGTGTGCTTGATTCTGTTGTATCTTTAATTTCTAGTTCGCTAGAATATATCGCATTGACATATGTATGAAAATTGTCATTATTAATTGACAAAACGTCGGACACCGCTAACTTTTTCTTCTTTTGATTCAGCAGTTTCTGAATGAAGTCTCGGTTATGATTTTAAATGATCTCTCTCACGTAGACTTTTTGTACAAAAAATGTTTTAATATTTCTCATTCATGTATAATTGCCAGTAAAAATAAGGATAATATTTGCAGAGATTCATTTGCTTCATCAAACATTTATAATGTTTTACTACACTGTTATAAATATTGGAATATTTATCGGGTGTACATATAATCTGATAGAAAGGAAAGAAATGAAAAAACTGATAAATCTTACTGTTACAAAATTGAATTAAACATTACGCGTTGAATTTTAAAATAAAAAAATTACTATTAGATTTATCATCGTAAATTTTAATGATGAAAATAATAATCACAAAGTACTAATTATTACAACACTAAAAATATTAAGATTTTCAGAAAATGTAAATGTTTTTTTTTAAGTGTTATGAATATCGATAAAAATCGTCATCATCATCATCATTCATCAATAGAAAGCACAGGTATATGTATATAGTATTTACCTGTATGGTTACTTTAACCAATGTGACTTCATCAGTGGCGGATTCAAGGGGGGCGTAATGGGCGTACGCCCTCCCCTGGGTCCCCCTGTTCATCATCATTATCAAATTACTTAATGTATATAGATTGTGTTGGATTTTAAGGGCAGATGTGGGTCTCACATTTTAGAAACCATTTCATAGATTCATAACCGAACAAAATGTATATAGTTATATGTATATGTATATTTTCACATATTTGGATTCCACATGTAATTTAAAATTATTACTACAATTTGAACATTTTGGTTCAATTTGTTTAGGTTTTTGTAATTTCAATGCAATATTTCGGTATCCACCAACCGCCATTGCAAAATTAAAAAAGAAATATGTATTCGCATCCTTTTTATTATTTAAAACGGCAACTTTATTATTATTTAAACTGTATCTTCATGTTATATTGTTTTATCCCCATACCAACATATAAATTGCGTGGTTATGAATTTATCAAAATGTATAACACAATTAAACTTCACAAATATTTATTCTATAGTATCCTTTAGGTTCAGACAATACCAAACCTTTATTGAGTTAGAAGAAAGATGGTAGGAAGAGGGACAGGAAGTGGAACAGGAAGTGGGGAACTGGGGTCAATTTTGATTCACATTAGGTATTCAGAATTTATGGTTATGATATCTGAGTTCTCCTTTACGTTATCTCGTTTTGTTTTAAACGGTGTTCTTACATCTTAAGCGCATGCATATTATTTCCTTCTTTTCCACCAAATACACATGTAATCAACATTAAAGTCATCTGCAAGAGAAGATAAATTACGAAGGTAATGAAATTGTCTTATTTAATTCTATTTTTAACCATATTATCTGTATTTATATTCTGATGATATAACAAATTAAAAATGAAACCTTGAAAAATAGTGAAAAAGTTTTGTAAAGAAAATAGTGAAAGACGTGATTGCAGAATTATAGGATAGTATCAAGAAAGAAGTGAGATGATTTACAGAAAGAGTTTAAAAAACAGATAAGGGAAAGAACAGAGTAATTACAAGATATAATGGACAATCAATAATTTACAGTTAACAACTTACAAGACAAGGTATATTTTTTATTTTTTCAGAAGACAGGAATAGAAAAACACCAGGAGCAGCACTCTGATGCGTTTGTTAAAGCCAACACTGCCATCAAAATGGCTAATTAGAACGAACAATATTCGAGAAAGAATAACATTAAGGTTATGAGCTGGAAAGAAGGAAGTGATGGAAAATTAAGGCGAACTCTATAAAACGTAAAGGAGAAAGTGAAGGTAGATTTGACAACCCAGGACATATTGGCTATTCACAGAATACCTGGCAAGAAAGTACAACTTAGCCCAGTTCTTGTGCAATTTACAAACAGTGGGGCTAAAATACAAATTGTGAAATACTGTACAATATTGAAAGACTCGTGCAGAATTATTAATGATGTGACAAACCTGAACATGGTAATAATTATAAACTTGAACAACAATGAGAGTACTGCTTAAGCATACTATTTCAGTGGAACTATTTATGAAAAAACAAAGGAAGGAGCCAAATACAGGTTTGATTTATTTGATGACATTAACTACAAGTTGTCAAAAAAGAAACAAACATGTGAGTCATTTTGGTGAATAAACTTTCTTTACAGGTATCATTGACTTTGTACCTGAGACATTATCTAATATTATACATTTTAAATATGTTTCATATTATTTATTGTTACACATGTAACATTGATTTTCATACCTGATACAGGCAAGTGACCATATTGTTTTGCTATCAACTCTTCTAGTCAATGGCAAATCTTTTGTTATATGTACATGTATTTATCAGTGTGTGTGTGTGTGTGTGTGTGTGTGTGTCTGTATGTGTCTGTCTCTATGTGTGTGTGTCTGTATGTGTGTGTGTGTCTGTGTGTGTGACCATAATTCTTGGTTTATATATTCAATTTCATCAGTTGTTTACAAATAGTCTCTGATGGAAGAAGTTAAAATTTTATCAGTAAATTGCCAGGTGTTGGGGAACATTTATAAACGAAATGATGTTTTTGCATATTTAAGAAATTTAAACTATAACATATACTGTATTCAGAATACACGAAGATATAGGAAATGATGTGAGGAATATGTGAGGTTTCGAATGATTCTTTGTTTTTCGTTCTTTCAAATCAAATTTAAGAGGAGTTACCATTTTGATCAACAATAATATTGAATTTAAACTTGTACAACAGAAAAAAAAGATACAAATGGAAACTACTTGATTTTGAAAGCTATGGTAAACAATTTTCAACCTGCAATCTGTAATATATATGCTTCTGATACAGATTCTCTATTACAATCTATTAATGAAATGGATGTTAACAAGACAATATTATGCGGTTATTTTAATTTGGTACAGGATCTATCTTTAGATTACAACAATTATAGGAACGGAAATAACTCAAATGTCAGGAACAAACTTTTAGAGATAATAGATAATAATAACTAAATTGATCCTTACCTGTCAGATAACTTCATCCTAATCAGAGAAGATATACCTGGAGAAAAAAGGACGTCTCTACAACAAGGCAGATCAGATGTTTTTCTTTTTCACATAATTTACGTAATGGTATTATAAACATAAAACCAAAGTCATAATGCTCAAGACGATCGTTTCTGTCAATTAGACTTCATCAATTGAAGTTCATTTTATAAAAAATGCATATTATCTAAAGAGAAAGTGGTATGATACAAGGCCAAATAATAAATCTACATGTATAGTAAAATCCGTCTAATAGTAACCACTGTAAAAAAGAAGACTACATGTATCTTAGCTTTTGGAGAATTTAAATGGTGTTATCAGTGCGAAATATTACATTAGTATAAGATTATCACCTTGTACCAAAATACCAGGTACTACGTTTATTTACAGCCTCGGGGACTCAAACAGTCCACCAGCAACCAGCAATGGCAACGTCCTAGTGGTTACAGATATTATAAACATAATACCAAAGTTATAATACCCAAGACTTTCGTTTGTCAATTAGACTTTAACACTTGAGCTCATGTTGATAAAAGATGCATAGTATTAAAAAATAAGTGGTATCATACAAGGCCATAAAATAAATCTCAATATATAGCAAAATCTGTCTAAGAGTAACCATTGTGAAAAAATTGTTTGTTTGCTTGTTGTTGTTTAACGTCCCACTCAAGAATATTTCACCCATATGGAGACGTCACCAAATGCCGGTGAAGGGCTTCTGATTTTGGCCTTTGCTCGGCACTTACGGCCATTGAGCAGTGAGTGTTCTTTAACGTGCCGACACCTACTGTGACACGGGACCTCGGTTTTCACTATCTCATCCGCACGACAGGAAACCCACCTGTCGCCGGCTGAACTCGAACTCAAGACCACACGACCAAGAGTCGAGCGCGCTACCGACTGCTCACTCACTGCTCAATGGCCGTAAGTTCCGAGCAAATGCCAATGTTTGAAGCCCTTCACCGGCATTTTGTGACGTCTCCATATGAGTGAAAGATTCTTCAGTTGGACGTTAAACAACAACAAACAAACTAACAAACAAACCAGGTTACAAGACAGACCGTTCTGCAATCGTACTTTCATTGTTTTCAAGAATGAGGTAAAGGCTTCTGGAAATTCACTAATTCTTTTATACGATAAAAAGTATTAAAATTATGAAGAAAAAATATTAGGAAAAAGCAGTATGTTGTTCCTATCTATTGTACCGATTTTATTGAAAGTATTCAAATTGATGAAATTCCGTTTATCTGTGAACGCTTTTGATGGAAATACGTGGGGAATATGTATCTTACTCACCTTAAAGAAATTAACTGAGAAAGAAATTAAATGAAACGGGAAAAAGAATTATTAGAAATTTATATTTATGAAAAGACAATAAAAAAACGTCACGATAAAAAATGAATTTGAACATATAAGGAATGTTAAAAGGGTCACTTATAAGGTCGAAAGCTAAATGGGTTGAGGGGTAAAAACCCAACACATTATTTTTGTAATTTAAAGTTCCGAAATTTCACAAATATATTAATACCAAAAATACAGAGAGACAATGGAACGATTTTAAATGACCAAAATGAAGTATTATGGTGAAGCAAAGAATTTTTATCAAAGCCTTTATTGAAGTGGAGACTATATACTTACTAATAATCAGAACATGGACCTTGACAAAGTTAAATTACTAAGGTATTAATAAACTATCTCTTGATGAATCTTTAAATTTGGAAGGTGAAATTACTTTAAAGGAAGCTGAAAAAAAAAAATACTTCAAAAAATGAAAAATAATAAATCCCCTGGAACAATTAGGTAATTTTGTTTTTCGATCAATAAATTGCAGTTACTCCTGTCCGCTTTCAGTAACACAGTATTACTATTGCCTGATTCACATAAGATGGTGGGGCGGAATAGCCTTTTTATTATCAATTGGAAGTTACTACTCACTTTTCTGTTATGACAAACTGCACGAGAAAAACGTTTTATTCCTCACTAGATAGTCTCGTATGTACGGTGACAATAGAAACGATCACTCTGGTCAATGTAATTTTAATGTTATGCTTTAATTCCTTAAGTTTAAACTTGTCCAGGTCATGAAAGTTATCAAAAGACTCCACCCCACCTGGTTATTTGGATTTTACTATACTGGTCTTCCAAAGGAAAATAAACTTCGAAACTTTCTTAAAATGTGGCGTCCAATTGTCCTTTTAAATACTTTATAAAATTACATCTGGATCTATTGCAGCAAGAATTAAAACTTTTCTATGTAAATTAAATCATACTGATCAGACTGGATTTATAGAGGGTAGGTATATACTAGGAGAATACTTGGATAATTTATGAGACGACAGAGAGCAACACATCTGCTTCTTACCTAGATGTACTCCTATCGATTGGAAAGTATGGTCAACTTCACACTTCCCTTTATGACAAACGCAACGATTTCAATTTCAATATCACGAACTTCCCGTTTCTAAATCGTAATATTTCATATTCTCCTGCCTTATTTCAGAAACAATCCGTTTTTCAATTCATGCAGCGGTTCTGGAGAAGGAAATTTTTAAAGGGCCCATGAGGCCTCTTTTTGCCCACCCTAGATCCATCCCTGGGTCTATCAGGTCCAACACTTGGTAAAGGATCTTGAGTACTTGCTTCCTGTCAAGTGGTTTTGCAACAAAAGCTGATATGGAAAATGCACCACCCCCTCTTTTTGGCTGTCTTAAAAATTCATAAAATATTCTAAAAATTAAGTTTCCGCAAAGTTCTTGCACAACGACATTTCTTCACCTAATTACATTTTTTTTTTAAATCAATGAATGCATCAAAAGTGAATACAAGTGAATACAAAGGGAGATAATTGAGGATATCATACAAAAATGAATGAAAATGACAAAGTTTGAAAAGACCTCAAAAACGCGTCAAAAATTAATACATGTACAAATGTATTCCGATTTCTATGAAAATTATAAACTCGAATCATACACCCATGTAGATTACTCAAAAACAACCCGTTTTCCAAGTCATGCAGTGGTTCTGGAGAAGAAAAAAATTAAAAAGGAGGACAAGAGCGGTGAGGTTAGGGGAGTTAGGGCAGGATTAGAGGAAAGAGAGGTCAAGAGGAATTTACGGAGAGTAATTGCGGATTTTACATTTAGGTTGTAGTGCCGGGGAAGTAACCGCTAGTCAGAGCGGAGGTAGAGAAGAGGTTTCTTAGGAGTAGAAGTATGAGAAGGTGTGTTAGCGATCGAACCATTTTGGAGAGGAGATTAATCCATCTCGGGGCTAGAGACTGTTTAATTAATACAGTTAGGAGTCGCATGTTAGAATTTAGAGGAGGGCTGTAACGTTACGTTGTAGGAATGTAAGGTTAGAGGTCTATAAAGCCAAATTTGCATCCGTTGACTAGTTAAGGTGGGAATATATAGGAAGCTAGGGAGTAACTCCTGAGGACTATTTTGCCCCACCCTGGATCCATCCCTGGCCAAAAACTACAAACTTGATAAAAGACTTTCAGAACTTGATTCCTTAAAGTTTCATAAAAATCCATTCAGAAGAAATCGAAAATGTAAATTGTTTACGGACGCACGACGACGGATAAATGGCTATTAGAATAAGTCATCACGAGACCTAAAAATCACCACCGTACGTTCATGGGCGGAAACGAAGAAAGCTAAAAATAAAATATAACACCTTTTTGCTGTAGATGGGGGATTCTTTGAAGGTACCACGCCTATCACAGCACAGGATATTGGTTTCAAACTTCCTACAAATAACAATCGAAAAAAAACTTCAAATAACAAGTTTATTATAAAGAAACCTTTATTGGTTTCTATTGACTAAATTTCAAATAAAGAATTGCTGCCAAACAAAAAAAACTGATGCTTCGTACAGTTTCTTGATTAAATGACTATTTAACTACAGACATGGGACAAAAGTAATGGAACGCTTTCCTTATTTCTATATACATAAATTTCATCAAAAACAATATTGTGAACCAATTTCTTATCGCATTTGAATAGAAATTTTTCTATTAGACAGAGAATGTTTCCAAGTCACATTGGTTAATTGGGTGTAATTTACTAATTTGTAATTTAAAAACATTTCAAAATTCAAACAGAAAGTAAAAGGGAGTTTTGATCTCAAAACTTTAATTTTCTGTTTGAATAGATAAATTTACAAAAATTTTATTAAAATGCAATCAGAAATGACTTTGCAATATATATAAGATCTGTCACGAGTTTTCATTTATATTACATTTATGATATAGTTTTTGGATTTTTCATTTTGCAAGCCTCTGGCGAGCAAAAATGGAAAATTCATAACGAGTATCATAAGTGTGATATGAATAGAAACTTGTGACAGACTCTTTTTATCATATGATCAAACATATAAAAACGACATTATCTGATGAATGGGGATGGGAATCTATATTCACCTTTCTGTTGAGATGACCAAATTGTTCCAAATATGTAAAATACTTGCGCAGAAATAAGCGCACAAAACATATTGTAAATATTGCTTATACATGTATTTGAATACACACATTTAACCTACATTTTAAATTGCTATTTGCATCTAGGTATGCTTTATCAGATGTTAAAATTAGCAAAACTACTGACTTCAATACAACAATTTATTTTTAAAAAATCATCTACACCACTAACGTGAATGATTAACGCCTTGATCGGAACTCTTCTTAATGTAGGGATCGAAGTGCGCGAAATATAACGACTAGATTATTCAGGTTACTACTAACGTGAATGATTAACGCCCTTGATCGGAACTCTTCAGATATGATAGGGCGTGAAAGCTAACCAGTTAAAATGTTTCTCGCAGTTCTTGAAAAAAAACGAGAACCCAATCAGAAGCGTTCAATATATGTTTCTGTGGAGTTTGTATTTCCGTTTCAAATTTGATGATAAATCGAGGAGAAATAAATGTTCGAAAAAAAAAACAAAGAAAATATATTGAACGTATACTGCAAATGAACTATATGTTTACAGTTGTAATTTTACGATAAATAAAAACTTTCTTATACCAGTGAAGAAAAAAATCGAGTATTGCGAACTAGTCAATGCAACGTCACAAAATTCTGACGTAAATTACTATGACGTCACAGTCTGGCCAGGTATAAATTCCTTCCGGTTGAAGCATTCTGATTGTGTATGGATTCAGGCGTTAATGTAGGGCTCGAAGTGAGCGAAATATAACTACTGGATTATTCAGGTTAGGTTTCTATACCACATGTTTTATTCGATTGTCCCCATTGAGGTTCAAGTGAAGTCAAAAACACCAAGTGACGTCATCTCCAACCTTCAGATGAATGAAGTGACGTCATTGCCAATATCCAGATGAACGAAGTCTGCGTACGTATTGAATAAAAGTAGTTCCGTTAGCTGCCCATTAGTCAATCAAATCGTCTCTAGGCTTAATTATACGTGTTACATATAAAATATTTATGTAATCTGTTATGAATCTGCATAACACAGATCATATGACATATATATATATATATATATATATATATATATATATATATTAAAATATGTGGTTTTATATGAAATATATAGTATAAAAAATGATAATGTTCCATTACTTTTGCCCCATGTCTGTAGACTCGATAGCGGAAGGTCTCGGGTTCGATGCTCGGTGTCGACGAATATTTTATAAAAAAAATACTGTTTCCAAGTAATACAGTTTTACAAATTTTAGTCGTCTTACAACAGTGAAATGGATTAACAAAATAATAGATCTGCTTACAGCGGAAGAATATAGATAACGTTCAACTCTACGTCCGAAGGCATCTCAACCGAAAATTACGTTTTTTGTTACCTGTTATTTCGGTACCAGTTGATAATCTTATACTAAAGTAATATTTCGCTCTGATAGCACAATTTATATTCTTCAAAAACTAAGATAGTTATCTTTTTACAGTGGTTACTCTTAGATGGATTTGGCTATGCATTTAGATTTATGCATTTAGATTTATTAATTGGCCTTGTATGATACTACTTTCCCTTTAGAAAATTTATCTTAAACAGGAACTCAGCTGATGAAGTATAACTGACAGAAACGATCGTCTTGGTATTATCTTTATCATTAGCGTCGGAAGCAAATTGAAAGTGGGGGGGGGGCTAAACCAACTTAAAACACACACACGCCAGAAACGTCTGGGGCTTAGCCCCAATTTTCAACACCTATGTCTCTCTCTTTGCCCCCCCCCCCCCCCCCCCCCCCCCCCCGGTTCCGACGCCTATGTTTATTATATTTTAACACGTCTGTTATGTTTCAGTTTTGATATACCGAGGATTTTACCAAAAAGTAAAACATGATGCTTTTCAAATTTCTGCCTTTTTACCCCTGGGGGAATTCTCATGGGTCAAGGGCAAGATTATCTATTGGCCACATAATAATGCTGTCCAAGCGGGATAACTCTTACACCACTTTCAGCAGTATGAGCAATTTTAATACTCATTTTCCCTAAAGACACTTTCGGACCCAGCTTGAAGTCACTCAAGGGCGTAGGACGAGTGGGGTTGGGGCAGCGGGGGCACGTGTCCCGCACTTTTGAAACTGGATGGGTGGCACAAGTATGTTTGTCGTAATTTCTTTTATCACACAGCCACATTTATTTAAATACATGTACTTGATTTTTTTCAAAGCAGTAGTTATAACTCTTGAAATTACCAAAAATTTCGAACCTCGCTACGTTCGGCCAAAACAATTACAATAAATTTACTCTTCCTTCGCTGTTGCCCATCATTCGGTAAAGTAATTTTCGTTTTCTTTTCCTTAGTTTGTATGAATATAGAAATTTATTTGTAAACTTTGCAAATTTTGCATTATATCAAAATGTAAGTGATATATTACCAATTATTTACACATTACATGTATGTAGGCGTAGGTACCGGGGGCCAGGGATGCCCCTCCCCATACTTTCTCACATATCAGTTTTTATACTTTATCAACGCGTCTGGAACCTATAAAAAAAGCTTCCCAGAACTTTTAAAAATCAAACAATTTCTGGACTCCCTCATCATGCTCTGCATGCATTTGTGTTTGCTGATACGCATTACGCATGTCAATTTAATGCAATATTTGGCCGGAATATAAACGAGTCGCAATGTGATAGTTAATTCTCTGGACCCGGTTGTATCAACGGTTCATTAGATTTAATGAAGCATAAAGCCTACTGCTTGATTAAATTCTTAATGATTCATCAGTAAATGGGAACATTAAAAGTCGTTTTATGAAACCTACATTAAATCTTCATTAGTAATGGACTTTAAAAGTCAGCCCAGGGCCCGAGATCATGAAGGGATCTCAGCCTCTAGCCAGACTTCTATTAAGTGGCGGCCGCCAGATAATTTCTCAAGAAAAACATTTTGGTAGGTGAACCTAATACTACGGAAGCGTATTTACGGAAGCGTATTTTTACGGAAGCGTATTTACGGAAGCGTATTAGTACGGAAGCGTATTAGGCTCACCTTCCAAAATATTTTTCTTGAGAGTGAAAAGATTTTATCTGGCGGCCGCCACTTAATTATGTGGCGGCTGCCAGATAATTATATGGCGGTCGCCATATAAAATATTTTCACTCTCAAGAAAAGTATTTCGGTAGGTGAGACTAGTACGCTTCCGTACATCTGTGTTATATTATCAGCCAAAATTCTTATATAGGGGGATAACGTCATAATGACAGGCATTATTATGGAATATGTATATTTATTTCAGTCAATCTAGAATTCTGTGTATATGCTGACAAGGAATCTGGAAATAATGACATGAAATTAATTAAACATGCTGGTGGCTTTGCGGTATCCTTCTGCCCAAATGAAATGTACAGCAGATGATGTACAATGATCCTGATGCAGTGTTTGATCAATTTGATACATCTGAGAGGATAAATTTAGGCCGTAAGTATGGTGGCTGATTTGTGCTATTTCACCTTTTCGCTTTGTTTCTAACGTGAAAACCCGCCGTTCGGCGGATTGTCACCTTTATTTATCTACGCGAAAAAGCGAGAAAATTAACACGAAAAAGCACCGTTTTAGACTTTTTTAATTTTCGCCTATTCGAGTAATTTTTGTCGCCTTTTCGCGTTGTTATGGCCAACGCGCAAACCCGCGTTGTCTAAAACACGACAACCCGCATTATAGCTTTGTTTAAAACCCGCCAAACTTCGCCTTTTCGCCTTGTAAAATAAACGCGAAAACCCACCCGCCTTTTCGCCTTGTTTAAAACACGACAAGCTGTCGAACGTCGTCTTCCGGAATGACATGCGTATACAAAACAGAAATCGAAAGTACAGCATGGTGACAAAAGTCTTTCATTTTCCCATCATTTCTTCTTTGTTTTACATAAAACCAACAATTTTGGAATGTTTATAAAATTATACCCAGTACGTTGGTCGGTTACATGTAAGGAATTAATTCATAACTGGCTTTTGTCCATTTTCAGTATTTTATTAAATCATATACACAGCATCACACTCTGAAGTCTGAATCTGAACTGTTCACAAAATATATACAAAACTTATGTCCAACTTCAGGCATGTAAATTAATGCTTAAGTTTGGCGAATTATAGTTGTAAATACCCAGTGTCTTTAGCCCCTTTCACACACACGGATGAGACGCCGGATCATCACGGATTGAAGATTTTGATCATCCGGCGTCTTATTTTTCTGTGACGTTGTGATGACGGCGTCAACACGGTCGTTACACGATACATACGGAAATCGCTGGGCTCTGTACGGAAAATCCCGGAAGGTCCACGGAGAACCCGACGGACCTTGCCGGTGTTAACACGGAGTTCACGGAAGAATACGGTTTACGCCGGAATGAACACTGTGGTTTCACGGAGCACCACGGTGTTTATACGGACGACAACGGATTATCACGTTTTACACACCTGCTTGCAACAAATAAAAAAGGTTATACGTCATCAGGGTTATTTTATTCTAATAGTTACCATTAAACAGCAACATGGATTTAGAAGACCTGCTTCTCTTTGATATGAATATGAATTTACTGGCAGCAAAAGCTATACATTTGCAGGAGAAAGAACAGCAATTTTAGAAGCAAGATTTCTCTTCTTTATATTCCTTTTCTTGGGTGGCATTTTGGTTTAGGCAAGTATTCGCAGAGCGACCGAACTTAAATGACTGTTTTCACAGTATCCTAACCGTATGTATACCGTGTGCCTCCGTATAAAGACCGTAAGCGCCGTGTTGATACCGGTGGTGTCCGTGTTGCTACCGTGAAATTTTCATGTATAATCCGTAGACATCCGTAGTTGTCCGCGTAGCTTCTTGAACAATCCGTGTATAATCCATGTTCATCCGTAAAAAAAAATCGTACACGGATGTTCACGGATATCCCCGGACGCTATACGGATGCCCCCGGATGGTACACGGACCTCTCGGTTGCAACACGGACGTACACGGAGCCTAGACAGACAATTTTCATCCGTGTAGATCCGGCAAAAAAAATAAGCATGTTTAATTTTTCTCCCGGATCAATTTGACTATGCCGGATGGTCCCGGACGTCGCCTGATGTATACACGGTGCGAACATGGTGATGTCGGATCGTCACGGACTGTCACGGATTGACGGTCCGTGTAGATCCGGCGTCTCATCCGTGAATGTGTGAAAGGGGCTTTAGCCGTAACCTGAAGTTGACATATAAGATTTAGTTTTTATCACTCAATAATTTAACATCATTTATGTCTAAAGTCGGGGTTGATAAAAGACAAAACAACTAAAAGAATTACATTTCACCTAACTTGCCAATATGCTATATATATTTGAACTGTATTATATTTGTTTACAGACTCGCATTTTCAATAAAATGTGTCAAATCTCATTTTCATGAATTTGTATGAATTTAAAATGATAAAATGCATATACATATACATGCATGTGACATGCATTTTAGCGGTATTATTACCATAAAATCATAGCAGAATTTCACAAAAGTTTACAGAATTATAGACAAATAAATTTATATCTATAAAATGCATACATCTTAAATTTTACTTGATATATTTATGGGAATATTTAGGATTTAGCCATAGAGGAATTTTTTTATTTCGTTACTTCTTTAAGTCTACTCTTCTCTGTCCATGTAAAATAATTTTGTCTATCATAAAATCAATGTATATTCAAAATGTGCAGCGTAGTTATTCATACTTTAGAATAGATTCAAAATATGAATAAAATTTCCCGCAGATAGATATACTTTTATTTAGTTTCCACTTAGATTTGTGGATACTATGAACATTTAAAAATGTTGGTTTTATATAAAACAACGAAGGAATGATGGAAAAAGGAAATACTTTTGTCACCATGCGGTACTTTCGATTTCTGTTTTGTATACGCATGTCATTCCGGGAGGCGAAAAGGCGACCTTCGGCGGGTTGTCGTGTTTAAAACAAGGCGAAGTTTGGTGGGTTTTCACGTTTATTTTACAAGGCGAAGTTTGGTGGGTTTTCACGTTTTAACAAAAAGGCGATGGTTGGCGGGTTTTCGCTTTCATTTTACAAAGCGAGATTCGGCGAGTTTTCGTGTTTGGACAACGCGAAAAGGCGACAAAAGTTACGCGAAATGGCGAGATTTATAAAAGTCTAAAACGGCGACTTTTCGTGTTAATTTTCTCGCCTTTTCGCATAGATAATTAAAGGCGACAACCCGCCGAATGGCCACTGGGCTTCAATAATTGAAGATTTCTGGGAAGCATACCCTGGACCACAGGGAAATGGCGATTTTTGTGTCTGGAAGCTAGAGGATGACTCATCGGACTTCCGAATTAATCCATCAACGATATTTTTAACGATAAAGAGGTTATAATTCAATGTCTGGAGGATACTAGATCTAAGTTCTGTCCCCATTTTAGTAACTTTTTTGCTGATCCTACCTTCTTTTGAGAAGGATAATCAACGTAGTTTATTAGCGGATTGATATGCGTATTTTCGCGTCTGGGTGCAGAAAAAGGGAATCCACATTTTAAAAAATGTCTGAAAGATGCGTAAAACCCTACCCCTAATGAAATATTGCCTCAATTAATCCAACACCTAGAAATATGTGCAGTGATTAGGAAGACAGTGCCGCCTAAAGCTGATACAATAGGTGTAAAACATTTCATTTTTCTGTTAAAAGTCGAAAAATTAAACACAGATTTCCACAAATTTTCGCGCCTCGCTTCGCTCTTCCTACTTTAATTAGAATTTACATCACTCCAACTTGAAATCATCACTCTACTATTGATGAGGTATGCATTGCATAAAACAGTTTTAATTTAAGCTTAAAATTTTCATTTTTAAAGTATAAACAAGTTTAATTAATGTCACCGGCCTCAAACCTTACCACTAAGTTCAATTAGTAATTTTTTTGAAAGAGTTATTCCCAAACATTTGCATAATTTCTTTTTGGTAAATAACTTATTATATAAATATCAATCTGGCTTTATTCCAGGTCATTCAACCGTGTATCAACTTATTGAATTTATCACAATATCTATATGTTTCTAGAAGAAAAAAAGCAAACATATATGATATTTTTTACATATCTAAATCATTTGATAGAGTTTGGTATAGGGGTCTTTTGACAAAATTTAATTCATAATCTTTTCTACTGGATCATAGATTACTTAAGTAATCGTCCACAAAAGGTTTTTATTGGTGACAAATAGGCAACTCCTCTTCTGGTTATCTAAAAGCAGCCGGAGTTCCTCAGGGATCTGTCTTAGTGCCTTTTCTATTTTTGGTTTTTATAAACGACATTGCTGATAACTTGAGTTCCCTTACTAGAATGTTTGCTGATGATACTTGTATATCATGTTCCTCAAACAGAAGTTCTCACATTGAACAAATTATTAATCAAGATCTACGCATTATTGAAAATTTGTCACTTAAAAGTTTCCTTTAATCCCATTAAAACGGACACGCTTATATTTAAAGACATAGTATCTACGAAAATGGTTATTTTTTTTAGTCGGCAATTTTGCGGAAATATCGAAGATATGACTGAATAATGATCTTCCACGTCGACACTTTTTTGTATAATTAGCGTAATTAACGGATAAATGCTGATTTGTTGTCGTCGTCTGTAAGAATCAAACTCATTAATTATGCACAGAAACAATCCCAGAAGCACACGCAATGACCTAGATCGTATCGATATCAATCAATGGATGCTGAGGTAAGCACGTGTTGATTTATTTACAATTTCGACTTCGGCGTGAGATCCTACATTTAGACGGTCCTTGAGGCTTATCCATCGATCATGCTCCTTTCCAATATTTATCTTGGTCTTGTTGTAATTCGCCAGAACTTCTTTCCGATTTCTTTTTCTAGCTGAATCTGTCAATTTAACAGGTCGGCCACGATTTGTTTTTGCTTTGGACGCCATGCTTTTCACTATCAACAATGGAAATGCGCATGCGCAAATACAGGTCACATATGAATATGGGCGGGCTTGCAAACGAATTTTTGTCGTACGACAAAAAATAAAAAAAAACGTGGAAAGTTGTGAAATACAATAAAACTATACTTCTATGTGTTTTAATTCAACAATTTTTCGTTTTTTATCTCCAAATACTAACATATTTGACCCAAACAATTGAGATTGAAATATTGAGGAAATCGTAGATACTATGTCTTTAATGGTTCACATGAAAATCTTGATATAAATTTAATATTTAATAGTTCTAATTTGAACATGTCATCATATCATAACCATCTTAGGGTTACCTTTTCTGAAAATTGGAAATGGGAAACACATATAGGTAATATTTCAAGAACTCTCTCAAAGCATCTCTATTTTGCGGAAATTGAAGTTTACGTCGAATAAAGAAACTCTGCAACTTATGGAATATGCTTCCGAATTATGGGATGGGTGTAGTATATGGGACTCGGTTAAACTTGAAAAACTTCAGTTGGAGGCAGAAAGAATTGTTACGGGTCTACCTTCTTTTGCTAGTAGACAGTCTCTATACAATGAAACAGGTTGGGAAACACTTCAAGCTAGAAGAAATACTAAAAAATGACTGATGTATAAAATAAACAAACAGACGGTACCATCTTATCTAAATGACATTCTATCTAATAGAGTATATGAGCTGACTAATTATAACTTTAAAATGTAGTATTTTTTATACACCTATATTAGTGACAGTGAGAATTTAGCAAAATTTAAAACTTTAATTTCCCCAGCGTCAGAACGAATACCAAAACATTATTTTTCAGGTGAACGTAAAATAAATATCATACATTCCAGACTCCGAAATGGATGTAGTGCTTTAAATTCTGATCTTTCTAAAGTAAGGTTGGTTCCTTCTCCAGTCGAAAATGCCTTTCACTATTTTTTTCATTGTCCGTTATACACTGTTGCTAGAATGGAACTTCGACGTTGTGTATCTAAATTTCATATTGAAATTAATTTGGATATTTTGTTAAAAGGTTCAGATACACTTAGTTTTGGTGTAAATGATGATTTTTTTTTCGTTAATTCGTGGGTTTATTAAAAAATCGGATAGGTTTACTTGAATATCATTTTTCGAATTTTGCTGGCGACTTTTTTCGATTTTTGAAGTTTTGGGACCATAAAATGGTCCGTTTGCTTTACAGATTGCATCTGATTGTTATTCAAAGTGAGCGTGATTTGGTATGTGGATTACATGGACAATTTGCTTGTTAGAAAGTTCTGGATGTATTGTTAGTGAAAAAAATGTCGCCGGTGATACATCTAAAAATGTTACATATCCTTCTGATATATTAGGATTAAGATTGTATTTTGTTATAATATTAATGAATATGGTATTTTGTTTTGATTTTGTAAACATTGCAAGATATTAATGTGTAAGCTATTAAAAATAATAACTTACATGCAATGTAATTTTCTATTACTATTAAAATTCTATTATTGTTTTATCTGTAGTCAAAAAACATATAAAACTACTGTGTGACTGTATAATTCTTATAGTCGCAACTTAAATTGTATTTATTTTATCTTAGAAAAGGGAAATCAGGAATTGTAAATTTACAACCATATATTTATACAACCATGTTTATATTATAGGGAAAGGACCTTACTAAGTTGTATAACTTGTGTCCAATTCCCTTTTGATTATTATCGAATAAAATATGTTTAAACTAAACTAACCATACCCCTTTTAAAACCACCTTTTGAATTGCTTCCTACACCACTGCAAAAAAAAGTTACGCCCTCCCCTTTTTGAAAATTCCTGGATCCGCCCCTGTAATCCATTCTCATTATTTTGAACACACACACACACACTTTTCTGGACCAGCTATGACGATGTCATTGATTTGCATAAGAGTCCATCGTTTTTCGGGTTGATAAAAAATGATGTCCAAAGTATTGTAACCTGTGGAAACGCATGACAAAGAAAGACACGAAATCACAAAGAATAAGATTCCTATAAATGGAAATATGGTTCTCTCTGTCCTTCTGATTTTCTTTTTCTCAATCGTTTCTCAATTTTTTTTTATCTTGTTAAAAGTCAGTAAAGTGCTAAGGAAACTTCAGCAGTGGAATGGGAAGCAAAACAAAGGTGATGGGGCATATTTTTTCTCGGAAGTAAATTTTGTTTTCAAATGTCTTTTGATTATGCAATAAACATAAACAACTGGCGACATAAAATTATACTATGTAATGCCTATGTGACCAAAGGCAGACTGGGGAAATTTATTTTTAATTTTCCGACTTTTATAACTATTTTATCAACTTTAGCCTTTAGAGACACGCTCACCCTGGTCACTGCACATAATTTTTAAGTTTTAGATTAAGTGAGGCAATATTTCGTTAGTGGTCAGGTATTAAATAGGCATCTTTCAGATAATTTTTGAAATTTGGAAGTCCGTAGGTCTCCACATTTTATTGCATCCAGACGCGAAAATACACATAGTAATCCGCTTATAAATTACATTGATTATCCTTACTGGAATCCAGACGTGTTGATGATAATTTTTTTTATGTGAAAGGGTATGACGTGTGTGTGTCGGGGAGGGGGGGGGGGCTATGTTCAGAAGGCCTACCTGACCCGAAACTACAAAACATTTAGACATAGGGGAAGTCTGAAGAAAGAGTACACATCGTAGCGATTTATTATCAAATGGTGGTACAGGGACGGATCCCGGATTTTTTCAGGACTGTGAGGCATTAATTTTTTTTTTTTTTTTTTTGGTGTAGGCCTACCGCAGGGGAGTCAAAAACTGTGCGCAAATATGTACGCTGCATGTAAAATTTCTTTGGACGACAGTTTATGGCGTTATGCTGCAATCTAATTTGTTTAGCTCAAACTGAAATACATGTATAATTAAACTACATGGTGTGCCCTATAAGACAGTTCTATCCACAAAGATAGCAGATAATTAAAAACAAAATGCAAGCAAAATTCGCATGTTACGGTCACAGAAACTAATCCGTTCTCTCGACAGTGGATCCGCCCATATATGAGTCGCATGCAAATCATGTGGTAGAACCTGTATGAGAATGTGTGACGTCACAATAACGTCACGGACTGCCACATGGATAGCTCTGTAGATGAAAAATGTATGAAGATCTACATCTTTAATTGAAAATGAATATTCATTTCATCATAAAACACTTCATTTTAATATTAACCATAAAAAATTTGACACATAACCAAGAGATAATTTGCACATATTTCGGTAAATAAACAAAGTAGTGCAAGCTTTTCATACGTTTGTTTTGCTGTTAATTATTGGATAATATATTAACCTAAACGTCATCGTGGATAACATAGACCAATCACAATCATCGTTTCAGCTGCGCAGTAATACTTTACAAGGTTATACGTCAGAGTAGTCAGTTCCACTTGTGGTGGTAAGTGAAGTGTATGTGTCTTATTTTTGTTACTGAAAAAATACTAAATTTTCTGTGAATTTGATTTATTTGTAATTTTTATATATTTCAGACTAACTTGCATCCACATTGGAGCATAGAAAGCGACATAAGATACTCTAGGACGGATTTTTGCGGACGCAGTACGGTATGTAAAAAGTTTTCCACCTCGTAAGAGAAGTCCACGCGACACGTCGACACTTTGAGTTTGCATATTTCACGACTTTGTCGTCGTGGCATCTTTAATCCGATGATTTCTCTCAAACGTTTACTTCCAAAGAACTTTTAATATCATTTACTAGACACTGAAACATTTATTGTCAATAACTTTTAGTCCTGTCGACGTGTTGAACTTCGCTGTTTTGGCCAATACAACCCCCTTTTTAACCGGCTGCCATCACATGTGTCAATGTCGGTTTATCATCTGATCTAGGAATTGTGTTTCATGTAGAAAACGTCGTTTGTCTAATTCGGGACGTGAAAGTAGCAGTAATTCTTTTAATGGTAAGAAAGTAAAAAGCATTTGGTGTAAATTACAATGAATTTTATTTAATGTCTGATTGGATAGCCATGTCGTCGAAATTTGACAGCTGGTTAAACTTGGAGCATCAATGCCAGGCAATCGACAGACCCAAATTTAACCTCGAAATTGATATTTCATGTTCGTAGATTTATCTGTTGTTGATGCTTTATACCATTTATATTAAAATTATACCATTTATTCTAAATGGGTAGGGGTAAATACTGTAATGTACCACAAAAAGGTCGAAATGGAGGGTAAAACTACTAAAATGTATGCCATTTACCTTAATTAATATCAAATCAAAATAGTTGATGACAGTTTGAAAGACAGTGAAGGTGCCAGAAATATAGCCAGAAGCTATTTTTGTCGCCAATGCATTTTGCAACATTGGCAATGCAACAGTACTACCAAAACATTGATTTTTTGGTGGCATCTATTGTCTAGACAACAAGTTATTTTTCCAAAAGGTGATGTCAGTTTTGCTGAAAAATTGTTATCTTTTTTATATCAACACTTTTGCAGAAACATAGTCACTTTACTTGTGATCAAAACAAATTAATGTCCAAATATATTAATAAAATGGACCGAGCATTTACTAAACTTACCAGATTTCTACTGACATGTTCTTCCCATGTCCTGTTTCCCTATTTATTTAATAGCAGTAAAAATCTTTGTAGTGAAGATTTACTTCAATTGTATTGTTGGGGTTTTTTATTTTTAGACTGTACTGTTCGACTTGGACTCGCCCAACTGACAATGAGTTCGGACATGGCTACAACCTCTGAGAAGGTCCGCCCTGTCGACGAAGAGGCATATGTGCCATCATATGATGAAACGTTCCCCGAACTTGCTCCTGCCAAACCTGTCCAAGAAGTTAGCCAGTGGCCTGTTAAGACTGTTGCATGGAATTCAACTCTTAAACCATCAAAATGTACTCAAGTAAGTATATATAGTCTAATGCCGATTATACAGACTGAATGGGAGACGTATAAAAAGTCCAGAAAGTTGGTCATCCGGATGAACAATATTGTTAAAGTATGTCAGTACATCCATAATTTAGCTGCTGTTAAGCTGGTCATTCTCGGTGAACATGTCATATCAATGCTTTCACAGATCATGTTATTATTTTAATTAGTAGATGAATAAAAGTAAAAGCAGCGATTTATAGAGTAAAATATAAACTTAACATACATGTATGTATGTATGATAAAACATGATTTCACTTCATATTAAACTGCATGACTAAAATCATATGTAGATCTAGATCTCCTGTTAATAAGAATGGGGAAATCACGTAAGTGCTAGCTCACGGACATTATCTTTAGTCCCAAAAGTCATTGTGATTTGAAGAAATCTGACACTGTGGTCTGTTGCAATCTCCTTCGTGTTTTGACCTAGATCTCCATAGCATGGGGCCCGATAGGGGTCGTCTGCAGCACATTGCTTTAATCATAATCAAATTGCTTTTTAAAGCTATTGTTTCTAGCTTAATTTTGTACATGACGTATAACAATTTTAAACAAGTTACACAGGTGAGGAAATTTAATTTTACATGATTTGGAAGTGTCATTATTGTTAAATCATTTTGACACTCTCCTCCTGTATCTTGCCCCTCGATGTTTGCCAACTTGTGGACAGTCAGTAACACATGCTTGGCTTACATTTACCCATAGGACTAATCAATTGAAAATGAAATAAATATTGAAACTGATATTGTATATTGGTTGGAAATATTTATTTATTTGAAATGGTTTTGAAGTTGAAGATTTAATGATTGAATCATCTTTACAAACACTTATTACGACACTTGTGACCATCAGTGTTAAAGTATCTATGTCGGCTGTTTGTATCATAGTTTTATCTCGGAACCGGTATAAAGGTTAAAACAACACAATTATTTAAAACAATAAAATGACTGGTGTTCTGATGCTATTTCAATACTTAGAAGACATTTTGTGAAACTTTTATCAGTGAATTTACAAAATGTTCGTTCAGATTTTTGCCTGGGTAAAAATATTGGGGGACATGACATTTATCTGTACAAGCGAAAAACCCAGATAATCGGCATCCAGATTATCGGCTTTAGACTTTAGTAAAATATGTAATTAGTGTTTTTAGAATTTGTGAAACTTTAATGTAGAGCCCAAATTGCTTTAAATGAAACTCAAATTAAAACTTTCTGACTGGATGTTTGTGTTCAATGTAATATTTATGAAAATCATAATCCTAGTCAAACAGATGTCAGGGAGCAACAAAACATAAGTACCTTATAGATGTGGAACCTTTAATGCTAATTAGTCCTGGCAAACAAACAAACTAGATTTGTGTCCTGGTGATATTAATTTTAGCAGAAGAGTGACCCTGACGTTTTATTTTAGGCCATTAAATTTATCAACTTCAGGTCACACTGACATCAAAGTGGTTGTCTTTAGTGTGCAAGCAATCGGTCAGAGTTTGGTGTTTAGCAGCAAGAATATAGTGTTCAAATAAAAACAAGTGTGGCTTGCATATTTTCTCGTTTTTTCCTTTTGTAATGAATCATAGATTTTATGGCGATGACAATCTAACTCTTAGCTTAAATCTTTTTGTTTGGCATTTTTAATTATTTTCTTGATTGGGTATTTTTGGTTTAAAACTCCAAAAAAAGATACAATTTGAAATTGGAAATATAGCAGCCGTCAGCAAGATTGGCCACTTGTCCAAATGAAATTAATTGGGTGATTGCCAAATGCTTTTCTCTGCACTGTAGGCCACCCAGGTCTGATTTCAGTCGAAATTGGCAACCATCTGTTTCATGCCATGGCATTGCGAGAACACTTTTGAAAATTTTCAAATGTTTGAATTAGCCTCTTTAAAAGTTAATTTATCTAACTTTATTTTTGTCATATTCAAGCAATTTTCATAGATTTATTTTCAGAATTTCATATTGTTATGAAATTTGTATATCTTATAACACATTGTGTTATTGTGAACTTATTTCAAATATTGTTCTCGACATCTTACATAATTCAAGTTCATGAAAACTTAAAACATATATGATTTAAAAAATTTTGTAAGATGTGTAATATTTCAGTAAATGTCTAAAATACATAAATTCGAATTTGTTTCAATGAAATGATTAAGTATAAATCAAACATGTTCATTTTGACTTGTCGTTTCTGTTTGGTTTGACAGTATTTTGGGATATATATATTTAACGTTAGACTTAAATCTTCTTGTCAAATCTTGTTCATTTCTGTGAAATATGTCTGCTCAAAGTCAGTTAGTATTTGTTTAAAAGAACAAAGATCAGTACAAGTACATTTGTAATAATGATATATATGTATATTTATGTATATACACAGTCAACTCCACTTATAACGAGATTCCATTTATAACGAGAATATCTTTATTCCCCGCAAATTGACTATATTATAAACTCTTGACTTAAATGTCACCCTGTGACACATGATTCAACAAAGTTGCCTTATACAAGTGGCTATCGATCAATATGACCATTAATATGACCTCATTCCATATAGCGAATTCCGACTATAACGAGATATAAATCTTTCTCCCTTCCATATCATTTTACTATATATATGTATATGTGTGAGTGTTTGTTTATATATATACACGTTATAACTTTTTAATTTTAAATAGGTGTTTACTGTTCCATTGGAAGAAAGACGTTTTAAAGAAATAAATGAAAATGAAAACAGCTTTGGTGATGAGGGTCAGACTGAACAAGCTAGAATATGCAAAGATATTATGGCAAAAAATGGTAAGAGATTTACAGCAGATTGCAAATCTACATTTAGCTGAAGTAGTTTATGAATTTTTATGCAGGTAATCTATCCACTCAAAATTTTGTATTCTTACATTTAATCACTTCTGTAAAATGTTTAAATGTGTTTTATTCTTACATTTAGTCACTTCTGTAAAATGTTTAAATATGTGTTTTATTCTTACATGTAGTCACTACTTCAAAATATTTACCAGTTTCATCTATTTTGGTACTCTGTTTGAACAAAAAGGTGTTATCCGTCTGTCATAAATCTTAAATATTTGTTATCTTTTTCGAAGGAGTCTCGATTGAAGTTAGCTTGGCCAAGGATCAGAGTTTAACCGTTGTAATTCATGGAAAGGATCAAGCTGTGATGAAAGCAAGAAGAGAGATTTTAAGCAAATTGCAGACTCAGGTATATATTAAATCTGTTTTACAATATTTTATATACAATTGAATCTCACTATTATGACTCAAAAAGATCTGTGAAGTGAAGTGGTTTTTAGGTAAGATTACACTGAGTGTTTTTTCTAATTTAAAGGGGCATTAACTGTGTTTAACTAAAAAAAAATTTTAGATATGTTCTTCCTTTACTATTTGTTCTTGATGTACAATAACAAATAAGAGCTATGCACAGACATAACAGATCATATATTCTTATAAAGTCATTTTATATATATCTAAGAAGTCAAAAAAGGGATGAAACAAAATTTGATAAAAACACAGCTAATGCCCCTTTAATTCAGAGAATATTCATGGTCATTTTAAAATGCAACAGTATTTCAGGAAAGTTAAACATTATCCTGCCGAAGACGTATTTATTCGATTTTAAGTATATACGCTGTCACTGCCAAGCACGTATATACAATTGACGCTGACTCACACTTGCTGCCAAACATGTATAGATACAATTGCCATGTACGCTATAAATACAATGGAATTCTATGTAAAAGACCATTGGTGAATATAAAAAGATATGGACACTCCATAGATAAGTCTTTAATCAGATTTGATAACACACTTTTATCACTAAAAATAAAGATTAAATTAATTGCACAACCTTAAAATTTTCACTTCCGTGAAAACGAAAGTATTACAAATTTCGTCTGCATCGCTTTATATACTGTACGATATGGAATTTTGGAACTATTTAATTAGTTACAACTCTGAGAAGGAAGACGATTTCCTCAGATTTGAATTAGGAGATTTATATGTAAATACAACACAAGTTCTCAGAAAACTCTTATGGATAATGCACAGACCGATAGAATTATTCTGTGCATTGACGAGGATGACTGGATCAAATTGATTTTCTACCAGTAAATGCTCAGTTCACCGCGACACCAGGACTTAAGTGCTATGTACCTGGCAATGGTAATCTTTTAGACTTTATTTATTTATTGTTTGAAAAATAAAAGATGTGGGAATCTCGTTTCTGAGACATATCTCTGTCTCAAACTTACTTAATTTTGGTGATCATCTAAAGCCACAAATGTCGTCCGTGTCGGTTACACTCATGCCGAGTAATGGAAAGCAACTACAGTCGCAGATATTAGAACTTTAACTGTTAATTAGCAATGAATACCAAATCGAAAAAAAACTTCAAAAACTTTAATAGCAATCATTCTTATTAAAAATCATATAATTATATGGATATAGGGTCAGTTTACACAAATTGACACACAATTACAAGTTAAAGTGACCAATTCAAATTGATACAAATTCTCATTTTCAATCTGGCAGGGTGTGTATACACTAGAATATATTTGCATCTGTGACTGGCTAAGTAAGCTTATAGATGAGTGGTGGGATAAGGGTTAAAGCATTACAAACTTTGCAAATCTAAATCTTGTCTTAAATTTTAGTTAATAAATCTTGGGGTTTTTTTTTAAAGTTAATAGATCTGTCTTTAGTTTTGTAAGTAACTTGATTTTTTGAACAATTCTGTATAAATAAAGTCATGTTTATTACTTATGACAAAAGTCAATTTTAAATTAACTTGTTACTACTATTACCTTTGTTTATCTTAGGCCAACATTGTCATGAAGATACCTCGAGAACACCATAGATTTATCCTGGGAAAAAGTGGAAAGAAATTGCAACAATTGGAATTGGACACAGCAACAAAAATCAGCATCCCCCGACCAGATGAGAATGCCGACCAGATTCGTATAACTGGAACCAAAGAAGGAATTGATCGAGCCAGACATGAGATTCAGTGTATTTCTGATGAACAGGTATTATAATTCAAGACTTTAATATGATTTATTTCCGTTTAATTTGACAAGTATAGGAAGTGTAGAATCTTTTGAGTATTGTTTTGACATAAGTTGATGTTACTCATTAAAACGAGACTTTATTGTAAAGTTCTATTCTTATTTCAGGCTAAGCTTGCATTTGAACGTTTACCAGTCCCACACCTTTACCATCCTTTTATTTGTGGTCCAAACAACTCTGTAATTGACAAACTGAGAGAAGAGACTGGAGCTAAAATCAATGTCCCACCGCAAATCATCACCAAGGACGAGATTGTTGTTTCTGGAGAGAAAGATGGTGTAATGAAAGCTAAAGATTCCATTATGAAGATATACCAGGAAAAGGTGAGTAATATCAAAATATAACACAAATGCAAAGTGTTAAAATGTTATTTTTGTCGGGGAAAAAATTGTAATGTATTCTTTATTTTTCAGTATCTACATATTTATACATTTAGCTTTTTGCATTTTCATCTCGTATCTTTGTCAATAGTGTCTTGAATTTCTTATCAACCTTTAAAATGAGCTAATGGCAAACAAAATTTCTGTATTTGTGGAAGCACATACATTATAAGCACTCTTTACAATGAGCATACAAATTCAGAGGTCTCGATTGGATGTTGATGTGTTCATGTATAGCTTGTGATAAACGTATATGTGAAAAAGTCATTGATTGAACGTAAACAGAAATAAAACAATTTCAATGATAATCCATATATAATACTTTCATTTGAGTATTTATATCATGTATTTCATATTTTAGAAAAGGAAATGCCAGACTGTATCAGTTGAAGTAAGGAAATCTCAGCACAAGTACATCATAGGACCAAAGGGAAGTGGTATCCAGGAGATTTTGGCAGCCACTGGTGTTTCTGTAGAGGTACCAAACCAGGACAATGTGGAGACAATCACACTGAGGGGAGAACAAGACAAACTCGGACCTGCTCTTACTATGGTTTATTCTAAGGTAATTTTGTGATTATTAGGTTTGTTAGAGGCTAAGTGGTTAGAACTTAAAGCATCATGCTTTAAACCACAAAGTCTATGGCTAGTACAGGTTCAAGCCCAGCTGGAACCTAAGCTGATTTCATAAGAAATTTTGACAGTTTATTTGCAGAAGGCTGCTTGTCTCTTCTGAGTACGTTGTAACCTGGAACTTTACTCCTATTAAAAATTGGCTGCGACCATACAATTGAAAGATTAAAACAAAATTATTAGGCCTGTTTAATCATGCTTTCAAGTTTAATGGATGCTGCGGGTCAGAAATAGTGGGCTAATAAGAAATACATGTGGAGCTCAATGCTGTATTCTTACAGAAGAATGAGATCATGAATGTTGACTGATACAACTTCTTACAACTTTGAATTATAGTCTATTTGCTGTAATCAACTATCATCAGGGCAATTCATATCAAAACCTTGTCCAAATGCAAATTGAGAAATTTTGTCTCCTGAAGTTTGTACTTTTTGGCTCACTTTCAGGTGAGCTTTTATGATTGCCTTTTGTCTGTCCGTAACTTTTTGGTAGATAAGTGCTTTCCTGAACGAAGTTTGCTGAAATTCTATGTTTTATGATTTTTTTTTTTTAAGACTGCAAAAATGAAGGGGGGGGGGGTAATTTTCCACATTTTCGACTTCTTCAAAACCACTGAAGGGATTTTGATGAAACTTTATAGGTAGTAAGTACTCAAGGTACCCCTCTTTAAAAGTCTTCTCCAGAACTGCTGCATGGATTAAAAAACTAATTGCATCTGAGTGATTTTTATGGATGCATGATTCAATTTCCTGTTTTTGGAATAAATTTGAAAATTAATTTTTTACATGTTTTGACATCTTTCCTAGCTTTGTCATTTTCATTCATTTTTAAGTGTCCCCTACTCCTAAGGAGTATTAAAATCATTTGTAAATTTGAGATTCCCATATTTGTAAGATACACACAGTGCAAGTGAGTGATGTGGCCCATGGGCCTCTTGTTTAAGTTAATTTTTTATCTGGCTATTTTGATATAAATGTAGGATACATTTTTTCATATATTTATCAACATTTTAATATTTACAGGCAAATAGTGTGGTTTTCGCTGAAGTACATGCACCAGCCTGGTTACATAGATATGTAATTGGTCGTAAAGGTGTCAATGTACGCGTCATCACTCAAGATTACCCCAAAGTTCATATTGAATTTACGGAAGGAAAAGACAAGATACAAGTTGAGGGACCTCCTGAAGAGGTAGATGATGCAGTTAAGGCACTAGAGGTAGTTGTAAAAGACCTGGTAAGTAACAGAGCCAGACTGATGCCTTTCCTACTTGTTGATATTGACAACATGATAAGTAGAAGAAAATTGTAATTGTACAACCTAAAGAATTATTTGCAAAATACGTTTTTATAGATAAGATATACAATTTTTTTTGTTAAATAATTGACTCCCAATTTTTATACCCTGCTTTTGAGGTTATTGAGGTAAGATGATATATACATATATTTAGTGTGACATGTTTATATTACATTTTACTGAAACAGTTCTATGTTTAAATCTAATGCATCATGCCATTTTTTCCTCCATATAGAAATAGGTCCAATATTTAGACCCATTTTCATTACTAAATTAACCTCCCCAAAATGATATTCATACAAGTCTATATTCACATCAGTGTAGGAACATGTACTGTAAAAAAAAGTTAGATAATTTTTTTCAAAGGGATCTATCATTTCTTTTTGTGGTTCAAAATGTACTTCACAAACTATAGAGATGATTTTACAAAATTAACACTGCCTTGTTTCATGATATGTTGCAATTTCCCCCAAATTACCATTGTTGAAATTTAACCATGTACACCCACCACCACATCTGCATAATGTGTATTTCTTAAAATTGCAGTAGAACAGGTTTCTTATTTAGTTATGTAATATTTGTCATTGAAATTGCATCATGTGTTCTTCAGGAGTCCTTGAATTTGAATACCAGGTGACTGTACAAACCTTGTTTTTATTTTATACTGTATAAAGAATCAGCTGTTTGTTGCCAGAAAGAAGACATTCTTTAGAACAAATTATATCTAATTTTTTTATATAGAAAAAGAGAATGGACTTTGCAGAAATATCTATTGACCAGAAATTCCACAAACACATCATCGGAAAAAATGGACAAAATAGTAAGTTTGATTTAATACCTTACTGTATAAACTATGTCTGTAATGACAGTTTGATTTTTTACCTTACTGTATATACTATGTTGTAATAATGGTTTGATTTTATACCTTACAGTTTAAACTGTAATGACAGTTTAAATTAATACCTATGTATCTTTTGAACCTTTTGTCCATAACCTATGTTTATTGATATATTTTATATTGAATACTTACAGTTGGCAGAATAAAAAATGATACTGGCTGTGCCATCAAAATCCCATCAGATTCAGAAAATAGTAACATCATCAGGTTAGAAGGAGATCCTAAAGGAGTACAGCTAGCAAAGAAGGAACTGATGGAGATGGCAGAGAGAATGGTAAAGAAAATTAGTATTAAATGATGTGTGAAATTATTGATTGTGTGATAATACTCATGTAATTATTTTTGGCCAGTTTCTTCATGTTGTTAGACTCATTCGTTAAGCATGTCAATTGGATGAATCTTAATAATTCCAACTTTCCTCTCCTTCTTCAGATCTGTGCAGATATTGTAAGGTTTGAAATTAGAACTCGTAACATGGGTCGTAACATATCAGATGAATCAATTAGAAAAGAAATCTGATCAAAATTTAATCATATTGAAATCGGGCCAAAATTAAGGGCATTCCACCGTAAGCCCAGGATACCAATCTCTCCCTTTTGGGCGGAGTTTCTTCATTTTTTGTGTTAAAATCTGGGTCTTTTTTTCATTGGTTAGAAATTGCATATACACTAATTTAAGCCAGGAGAATGCATCTGTGAGCACATAATTTTCCAGGGAAAATGCCCCTGAACCTCCCTAGCAGGCTCGCGCCTTTGGCACATGCATTAAGACTCCATTTTGCAATTATCTAAAGTTGGCATATCTGTAAGCTGGTGATATCTCCATACAAGTTAAAAAAAATACTTGGCAGGATTTAAATCAGTGTAGTATAGTGCGTTTCTATAGTAGTCTTTGTTCTTTGTCGTTGTGTGGTACTTCATAATTCCTTGTCGTTATAATCATCTAATGGTGTTCAAAATGAAATCAAAGTCCTGACTTTTTCCAGAGATGATTTTAATTTATAAACAAAATAATTACTAGTCTATTCATATTTACAAACGTTTCCTCCATATTGTTCTGGGGCCATGCCCCCTAATGATGGCACAACCTGTGCGTCTCTCTCTATCTGTATATCCCAGTGTATCTACATCTCGAGTGTATCCATGGAGTGTATATCTCTGACTTTTCAAGTAACATATTTATATGGGATACCCAGACAGGAAGTATTTTTTCTAATGTCTAGTACATTGTGAAGGTGACAGGAGAACAAGCTATCTGTCTGAGATCTTTGGCAATATGTGCCCTAGGTACATGTATATACATGAGGTAGAACAATACATAAATGTTTCTTTCTCTTATTAAACAAAATGCCTAAAGATACATGTTATATTGTATTTGCCTAATATTATATATCAGCAACAAACAACATGATAAACATATGATTAACAAAATCTCTGCCTTTTCACAGTTGATGTGAAAAGGTTTATATATTATTATACCAAAATAATTAAATTGATGAGTTTAAATTAGCTAAATCTGTTATAAACTATGACCTGGAAAAGGCCCTCAAGGCCATAGTCAAAGAGTTACCCAGACACATCTTATGAACTTCAAATTAAGATCTAGGTTTAACTCTAAAATAAAAAAAATTCTAAATATATTGAATTGTATGATAATTAGTTATCCTGACTGCAAACATTGAAATTTACACTTTTTTGACAGGAAAATGAGAAAACAAGAGATATAATCATTGAACAACGCTTCCATCGCTCTATCATCGGGGCCAAAGGAGAAAAAATTCGGGAAATCAAGGACAAATTCAACCAAGTGCAAGTGACTTTCCCAGACCAGGGAAAGAAAAGTGATGTAGTCACACTCAGGGGACCTAAAAATGATGTTGACAAATGTTACAGATATCTACAGACAATACAACAAGAAATGGTAAGGAAGTGCATATTGGAATTTGTTTTTATTATGGAAAACACATTGTTTTGATTCAGTTCTCAAAATTTAATATCATATAATGACTAGATTCATTTATTTGACAGAAATAGTATAAACTTCATCTGAATTATAGCTATTAGAACTGTTGGGTTGTTCGTTATTATTGATGAACTTTGATTTTGGCTTCAAATTTTGAAAAAAAATAGCAATTTGTGATGATAATTTTTTTTTTTTTTTTACAAAACTGTTTTCTATCCGAGCAATCTCTGACATTAAAATGGTATTAAAATGTAACTTAGAGCAATAATTCATCTTTTATACTTTAATTTCAATGCTATGTATCTATTACATTACCTGAAGTTAGTGGTAGTTGCTGTAAAGATGATGACAATGGATGAATTTGAGTTATTTCCCTTTCTTATACACACCCTTATATAGTAAAATCCATATAACCTGACTGGATGGAATCAAATGAACTCATTCTGGACCTGGTTTAATTTTAGGTAATAAAGTATTACATTAAAATTGCACTGACAAAAGTAATCGTTCCTACTTGTCACCATACATTAGAGAGTATCCAGTGAGGGATAAAACACTTTTCCTGTCCAGCTTGTCATAACCAAAATATGTGTAGAATTATCCATATAATAATCAAAAGGTTAATCCACCCTGCCATCTTATGTGAATTTGACAATATGTACATAGCATCATTATCATATTTCAGGTGGCAAGCAATTACCAAGCTAAGGTTCACATATTCAAGGACTTTCACAAAAATATTATAGGCAAAGGAGGAGCCAACATCAGAAAGGTAAGTCATTACAAGTTAAACAGAATGTATAGATATCTTCATTTAAATGGGCATTAGCTGTGTTTACCAAAAAAACTCTTCTTTTTTTTCTACTTGTACTTGATGTTCAGTAACAAGTAAGAGCTTTACACAAGCATAAGAAATCATATATTTCTGTATTTTGTGAAAATAAGGTCAGGTCCAGTGCGGTAGTCATTTACAATTGGAATAAAGAAGTGCCAAACCTAGGTTTCTTACACAATTTTCACAAAATACACGCTAATTTAGGAATTTTTATGCCTTTTTATATCTCTTTATTATTGTATATCAACATGTAGTAAAAAAAAAAAAAAAAAAAAAAAAAAATTGCGGTGGGGGGACACCTAATACCCCATTAATTTTATTATATACAGTAAACAAACTCAAACTGGTATCCAAAACACACTTGATAAAGTTCAAACCAGTGTGGTGATTGCCCTAGTTACTTACACAAGGATAACAACTTAATGTTAAGATAATGGATCCAGGATTCATACTTAACTACCACTAAAGCTTGTGTCTTTTTAAACCTTGAAAATTAGGTCACTCCATTTTGATCAATATAATGTTTATTTAATAAGTAACATGAGTTAGATATTTTGTTAAATGAACTCTCATGAACACTTGTATGAAAATTTTTCTAAAAAGAGTAACCAAATTTTGTGATTTTCTTTGGATATTGTTCACTGCACAACTATAACATCTGAACTGATTTCGTTTTGTGGTAACAGATTCGAGAAGAGACGGATACAAGGATAGATTTGCCCAGTGAAAACAGTGAATCTGATGTTATTGTAATAACTGGCAAAAAACCCAACGTTGAACAAGCAAAGAGTAAAATTGAGGCAATTCAGAAGGAGTTGGTATGTTGTCATTTTCTGTTCTTTTCTAAAATTAGTTTTCATTTTTATGCTAAATATCAACATATGCCCTGTTAAATTTCCATTTTGAGTGCCTGGGATGTTTCGTATTGTTTGACTGTATATATTTTCATCAACAGATGTAGAGGAGTGTATACCTATTTGACATGTTCTTTATTGCTAACAGGCAAACATTAAAGAAGCAACAGTGGACATTCCGCACAAACTCCACAATTCTATCATTGGGGCCAAAGGTCGGTTAATCCGTTCAATTATGGATGAGTGTGGAGGTGTTATAATTCGTTTTCCACCAGAGGGCAGCCCATCTGATAAAGTGACCATTAGAGGACCCACTAATGATGTGGATAATGCTAAGAAACAACTACAAGAATTGGCCACTGAAAAGGTTAGTTGTCTATGCTTATATGTGTGTGATGGGTTGGTTTTTATATTTATCACTTATTATTAAGTTTATGAATGTTACATGTGAACACCTTTGTATCTTAGATAATGATTAAATACTTCTTTGTATAACCTTGAGTAATATGTATTTTTGTAGACTTTTATTTCATAATTTTGGATGTTTATTTATTTATTTTTATGTTGTCTTATATATGAATGTATAAAAGAACTAAGCACTATATTTTTTCTTTAAAAACTTGTTCATTTACAGCAAGCTTCAAGTTTCTCTGTTGAAATTAAAGCTAAGCCAGAATATCACAGGTTCCTAATTGGGAGAGCTGGAAGTAACATCAGAAAGGTCTGTATTGATCAGTGTTACCTTGTGTATTAACTCAACAATTCTTGAAAAACAATGGACTCTTCAGTAAATCAATGGCTTAGACCTGTCAAAATGTAAATATGTGCTAATTTGTCTTGTTAGAAGTATAAGTTTATTTCAAGATCCTTATCATGTTATCTTGCCAAACCATTTAGAGTGAGCAATTATTAACAGTTCCTCCTCTTCATTCTCCTTTGATGTTTTCAGTGATTGAGGGGGCGATGTTGTGTAGGTGTAACTATTTAACAGTTTAATCTTGTATAAGATGTTGATGATATGAATTTCATGTTTGGTAAAAATTGTTGTTAGTATACAGAACCCTTAGTTTACACCAGTGTTTCATTGCAAGTGAGGAAAAGTAAAACTTGCTTAATCATATGGTAATCATATTTTAATATATTATTTACTGGAATAATGAAATAGACTGACATTTTAATCAATTTTTCGTTCCACATAGGTAAGAGAAAAAACTGGGGCCAGAGTTATCTTTCCTAGCAATGATGACCCTGATCAGGAGACAATTATCGTTATCGGCAAAAAAGAGTCTGTTGACCAGGCCAAAACTGAACTGGAGTCTCTTATCAAGAATCTGGTGAGTTGATTTTCATTAAAAAATTCATATGAAGTTGCTACCTCACAAAGAAAACAAAAATAGTTTAAACAATAGTTATTTGTCTAAAACTAGATATGAAATTTGTTTTAAAGAATGAATAATGGATTATTTCACTAACAATAATTTTGTGAATTGATTTCTA
This sequence comes from Atrina japonica, assembly GCA_030159075.1. NCBI lineage: Eukaryota > Metazoa > Mollusca > Bivalvia > Pterioida > Pinnidae > Atrina > Atrina japonica. The sequence goes on along the minus strand of BROG01000028.1, from coordinate 291,300 downwards.
ATTACAGTTTTAATGTTATGAATATTTTTTACCTTGTACACATACTTTTACATACAACATGCGAAGACTCTAAGTTATTTACCTTTAATTCATTAAATCTTTGATGTCTTTATATATTCTTAGGATGTGCTAATAACCTTAAATTTTAATTAATTTTTTATATATGTTACTCTTATTAAGTAAGGGCTTTAATGTTTTCATGATAAATAGTCGGTCTGGACATAATTATAGCTACTGTTTTCATGATAAATAGTCAGTCCTTACATAATCATAGCTACTGTTTTTTAGTTATATATGATTTGCAATATATTTTAAATGCATGTGCTGGGGCTTCCTTGGCTGAGTTATTAGAGCATCACATTTTGAACCATGAAGTCTCTCACTTCTGATCAGCGCAGGTTCGAGCCCTGCTGGAAACTTAGCTGATTTTTATGAGAAAGTTTTCCAGTTTACTTGCTGGTGCATGAGGTCTCTTGCTGGGTACATTGTAAATGGCTTATCTCTTCCACCATTAAAAACTGACTGCCACCATAAAACTAAAAAATACTTGAGTGTAGTGTAAAACACTCTTCAAATTCAAATTAAATGCATGTGCATTCAGACATAAGAATGAAATGTAATAAAGAAAACTTAATATATGAATATTCATTACTTTCAGGACAATGTAGTTGAAGGAGAGATGCATGTGGAACCTAAACATCATCGCTATTTTGTCGCTAGACGTGGAGAAGTGTTGCGAGAGATTGCAGAAGAATATGGTGGTGTTACTGTTAGTTTTCCACGAAGTGGTGTTAAAAGTGACAAAGTCACTATAAAGGGCTCAAAAGATTGTGTTGAAGGTGCTAAGAAGCGCATTCAGGAAATCATTGATGATTTGGTAAGTAAAGATAACAAAAATGTTATAAACAAATTAAGCATGACACTCCTTTTACATTGTACATGAAACATCTTAAACAAAAATGTTATAAACAAATTAAGCATGACATTCCTTCCACATATTTTGTTTCTGGCTGTTGACATTTGTAGACAATTTACTTAAATTTTTGTTGTTTTAACAGGAAGCACAGGTGACAGTTGAATGTGTAATTGAACAACAGTACCACAGAACTGTGATGGGTGCAAGAGGTGCCAATGTACAGGAGGTCACTAAAACACATGAAGTTGGAATTAAGTTTCCAGATAGACCAACAAACATCACAAATGGTGGTATGTTATCTGTAATTCATATTTTAGATGTAGATTTTTAAAAATTTATAAAGTTGGTGCTAGAGTGAAGGTATTTGGCTTCTTATAGCAACTGAATGGAATGGAATTACTGATGTTATTTGAAAATCTGCTTTATGTTTTCACGCAGACCTACATTATGTAGGTTTAACTGACGGAGCAGAAAATATTTTATCTATTGTCCAATTGTGATTAAGTGATAGTTGTGACCTTACATTTACAATTGACATGTGAAAGTTGTCAGTCTTTAAATAGTTACTTCATCTAAAGGTATTGAACAGAAACGAGCTGCTAGTTCAGGGGTAAAGTCCATTGCTAGGGTCCAGATTTCTGCCAATTTATAGATTATAGCATTTCAATGTAAGTTAAAATGCTTGTAGAGATTATTAGCAATAATAGTATGGATATATTGTTTAAAACATCAATTGCCACCAGTTACATATAAAATACAAATGTGATGATATAGGTTTAACGACATAAATATATTGAAAAGTTTTATTTTATTTTTTCAAAAGAACATTTCTTTCAATTGCTTAAAGTTGCAGTCTTAATGTGTTGACTTTTGTTTTTACTTTACAGACAGTCAGGAAGCTGTTCCAAATGGAGATGTCAATGAAGAGGAAAAGTCTCCCAAAAAATCTGATATTATTTACATCACTGGAAAACCAGAGAACTGTGAACAGGCCAAAATGGCCCTCCTGGTAAGTGCCACATTCCAGCTTTGTAGGATTTTACTGATTAGTTTGAATTGAAGTATTGATTCTACTGATACTGTTGGTCGCAGGACTCATTGTATCTAAACAGAACTCTAAAAATGCCTTTAGCCTCTGGCCATGATGCTAAGAAGGTCCCTTATGATACTTTTAAGAAAGATTCTTTGATTTCATAAAGGTAAAATGGTTTCTGCTGGAGTCGCTCTTTTATCATTGCTTTGAACAAATGACAAGAAAATGATATTAAACATCTAATTTACATAAAACTTTACAAATAGAAAAATCATGAAGTGATCAAGTCTTTTGATAGTTAGGAAATATTGAATTTCTAGAGCCAAAGTTACTACTGATAATTAAGTGACATCCTATATATTTTGTAAAGTGTTCAATGTTCATATGACTGCTTGCAGTAATCAAGTTGTAGAGTGCTTGACTCCAAAACAGAAAGTCCTAGGTTTGATTCTTAGTATTGGATTGTACCAAAGACCTAAAAAAAAATGGTAGTGAGTGTTTCTTCACCAAGTTCTCAGCATTCATAGTGAAAGTCACCTGCCATGACAGATTACTGATTGATGTCAGTTCAGAGCACAGGTTAAATTCTGTGATGCTCCAGCTAAAGCAGGTGACATCTCTGTATAAGGAGAAAATTCCTGGCAGTGTGTAAAACGACAATAAAGATGAAATTATAAGATGTTCCTGAAGTATATATATAAATGTTATGTCATTGCTGTCTAACTACATGATTGTTAATAGAACATGTTGAGTCAATAAGGTATTACCGAGTGATATAAAATCTCTTACTTTTTACAGGCCCTTGTACCTGTCACAGAAGAAATGACTGTGCCATATGACTTCCATCGCTTTATAATTGGACAACAGGGTAAAGATGTACGCAGTATGATGCGTGAGTTTGATGTTAACATTTCAATTCCCCCAGCAGAAGAGCATAGTGACATCGTCAAGGTATCTGGTCCTCCAGCTAATGTGAGAAGGGCTCTAAAGGCTCTCCAAGATAAATGTGATCAACTAGAAAGAGAAAAGGAAGACAGGGTATGCTCCACTTTTATATTATATCCTATTGTATCCTTAATTAATCAAATTACCTCATATCTAGTTTTGATAAGGATGAACTTTTTCAAGAACCCCGTTCATACTTGTTCTTTAGGAATAGATATTTAGATTGACTGCAGAAATTATAAATGAATTGAAATTGAAGAGAGGGGGCATATTGTTTTTGGGCTGTTTACCTGTCTGTACATAACTCTAATTTTCTGTAAACTAATCAAGAAGAGTTAATATGCAAACTTAAAGAAAATAAGTTTATTTGCCATTTTCAACAAAGATATAATTATGATCTTGATAATTCCACAAAATAAATAAAAATCTGTTGGAATAAATTGTGCTCTAATTTTCTACTAATCCTATTACAAGCATATGTCATTCCATTTGATTACGTATAAAATTGTACAGTGCATGCTGAATAGATGTTCTTTGTTTATCATTTTCTGAATTATATAGTCAATGATACCAAGGTTGCAGTAAGAACAGAACATTTATTTGATATAGTAGGCCAAGTAAAAAAATATTTCTGGTCCTCAGACACCGCCGCATGCAAAAAGAAATCGCTGATGAATTTTATTCACTTTTCATAAAAAATCGGCACCACGCGGCAAGTAAAAATGTCAAATGATCCATTTCTTTCTATTTGTTGTTCAAAATGCATTTCTAAAACCCAGTTAAAAACTAAAATAATTATTTTATTGACAATAATTCAACATGTAAATCTTTACCTCATGCCCGAAAATGTCACAGAACACATTGTGTGTTTTCTGCTGTTGCTTGCAGTTTATGGAAGAAGTGGAAGTTGGGTTTTAAATGAAAGAACCGATACCCAACGTAACTGAATTTCAGGATGTGTTAAAATGATGATACATGTAACACTATATGGTGTATAAAAGTTTTAAAATTTGAATTAAATGTAGGTGAATGATAAAAGTAAAATTAGTTACTGTAAATAAAGGTTTTAATGAAATACATAAAAAATGGATAGCTATTGTTTTCAAAAATGAAACTTTTGGAATTTGCATTGATTTTTAGACACAAAGTTGTTACATTTTGTACAGCTTTGTAAAATAGTAATGATAATGATTGATGATAATTATAATGATTCATTTACAATTAATTTTCTTGTAATTTCAAAACATTTTTGTTTTGATAAATATATAATCTTTTAGCTATTTTATATTTTTGTTGATATTTCAGTTTTAAAACCAAGTGAACAAGACAATCACACATTTTTTTGTTGCATAAAGTCTTCTTATTTTCTTGCCTTCAAGATATATAAACAATAATTTGGTAATAAAACAAAAAATAAAATACCTACCTAGCCCATTTTGGAAGGCTAATTATCTGAGAACTAGAATATTGTTTTTACATGGCCTTATTTTAGATGTTTGGAAAGGAAAAAGCAATTTCTGAAAATATTGGTTTTGTTGTAGGTACTACGAAGCTTCCAGCTGAAAGTAGAGGTTGATCCCCAATACCATCCCAAAATTATTGGAAGGCAGGGAAAAAGAGTGTCCAAAATACGAGATGATCACAAGGTCAACATTCAGTTTCCTAAGGAGTCAGATCCTGATCAAAATATCATCACAATTACTGGATATGAAAGCAGTGCAGAGGCAGCAAGAGAAGATATTTTGAAGATTGTGAAAGAATATGTAAGTTAAATTTTAACAAAGCTATAGATAGTTCAAAAGTTTAGAGGGTAGACATAGCAATACTGTTTTACATTTTAGATGTAAGCAGTTGTTTGGCAAAGTATGCTCTGTTGATAGCAGAGATATTCAAAATATCTGTGATTTACAGTTTTAGGTAGTTTGAGTTATTTCCCCTTAGAGGCCAAATTATCGTGTAGCATATTTTTGTCTTGTATAAATCAATCAAATTTTTTAGTTTAAACTGTTTGAGAATTCTTTTTGTAATAGATGTAAATATTCATTACAAGCTGTAATTAATCTGTACAGCTTATTCTGATAACACTGAATTTCACCTGACTTAATTTTACCGAATTTGGTTGCTTGATCCACAAAATGAAATAACGTTTACAAATTTTCTTTGTTGAAATGAATTTAATTCTTTCATGTGTGACTCCCGATACTCGTAATCAACACACATAATATTTTACTTTTTACTACTTTATCTTTATAAACAGGAAGAGATGATTACCATTGAGTGTAAAGTGGATCATAGAGTTCATAGCCGTATTATCGGGTTCAAGGGACGCAACATCAGAAAGATCCAGGAACAGTTTAAGGTGGAGTTGCGCTTACCACGTGCTGGTGATGATCCAGATATTATTTTCATCACTGGTGACGATTCTGTCTATGACTGTCAGGATCACCTCCTTAACATGGAAGAAGAATTCGTAAGTGTAATTTAGTTGTACAATTACAGAGAAACTGTTTAATTATTGATTCCTGAACATTTTCCCAATTGATTTAAAGGGGCATTATCTGTGGTTTTTAAACAAAACAATTTTTTTTTTCCACTTCTTAGATTGTACTTTAGCAAATAGGAGAGAGATAAAAATTCTTAAATTCCTTATACATGTTGTGAAAATAAGGAAAGGTCCTGTGTTGTATTCATATACAAATCGTAAAGTCGAATTAATTGTTTGCAACAAATAATTGCCGACCTGGGTTTCTCAAGCAATAGGAATTCAAGAATTTTTATCCCTGTGTTTATCTCTTTTTAATTTTTTTTTATGTCCCCCCTGCCTGAAAGTCAGTTGGGGCATCTAGTGTTTGAATTGTCCATTTGTTTGTGTGTCTGTCTGTAATTCCGTCCCACTTACATATAAAGTGCAATATTTCAAGTTTGGATTGTGATACAGTAACCAAACTTAGACTGTAAGTTCATCTAAGGGTTGCTCACACTTCACTGATATCACATGCCCCTAGGGTGGGGTTAAAATGTAGGACATTGCAAAAAAAATTTTGGACCAGGAGCATTTGAGTCTCACAAACACCTCTTTTTTGTACATCAATCTAAGTAGTTTTTGAAAAAAAAGGAAAAATGTTTGGCCCCTTTAACTGACTTGTATTATTCATCTTGTTAAGAACTGATTGCTAAATAATTGCAACAAGTGTTACATTCTATCAGCTGTATATTTCCATGAGTGTTTTCTTTTTTCCAGTTGCAGGATGTGATTGATAGAGAAATGCTCGAGGAAAGAATGCGTCCTCCAACTAAGTACTCACCAGATGACAGAAAGGATGGGGGCAAGACAGAATTTGTGGTGAAAGATGCTCCGTGGGACAATATCCCAGATACTACAAGTACTGAAGAGTTTCCTTCCTGTGGCACTGCTGTGGCACCAAAAAACAGTGCCTGGGGGCCTAGACGTTCTGGAAAGCGCTAAATTGCACATATCTTATACATTTTTTTATTGAGTTTAAGTATATAAAGCAAAAAGATAGACAGACCCTTCACTCAAAAGAAATGTAAAGGAATGACTCCAAATGATTTGTTTCAAATTTTCTCCTATTTACTGCCAGACTTGATGTGTATATATATAAATACTTTTACCTCATTTTAAGAATAACATAATTGGTTTATGTCAAATTTTAAAAATTTTATTTGCTACATTTACACAATTTTTGTTAAGTTGACTTTAACTATATCTGCCGTTGTTAAGTATATATTTTCTTTTTTTTTTTATTTCAGTATGTTAATACTTAAAAGTTTGGGGGTGTTTTTCCTTTAAAAGAAAAAATAATAATAATGATAAACCACAATGCTTGATCTGTACTTTTTACCAAGTTTTGTAGAATTGAAAATGTGTTAGTATTTTAGTGCTTGGCTCTGTATTATGTTTATCTATAATTTCTTGCTACTCAATTTCTAGAAGTGCTTCTTCTAAGGCTTTTATTATGTCTTGTTTTTGGTTGGTTGTTATCAAGTATCATCTTTATATAGGTACAGAAGTCTGTTGTGAAAATAAGGTTGTATTATACTTGTATATTGCAGACATGCCGAATTGTCCCCCCATGACTAGCAGCATACCTCTGCCAGTTCCCATCATTTCACAGTCTGTTCCTATTGCTGTATGCAATTGTATCTTTTAGGACTTTCATATTTTTAAACAACCTTATAGAGAGTAAATAACATTATTTTATGTTAAAAGTTTACTAGGCCCAGAAATCATTTAGAATCTGCTTATAAAAATGCAGAGCTTAGACTTGTAGCAGGTAATATTGCAGTTGGCTATCTGTCTCTCTGCTTTCTGTTAAAGTCTCAATGTAGTTCTTTGTAAGTTGCTAATGAACCTAAATTCTGTTTTTAACATAAAATATAGGGACTTCCCTGTCCAAGTGGTGAGAGCATCATGCTTTAAACTGTAAAGTTTGTCAACTATAGTCAGTGTTGGTTCGAGCTCTGCTGATACCAAAGCTGATTTTGTGAGAAAGTGTGCGAGTTCTTTTAGTCATTGAAATCAGGTCGACACCATTTAACTGAAAAACTGTGTGTGGCATGAAACTACATTTGAAACAAACAAAAAAAAATTTTAATAGTCCAGTTGTCCAAATTATAGGTTTTTTGTGTTATCAAGAGTCCTCCATATAACTGCTGTATTATCAGTGCTTCATCAGGCATAATATGACTTAACTGTAAACCTGTCATGACGTCTAACATTAACCAACTTCTATCACTTTATTAGAACTATTAAGTAGTTCACAAATTTAATGTATGAAATGAAATCTTGGAATTTTATTGTTGCTTAATTTTAATGTACATTTTTTTTTTTCATTTTGCATTCTTATTCCTTTTAGATACATGTATAAAATTTACGCTCTATACAGAAGCAGCAAATGATATAATTATATGGTCTCCTAAATCTTTTATCATTGTTGTTAATATAAATTTATTGTATGATATTTTTTTACTATTGAAAAAAGATGTGATAAATGAAATATGAATGATGAATAGAACTTTAAGTTTTTAGGAGGATTTTTAGTTTTAAGTTTTGTTTTTCCCTCCCAGTTCATCATTCATATTGACTATAGATATTGTGTTTTTGGCAAAAGAAGATGGTTCCATCTTGTTTTATATTTACTTTGTCATAGTTCCGAAACCATCATCTTTCTGTGCCAAAGTATAGATGAAATAGTCTATTTCTTTCAAACAACAACCAGTTGCAGATTAGTTTGTAGTATTGTTAATTTCAGTAATGGGGAAGATTCTTGCTTCCCCTTTGGAAATGCATGTTAGAAGAAAGTGTGTTACCCATAAATGACATGTTGATAGTTGTAATTATGCTGCCAGTAACATGATTAATTATGTTAAACCATTACACCAATCATTATGCTTCAGGGGTTAAGTAAAATAAAATGTTTAAAAAAAAAAAAAAAAAAAAAAAAAAAAAAGTTTTTTTGAAATGTTCATATTACTCTCTCTCTTTCCCCCCCCCCCCCCCCCCCCCCCCGTTCTTTAAACTTTTTTTTGTTTTTTGTCTATATTTATTAGATTTTTAATTATTTCTTTTTAAAAAAACCGAGGTAAAAAAAAAAAAAAAAAAAAAAAAAGTTTTTTTTGAAATGTTCATATTACTCTCTCTCTTTCCCCCCCCCCCCCCCCCCCCTCCCCCGTTTTATATTTACTGAAAACATTGATGTATTCTGTTCTATTTATTATCTTTTTTCTATGAGTAGAAAAAGAATAGATTTGATGCATTCATATAAATTATCTTTTTCAAACTGTTTAAGGTAATAGGGATATGCTAGTCATAATCACTGATAAGTTTGCCATTCCCCCTCATTTTTTATCAAGTCTAACATAATTATGAATGTTCAAATGAAAATAAAATCATACTTATTTGATTTTGTCAAATAAGAGTTCTGCAATATTCTTATTATGTGTAAAAGTGTAAGAGTTAAAATTATGCAATAATGTGTTGAAGCCAGAAGTATGTATATTTACGTGTAAACCTGTATTTCAAAACGTTTAGTAGATTAAGATCATGATCATTTTTCAGTATTTACTTAGTAATGACATGTAGCACAAACATCATCATATTTATGATGGTGATCACCCCATCATTTGTATCTCAATTTTATTTGTTGGTGGCATTATCTTCTAAATGCCTGTACATATTCACTTATGGCATTGGGATCCATATTATTTTATGGTTTTTTTTTGTCTATAGTTATTCGCATGGTGCATCGTCACATGGATCCAGTTTATTGTATTATTAAAAGTTGATTTATTTAATAGCAAGAATGAAGTGAATTGTACATTTTGTGAAATTATGTACATGACAAATGTACTGTTGACCAATCTATTATGTCATGGAAAATAAACCCAGATTTCAATTAAACACCATTGTTTTCTCTTAAGTTTCACAAAGAATATGGTGATGCTAATCATTATCCTCAAAGTTGTATTAAAACTGTACTCTGGTTGAATGTGTAGGTCTTGTGTGCATGAAATTCTGAATCTACCATTCAGTTGGTCATGCAAGGAGAAGCTCATATTTTATGTTTGAACCAAGTTACACATGGAAGTAATTGATCCTTTGTTAAGTGCTGATCATAAGAGGTCAAAGACAAGGGTCTTTCAGATGAAACTTTGCTACTGAGTTCCTATCGCAATGGGGAATTTGAGTTGGCCCAGATTACCATTATAATCCCAAACTTGCTAACCCTTTTTTTTATTAAGAAAAAATTGGCAATTTTTTCAAAGACTCAAAGATTACTGCTAAGTAGTATGTACACATGTAGATATGCCTAATTTCAGCCCCGATTTTAAGCAATTTTTTATTTGCTAAAAATAAAAAATAAATCGGGGCAGAAATTTAGCCTAGCATGTGGCAGAACTAAAACAATTGCTATTGTTGAAGAAATGGCAACAGAAACTTCAAGATCAACATGTGAATTGATGAAGTGTGGACCATTTAGTATATCAAGAGATGGATCTAATAAGTGACAACAAATTATACCCAACAGTTTCAAGGTTTTTCAATCATGGGGGGAAAAATTTGCAGCCTTGCTGCTCAGATTTGCCTTTTTCCACCTCAAAAGGTTGGCAAGTCTAATCCTGCTTTTATTATTGCCAGTCACGTGATACTTGAAAAAAGTTTCTCAAATTTATTTCAGGTTTTGGTAATATACAGATAGCCCCGACAGTGCCATAGGCAAGAGTGTTCGGAAAGTCCTTGCTTTGATTCCTGGTCTGTCCGCACACACACACCCCCAATTACGGAATTTGGTGTTAAATGCAATAAGCCACTCTGGTATGTTTTAAGTCTCTTTGACTTGGATTTCTTTACACAAAATAACGTAAATGCGCTGAAACATAAAGGATACACCATGTACGTTAAATATGTTGTGATGGTAAATATGAAAACCGTAAGAGGAACAAAATCGAAATGATCATAACAGTAATCCATGTTGACTTGAAAGTTCCCTTTTTGAAAAGCCCTCAATGGCATAAGTCCGTAGCATGGGTTAAATGGCACATCACCAACTGCTGGAAGTCTTTATGTAAGTAAATAAATCTTGGCTTGTGAGAAACAAAGAAGAAAACTTGTAATGTTATCGTAAATGCTGACATTCTTCTATACTGATTGATGAAACGAAGCATGATCTAACCCTCCAAGAAGTAACTTAGAATCATGACAGAATTTCCGTCAAGATGATTTACTTGATATGTTTTAATGCCAGATGTTGCAGTGAATTAATTACAATGTATATCTATTGTGCATTCACTGATAAAATGCACGGGCTCAAGTAAGAAAACCCCAGCACCATACAAATTGAGAATTTACTCTGTTCAGTCAATCATATTACAAAATTAGCAAAAGTTGAGTTATTTTGTTTACTTTAGAAATACTTTCAAACTTTAATGGTGCTAGGTTAAGCTGCTTATGTCGACTCAATTTATTATATCATTTAACTATGAAATGTGAGAGGTATTTGGCCGATTCAGCACAGATTTGAGCACTACCAAGGCTGATTTTTATGAGAAATTTTACCAGTTAAAGCAGTTTACTTGCGGAAGGCCAGTTGTCTCCCTCCAAGTACTTCGTAACCGTGTATAATGACATTTTTTTACGTGTTGTGTAAACACTTATCAATAAATATCAAAAATAGAAACATCGAACTCCTGGAACAAAAGCTTCTTTTGTGGGAAATTTTCCCAGTTAACTTGCAGAAGGCAGGTGGTCTTTTCCCGGATACATTGTAACCGGGTTCTCCTTTCCATATTTATAATTTGCCACCATCATATAAGTGGACACAATTCACACTGTGGCGGAAAAGAAAAAAGGCTTGTATATAAAGTAGTTGACGTTACATTTGGGAATTTTGCAGTTAGATGGTGACGGCCAGTTTTATACGAGGTGACGTATGTTTAGTTTGGATCAAAACCAAGATGACTCGCATCCGAAAATACTGCACACTATCTCTTTTTGGTGCATAAAAGAAAAGAGTTTGTAAATATGCAAACAATCTGCAAAATTATATGTATGGAACCCGAAAACTGGTTGAGATTTACGGAAACGTAGTTTCTCAACTTCGTGGATAGCTCTAGTTAGTTGTAATGATCGTCACATACCAGGCTTATACCACAGAGCTACCACTCACGATTTAAGGGGTGGTTAAGTTAGATTGAATTTGTTATTTCTTGATAATTCTGAACATGTATGGTTTACAAGTGTTATCTGAAAGCGATATAAGCTGTCACAATGAGGCCTTTTGTCCTTTGACATATAGACGAGAATAGGATAAAATGGGTGTTCAAATTTATTTACATTATTTAACACGTAAAATGTTGAAAAAGATCTTTTCGAAATTAATTGTTTTATTTGAATTTAAGTTTCCCCGTACCTTCAAATAAAAATCTGACTGTATGCAAACACCTTTCAGATAAACTCTTTCGTCATATCAAATGTGCTTCGTAATTGGGTCAAGGGGATCTCGGTCCTTTACACCCTCGATCTGTCAGCTATCTCGGCGCTTGACACAATCGACTTATGTTAAAGTCGGTCTATTTTTATGGTTTTTTTTTATATATTTACTATTAAAATACAGGGCGTGTTTTTATTTGAAAATATTATGTAAAATATGTGCTTTTAACGCTATTTAAAATACCTGAATCAAATCGGGTGAATATATGAATAAAAATACCAGGTCACTAAATGAATTTTTCCCCAATTTTTAATGTTATCCTGATTGCTGAATTGCCAAAATCAAAACAACATAACTGTTAAACTCTGCGTATCTCATGCTTTACAATCATGCCGCCATGTGCGGTGGCGTTGCAGTTTATATGCGTCAAGAATGATACACTCACGGTTTAATGCGATGGGACGAGATCACCTGGTGTACCCGACACGTGGACAATTTCAGAAATGAATGTTTTAAAACGACGGAAAATACCAACTTTGTCTGATTTGGGTATGGAATGATGATGTACGAAAATAAACACAAGGGTGTTAAGAATGGAATATATATTGACTACAAATCGCACGTGCTTATTGGACACTCGGTACTCTTCGTAAAATTACCGAAAGTTAATTTGCAATACTCAGCCCAAAAATAAAACTGATATTACGGGTCAGGTTTGGCAAGATTGTTGCTATTACACGCATACATTTGGAATTCTAACCACCAAATAATCTCTTTGGGATATATAGGAGACAAAACATTACATAAAATGGGCATGTAATTTTTTTTCGCCTACGACAGCTCATATCCCTTTAAAACATTATTACTTTAGGAAAATAGTCTCTCTAACTATTGATTATCTTTCTTTCTTTGTATGTCACATTCATGGTGACTACCTGACACAGACATGTGCATTTTGTTTGGTATATGGTAATGAATTATTTTGGTATGTCCGATTACAACGTCGGAAATCTTCAGTGACTAATTTTAGCTGACATACACTCTGTTGTAGTTCAATTGCGATATCACTCACTGTCTATGTATAGATACACTATAATCAATCATTTTGGTATATATATATTATATATATATATATATATATATATATATATATATATATATATATATATATATATATATATATATATATATATATATATATATATATATATATATATATATATATGCCCGCTCGGTTATAATTTTTTTTTAATGTACAATTCATGAATAATTAGAACATTTCTGTACAAAACAAATACTAAAATTTTAAAACATTTTGTCTTGAGTTATAAAATTTGGTTAGATAAATTTCCCTTACATATGTGAGATTATTGCAGCACAAAATATGATAAAATATCTAAAACAACATAATTCTCATTTTCTATTTTCATTTTCTATTCCATTCCAGCGTTCGGTAATTAATGTTTAGAGATTCTAAATCAAGCTAAAATACGGAGTGGCTTTTTATAATTCATATAAGATACACAGGCAAAATTGCAGTTAGTAAGTAAATTATGCATAGGTCCTTTTCTCTAAAGTCTCTGAGTTGAGTTACATATTCGATAGCGATTGTTGAATCGTTTGTACCAGTTATGACTAGGAGTTATTCCTCACTTATTTCGTTCAAATTTGACTGAGGAGTCACAGTGGGTGTGACCGGTCAACGGGGTATGCTTACTCCTCCATGACACTTGATCCCACCAGTGGATTTTCAGAGGTCCCTGTTTGTCCAGTATTCACCAAATTTGTAAATTGTATCCTGGACATCCTGAAAATTTATACTTTGGTATCTGATAATTTTATATTGAAGACATATCACAATGGGACTATTGCATGTATCACGTGATACCCGATAACGTTTGTGCGGTACTAGTATCTCCAATGGTGATGGAACGTAAGTTTACGTAATCTTTCCGCTGAAATGACAGTAGCGGGGGATATCGTCTTCTAGCGTCATTCCATCACTAATAGAAACAATAGTCTCTCGCAAACGTTATCGGATATCACGAGGTACATGAATATGTTGCATTTGATTTCCAAGTTTGTTGAACTTGGTGTAATATTATACGATTTACATAACTTGACGGGACGGAGTAACCTTTTGATTATCATACGGATGATTCTTTTCAATTTTTGGTTATGACAAGCTGCATGGGGAAAACGTTTTATTCCTCATTGTATAATCTCTTATGTATTGTGACAAGTAGGAACGGTTACTCTAGTCAGTGAAATTTTAATGTTAATTATGCTTTATTATCTAAAATCTAAACTCGTCCAGGTAAAATAGAAGTATACAAATCAAGACGATCATTCCCCTCTATAAGACTTCATCAGTTGAGCCCCATTTTGATATGAATGTATATTTCCGAAAGTACAAAGCCAAATAATAAATAGATAATCCGTCAAAGAGTACGTACTGTAAAAAAAATATTTTAACTTTGAGAAGTTTAGAATCTAAAGAGTGCTATATGAGCAAAATATTGCTTTAGTATAAAATAACCGGCTTCTATGATTCTGGTTTTATTGTAACATGTATTGGTATTCTACCTAAGTCACCATATATCATAAGATTTGTTATACTTTAGTTCTAAAAGTATTTTACAAAGTGTGATTAATTTTTTCAAATACTTCTACATTTTTCATCCATAAAATAAAATATGAACAAAAATTATCAAATAAATGTAATTGTCCTCAATAGAAAGACACAAAATTTTGCCCTTTATAAGAATACCATACATAGTCTTTGTTTGATGATCCTGTATGTGAAAAAGGACAACAAAATATATCAAATGTTTACCTTCTTCAATTATCTTTGTATAATAGTAAAAAGCCATATTCCATGGCAAACGATCATTTGAAAATATATGATTTTTTTCAATATTGACTTCAAGTCTCCATTTTTTTTATAAAAAGTAAAACATATTATAAACGCGTTGAGTTGCTTCTTTTGAATCTTGAATTGATTCATAATTCAAATCTGTGTAATTGGTATAAAAAGAATTGTCATTATTTTCTATGTCATTTGATATACACCAAAAATTTCATTTTCAGATAAAAATTGTTCGACGTCATTCAGGAACAGAGCGAACAACATTTGCGACAAATTTTCTCGCAGGCGAACTTTCGATCTACATGGAAAGTTATCTTATAAAGTATTATCAATATGAATTTTATATTTAATATTTTTATACATGTTAAGAATTATTCCTAAACATTTACCTGAAATATTTCTCTTCTGACGTTTTCGCCATAGGCGATTTCTCTTTAACTTGTCAGAGACGGCTTTAAAATCGATAAATAAACAATACAATTTCTTTTCAATCATGAAAGATAGTTTAGAAAGACAATGCAAAGTCAATATATCGTATAACTTAGAATAATTGGATCTGAATTCACGATAAGGTTTACACAAAATACTGTAATACTCTACTTAACTAGATAATATTTCACATAAATGGAAAGGTCAATTATAAATCATTTTATAAAACAGTCTAAAATGAGGTAATCTAGATTGTACTCATTTTCCTGAAGATTTATATTTTGGCACTAAAGTCCCCGATCAGAAATATGTTCAATTTCACTATCAAAAGAACTTAAATATAATCAATTTCGTTAACCTGAAATGGATCTTATCACACACACACACACACACACACACACACACACACACACACACACACACACACACACACACACACACATATATATATATATATATATATATATATATATATATATATATATATATATATATATATATATATATATATGTTGTAAGAGATATTTAGTTTTAGTTATTTGTATTATTAGATTTTACATTTTCCAGTACCTTAAAAAATCCAGCTATATTTCTGTATGCAATTACCTTTCAGACTTTTCGCAATTCGGTCAAGAGGACCTCGTTCCTTTACGCGCTCAGTCTATCACAATTTCAGAAACGAATGTTTTGAAACGACGGAAAAGACTAACTTTGTCTGAATTAGATATGAAATGATGATGATTCTTTGCGACTTTCTATTTAGTGGACTGAATTCGGAAGCAGAAGCTGTAAGGTACGGATCGAAGATGGAGCGTTGTAATGGTCTAAAACCTGGCATCGGGTCGTTTTGCAATGCTCAATCTCTTCCTGTGGAAATCTAGAGGTGAGATCAGGTGTCATTGAGGAGTAAACATCCCCTGTAGACCGGACACAAACGCCGAGAGTCCTCTTCACAATTGTTACAGACTAATCAACGACTGCTATCGAACAGGTAACTCAACACTCCATTTATTGAAACCGAGTAATCACAAACAAGAATGTTATACCGACCGTAAACTTTGCAGAACGTTGACATCAAAAGCGATACTTGAAATCCCTGTGACAACAACAATAATAAGTAGTTTATCTCTATATATGAAATGTTCATATGTTGAACACACCCTGACATATCATATCATTTGAACACCATATGTAGGATATTGTTGCTTAAATGTGGAAAATTTACGAAAACCGAAATCATCGCAATTTTAGTATAGCCTGTTTGTTAATGTCCCAACTCAATGGTTTCCATATCCAGTCCTTTCCTTAGGAATTGTTTAGATATATTATGTGTTTGTTTCCTTTCTAGGGAGGTTAGTATTTACTGTCTATATCACAATTTCACGATCTTTAATGAGGGTAAAGTTTGCTACTATTGGACACACATTTTCGTTGATATTGTAGCCTATACGATGCATTCAGCGGAAAGGTATATTAGTAGGGTGTCCAGTGTTGAAAAATACATCTAGTTAACGAGTTATAAGTTAACGGAATAACACACGGCTAAATTTATTTGCAAATCATAGGAAAATCTTTATATTTTACAATCGTGATTGTCGTCGTAAGTTACCGTGGTAACATTTTTCTAAATTTTGTTTTTTACAGGGTACCCCCTGCTACCGTATTGTAGAAGGATCTTTAAACATGAAAAATGAAATTATTGCTCTATTTTTGGTTGTTAGAATGGTGCTAAGAATAAAGTGCATACAACAAAATATCATATAACGAAAACGGATATTTCATAAGCTATCTACGTATAATTATTTCATTATTTGAAAAAGGCTAAAACTTTACCCCATATTTACCACATTTTCATCGATAGCAAAAACAATTACAGATTTCTTTCGCAATATTTTAATTCTGATTAAAATGATAAGTTAGGATTCATGTGTGTGCCAATTTGCACTCCTGAAATGTAAGTCGTTGTGAAGAAATTAGCAATTTAAACACAAATTTTGTCAACATTTTTACCTTTATTCAACATGGAATTTCTCGTGCCGTTAATCATTTGTTGCTTACACTGCCAAGTCATTAAGTAGGACGATTGTCATTCAACACATTACTTATTTTTGCTCGTTGTGTGGTTAAATTATTTGATTTGTTAGGCCAGTGAAGTTTGTTTTGTTCCGAGGAATATTTTGTTTCGATTTCTAGTAACTTTCAATGACAATGACAATGACATTGTCATGTCATTGTCATTGTTAAATTATTTGATTTATTAGGCCAGTGAAGTTTGTTTTGTTCCGAGGAATATTTTGTTTCGATTTCTAGTAACTTTCAGCTTTTTATTTAATTGACTTTGTCATGATAATTGTAGTATAAGAAACCAAATCGATCGGCGTAATTTGGCACACTTTCATTCAAAAATTGGCGGATTCAAATTTATTACAAACTTTAATGTGATCTGATATTTTTAGGATCTAGTTTTTAACTGTAATGGATGTTTGTTCGAAGGTTCCGTATACGACGGTGAGCAATGTCCATCACACACATTAGGTTCGTGTAGTTTTTTTTTTAATTTCTATCAAAGGATGATAGATGTCGGGATATTGTTTTGTTTTTGGTTCATTTGCCCCTTGGAAGAAGTTAAAATGGGTAAAAATTGACGAAAGCCTGATATTTTCTGTTTGTTTATACTAAAGTTTTAATAGGTGTCTATGACATTAAAATTAAAACCCACAATGATCCTTAGATAATTCCTTAAATTTTCCTTATACATTTTGTTCACAAAAAGTCAATAATTTTAGTTAATAAGCCATTTGTATAGAATATTATATGTAATAAAAATGCACCTTTGTGGCTTGTTTAAGAACAGATTCAGAATAATGCAAGACACATATTGACTCAACAATTTTACAAACCAAATTTGATAGAATTATGATCATTTGGTCATTATGTCCAGAAGAAGACAATTTTTTAAAGATGCATTCAAATTGAGTCCTTTTATACCCTCTAGGCGGCTTATGGGTCTTAGCCTATTTTTCATATACGTTATGTATTTTTTTACCCCTTGACAAATTTGGTTAAAATTGGCCCACTAAAAATTAGTTAATATAACATTTGTATAAAACTGTACCCTATGTTATCTGAAATGTATGTAGTGACTCGCTGATAGACAGATTTCGTTTTCACTCGCAAACTGTGACTTTGTAGATATTGATTTAAGAATCATGCATACGGAACTTGAATGTCATCTGATTATTGGTTGGTGAGAAGAAGACTTTTAAAGATATACCAAGAATTTGTCCTTTTGGGGCTCTGTGGAACCATAAACCATTTTCCTTCGCAAACTTTAAGGGGCTTCATATGGATATACTTCATGCAAAGTTGAAATTGGCCCACTGAAGTTGAAATTACTGTATAGACGTAACAGATGTTTCGTTTTCATACCCCCTTTGACACCCCCCTTTTCGACTTTTCTGTACTTTACATTTCTGTAAAGCAACGATACACCCAAAACGGGTTAGTGTTATACAAATTTTGGAACAAGAGTACAATTTATTACGCTTAACCAATCACAAGAACGAAATTTACCAAGACATTGACGAAGCCGTTCTTTCAAAAGACAGTGAAAAACAACATTTATTTGGGACGACATATAAATGTTAATATCCAAAAACATCTTTAGAGTTTACTTGTATTTGATCTATTGCAAAAACTATGTTTTTTTTAAATCATAATGGGTCAAGGTCGTTGTTATCTAACAGATGATGAAAGTTGTCAAACGTGCACCCTATAGGTATAAATGTCCTCCTCGAATCATAATTTGCAAATTAAAAATCAATTTAGTCTTCAATATAGAAACTATAGTTATAATTCTTTAAATAATGCGAATTTAATTTGCTCTAAACGCATATATGTAGGGAACTCAACCTTTTTGAATGTCACTGTGCGTTTTCCTGAAATTTTTAGATTTGAACTTTGACCCCATATTTAAGAAAACGTTACTACTTCAGATAACAACGACATCGATATTTCAATGAAGCTTGGTCTCCTTTTCCCAATGATATAAAATTTAGCCGTGTGTTATTCCGTTAACCCAAATCGACCAAATTCGTTGGCTGGGCACCCTGCTATATTGTTAGTTGTGTCGAGATTTTCTGAAATTAAATTTTCAGTCGCTTCTTCACTTCGTTTATTTTATTGAAAATGGGATTTCCCCTCATACTCCGTGCCATTACGTCAGCTTGGTGTTAATGAAACTCAATTATATCTGTTTTAAAGCCTTCATACTTGATTTCAGTTTCTATTTCAACTTTTTCGTTTTATTTTGGGGTTTCAGTAATGTTTCGTAATTATTGTTGAACATTTCAAACGAGAATGATACTCTATTTAAATCAATATTTTCTTCAAATCAGTTATATCTTTAGTAACTGTCGATAACTTAAATTAATTCATTTTCGTTTTGGACTGAATCTGGTCAAATGTCTAATGTCAACAAATTTTTTTCTATCAAATTGAAACAATAAACGAACGAGTGACTCAACATTGTACATAGGGAAACATGGTAACAGCCAACAACGTCACTTAATATCGACCGTAGTATACAATGATGTTTCCGTCTTCACAACATCAAAATAGTATAACAAATAATTACTGTTTTGGAATTTTGCCAGAAATGTAAATTATACTATGCACATAATTCTTCAATCTCAGATTTACTCCATAATCATTAAACAAAAGAACACTTACGGACAAAATCTACATTGAAGTGCCGTTTCTCGCTTCTTGACGAGTAAGTAATTAACATTCAATAAATATGTCCACTGGACTCAATACGACTGAACGATAAACTCAGCGTGAAAAAAATTAACTTTGTTACATGATCGCATAACCTGGCATCAAACTTCAAATTATTTTGTTCTACCTAATATTACAAGTTTTATTGTGTTACCATGATATCAGGTAACCATTGGAGACAGATTTCATTGTGTTTCTTCCGAAATAAAATCAACAAATGTCATGTAAGTGATATTTAGGTTGACTGCTTTGATAATCATATCGTTTTGGGGATTCGGAATTTGTCATCATCACATTGCCAAGGAAAATGTAATTCTTCTTTAATTAGACGAAGTCTCATTTCCAATTACAGGGGGAGCGGGGGTACACCTCTCAGAGCTAATACGTGGAGGATTATGTAGTAGGTCAAGACATCATACAAATGAAAAACTGAACACAAAGTAAATATGAAAAAAGTATAGATATCACAGATACCAAAGTATTTAAATCGTCCTGATGTCCAGGAGACAAATAAACAAATCTGGTGAACTTTGAACAAACACGGACCTCGGGAAATTGAGAGGTGGGATCAGGTGTCATGGAGGAGTAAACATTCCCTGTTGATTGGCCACAGTCCGCATTCCAATTTAGATGAAATAAGTGAAGAATAAATCCTTATCACAATTGGTATAGGCGACAGTTTGCTGAAAGACCAAGGTACGGTATAGTTTGAGCACTTTCTTATGTCTGAGAATATTCTCAACTTGACCTGCTCAGCCAACCAGGGTTAGGTAAAAATCCGGTAAAAATGGACAAACACAGACCTCTAGAAATCACGAGGTGGGATCAGGTGGCGTGGAGGAGTAAGCATCCCCTGTCGACCGGTCACACCCGCCGTGAGTCAAGTCAAGTCCAATGAAACACGTGAGGAGTGTATCCTCGTCACAATTGGTACAGAGTAGTCGCAAACAAGACTATTATACCGACCGTTAAATTGGCGGAACGTTGACATTAAACGCAGTTTTCGATTTCCCTGTGTCAATAATTTGTCAGTGAGTAGTTTACCTCTGTATATGAAATCTTCATATGTTGTACACGCCCTGGAATATCGGATCATTTGTGAAATATATACTCCATGTGCGGGTGACTGAGGGATATTACTACTTAAATGTGGAAAATTTACGATGTAAATGGCGTGTAAAACATATGAAGATTTCATATACAGAGGTAAACTACTCACTGACAAATTATTAACACAGGGATATCGAAAACCGCGTTTAATGTCAACGTTCCGCAAATTTTTCTGTCGGTATAATAGTCTTGTTTGCGAGTACTCTGTTTCACTAAGTGAAATGTTGAGTTGCCTTTTCGTTGTCGGTTGTTGAGACGTCTGTACCAATTGTGACGAGGATACACTCCTCACGTGTTTCATTGGACTTGACTGTGGACCCACGGCGGGTGTGACCGGGGATGCTTACTCCTCCATGGCACCTGATCCCACCTCTTGGTTTCCAGAGGTCCTTGTTTGTCCATTTTTACCGGATTTGTATCTATGTCCTGGACATTCTATTGATTTATACTTTGGTATCTGAAATTTTTTATATATTATATAACTTCAGTGTATTTATGTGCAGAATCAAAGTGGTGACGAAATGAGTATCCTGATAGCCAATCACTAGATATTTAAATTTTCGGGTACCACCTTTAATGAAAAAACAGTTGTCTATGATGCTGAAAAGTGTTTCTTTTAATCTTTTATGTGGAATAGTAGTGTAAAGAGTAGAGAAGTCATAAGTTTTGATACTGTGAATTCGAGAAAAATTGTGTGCCTTCAAGTTTCCTAAAAGCTGTTTAGAATTTTTAAGTATCCACATCTGATTCACACCGCTTCTGGAATAAGCAACTGTACAGTATTGTTGAAGTTTCTCCTTAACGGCTGTCAATATCTTGGTAAGGAGTAAAGATAAAGGTTTGGTAGAACATTTGCTGGATCCTGCTATGTATCTTTGCTTATATGGGGTTTTATGAAGTTTAGGTATCCAATATAAATGTGGTAGCTCAAAATCGGTATCCGTTGTAGGTATATCAAATGAGCGTAATACGGACACGTGATTTTGAAGGATATCGTCCTTTGAAAGTGAGCTACGTGTGTATGTAGGATTTCCAGATTCGTATTAAATCCAATTTCTTCTAATAAACAATCATAGTAATGTGCCTTACAAATAAAAACTATATTATTTGAGACTTTGTCTGCTGGTGCCAGTACATATTGGTCATGTAATCTATCCAGTTCAGTTACTACTTCTGGATCATTAAATACAGAGGGATAACGTCTTTTCATAGTCCCTTTAAGTTTTCGAATACGATATTTTATCAAACATCGTATGGCTCTCAGACAAAGTGTCTGGTTCTACGTCTTCATGTTTGGCCCATCGTTTGGCATAATCTTCGACAGAATCCGGAACCGGCCTGGCAAAGCCGGTAGCACGCTCGACTCTTGATCGTGAGGTCCCGTGTCACAGTAGGAGTCGGCAAGTTAAAGATCTCTCACTGCTCAATGGCCGTGAGTGCCAAGCATAGGTCAAAATTTGAAGCCCTTCGCCGGCATTAGGTGACGTCTCCACATGAGTGGGACGTTAAACAACAATAAAAAAACAAACAATTACACTAGATATCTATATTTCGGGTACCACTTTAAGTGAAAAAAAAAACAGTTGTCGAAGAAGATGCCAAAAGTCTCAATAATTTGTAATGCAAAATTGTTGTGCAAAGATGAGAAAAGCCGTATATGTTGATACTATTTATGTTAGAAAACTTTTGTTTTAAATTTTTAATAGCTGTTATCCATACTCCAGTATGGAATTGCTGAAATTTGTCCTTAACGGCTATCAATATTTTGTTAAAGAATAAATATAAAGATTTGGTGGAACATTTGCTGGAACAAATTATTTGGTTCAAAGGTTTGACTTAACTCTGTTTTACAGCATATCAGGAGTATACAAATTAACAAATTGATGTTATCTCACAATATCTTATTGATAGACCAAAACTTTCAAGTTCGTATCCGGTCCAGTCACATCCTACAGATTGTAACAATGATTTTTCTATTTTCATTGCTTATCTGTTGATAGTGAAGTTTCCTGTTCTCTCGGTGTATATTATGAAGGCAGATATGGTACATGAAAGGAAAAGCAGCACGTATTTGCTCGTATAAAATTGACTTCTATTTAAGACTTGTAAGTGACGAAATATTATCTGAAGGTAGTAGATGTGTTTAAAGGCAAACAGAAATTCTCGTTCGTAATTTGAAGTATAATAGATACTTTAAACATTTTCTAAAATCTGAAGAATTACATAACATCGTATCATTTCAATGTAACTAAACTTTGTAAGATATCAAGTGTAGTCCCTTTAAGCCGATGCAATTCATGAAAATATAAAAACAAACAATGTTTGTCGTTGAAATCTTTACCCGATTAAAAACGTAAAGAAAGCAGTATTTCTACAAATCATACAAGTTTAAAAGGAAATAAAATATGACATTTTAGCTGTTTTAAAATACTGTCCTACTTTGATATGTCTACAGAAAACTAAGATACAATAATTTTCGGTCAACGACGAACTAATAAAATAACCAACCAGCAAAAAAGCTTACAGAAACAATGTACTTGAATTTGCCAAAATCAGTTTTTCATGGAGGAAATGATCTCGTACGTTTTATGTATCTCATAAAAAGAAGGCCATCAGATAAAATTGG
Organism: Atrina japonica; assembly: GCA_030159075.1. Taxonomy (NCBI): domain Eukaryota; kingdom Metazoa; phylum Mollusca; class Bivalvia; order Pterioida; family Pinnidae; genus Atrina; species Atrina japonica. The sequence goes on along the minus strand of BROG01000028.1, from coordinate 267,642 downwards.
ACATAACAATATACACGCTATAACTATACAACCAACAAGTCCCATAGAAACGGCACTTGTTCTTGTCTCATAAACGCTAATACGCCTCCGTATATCTGAACTGGTTTTCGTTTTGTCCACTTTTAATGCGTTTGTCAATTCCTCTATCCTTTTATTCAGTTCATTTGTATCGTATGTGTATTCTGGTTGAGTTGTTTCGAATGTGACTGTTGTGGAGATGTTGTGATCAGACGACGGTGTATATGTCGCATGGGTTTCATCTAATTCTGTCCGTTGGTGGCTGGTTGACGTCACCACTTTGTCACTATTTGGAACATGTCCGTTCTGCGCAATCTCATTCGATGTACATTCTAACGAATAAACAGGTTCATGTAGATCTGCAATATTGGAAAGAAATATAAGTTAACACAAGTTTCTATATGTATGGACACCCTGAAGATTTATACTTTGGTATCTGATATTTGTATATACTTCACACAGGATTCATTTGATGTTTAAAAATTTTGGTGTTTGAGATAGGAGGAGCGCTAGGAAATTATCTTTTTTGAAATAAAGTCATTTCACAAATTGATATTGGTGTTCATGCTTTCTAAATTGGAAACTTCTTTCAAGATCCATACAAAAGCCATGAATTTTAATGTTCAAATCTTCAAAATATTCGAAACTATAATAATAATTTAATTATTTTCTTCATTAGACCAACCAAACGGAATGGTGTTATTGGTGTTGTTTATCAAGTATTTCTCAAGCTAAAGTGTTCGCCAGCGAGAGGTCAATGTCAAATCATAGACTTCAGTAGGGAACGACCTCTTAGTTATGATCGGTATAGAAAAGGAAAGACAAGGATCAACCGGATACCACTTACAATTGTTTTTCTGTATTTTTATACTAAATATGATTCTGAATTTCTGATATTCTTGTTGAGGTCTCGTCATCAGTCAAAACAAAATATTTGCCGGATATTCTATCTCAACAACCATGATTTACACAAGCGGAATCTAATATGAAATATTGATTACTCTGTTTCATTAATTGGAATGTTGAATTACCTGGTCGATAGGGATGTATGAGGATTTTTCCTCACTTATTTCATTTGAACTGGAAGGTGGACATCCGGTGGGTGTAACCGGTCAACAGGGGATGCTTACCCCTCCATGACACCTGATCCCACCTCTGAATTTCCAGAAGTCCGTGTTTGTGCAATATTCAGTAGATCTGTAAATGTATCTTAGACATCTTGAAGATTTATACTTTGGTATTTTGACTTCGACATTTTTGTTATTTTATTCTATTTAGAAACCTGTTTATTACTAGTGTTGACAACAAAAACATTTTGATCTGACATTTGTTTAATTTCCCCGGAAGCACAAACACGCGTCATATTGATTCGTGTTTATTGATCTTATTGTCCGACCTTACCGTCAATTTTTACCTTGGTTCTAATTAGAAAGATTTTTTTTATATTCCATTTACATGTGCTTGTTCACCTTTACTTGGTGCGAGAACTGTGCTAAAATGAAAACCTAGTACATGTATATATCCACTACGGAAATCAACACCCATAGCATTGCGACCATGGGAACATGAAATATAGTGAGAAAAACATTGAAATAGGTAACCTATTTGTGTCCGAACCTCATTCAAAATCTTTTAACATATTTGAATAGAAATACTACAGGTTTAGTGATGCATTTGATCTGATACTTGGATCTTGCCTTGGCATTGCAATGTTGGAGGATTGTTTGTGTGACTATAACAAATGGTTGTTTTTCTTGACAGGTAATGTTGAGAAAATAATAAAACCTTGCTATTTTAGATAATATATATCTCATCCAATAAAAGTTCTGAGTTTGTGCACAGTGGAGTATATAAAACAAGAGGTCTAAAAACATCTAAAACATTACGATACATAAGTATGCTTGTTAAACTACTGCGATTTCGATTAAACAATAAATATATTTGGCTTTGAGCTGTACAGTGTACACATTAAATTTGTGTGTTTATATTTGAAAACAAATACTGTAAATCCGGAAATTTTCGCGGGACTTTATTTTCGCGACACACATTTTCTAAATTTATTTGCCAGATAATATATTCGCGATTTCGAATCCTATTTCATAATACTATAATCATACTTCATTACGCGATAATTTTATTTTCGAGAGCGAGAGCTCTCGCGAAATAACGCGTAAATAAAATTCTCGCGAATAAAATCGGATTTACAGTAATGCATAAATACTGTACCACACCACCAACAGCAGAAAAATAAATATTAGTAATACAAGAACACAAGCAAATGCAAATTATCTTATGCAGACAGCCCTTGTAGTGTATGTAAATGTAAAACACAAAAATATTTCAAGCATCCGTGTTGCTTTGATAAATTACCTGCTTCAAATATCGGACAGGTTGACACTGGGAAAACATCGTCGACCGCACTTGGCCAAGTTGTAACTTCATCTAAATTTACTGTAATGAATATCAATCAAATATAGCAGGACTGACATAGCTCCAAAGCCATTAAGGCAAAGATAAGACAAAATGAGTATAATTTAAAGTACAAATGGGAATATATTATTAATCAATAATTTTCCTCGGTCTATCTCTATAATTTGCATATCGATGTACATGTTTCCGTGTATTATGTATCATTTTATCAATGTGATAAACACTCCTTATTTACTGAATTATTATATATCGAACCTACCAGAAGTATTTTAATTTATAAATAAAAGGGTCAAATGAATATCGCCACTATACATTCAATATCTATCAAAGGGGCGTTACTTTACCAAAAATATTTCGTTTTTTTCTACAATTTTTATTACTTGATGTACAAAATCAAATAAGCGCTATATACAGGCATACAAAATCTGATATTCTTATATAATTTGTGGAAAAAAGTTTATGACCAAGGTGGTATTCATATACAAACAGTAAGGTTGAGTTTATATCTGCAATTTAAAAAGTGGTGAACCTGGATTTTCCATACACTTTCCACAAAATACATAGGAATTTAGGAATTTATATGCATTTGTATATCCCTTTTGTTATTGAATATCAATCTAACTAGTAAAAAGGGAAAATGAACTAAAAACCAGCTAATGGCCCAATTAAATCCATTTGTTTTTCTAATATTGTCATATTGTCATACTCCATAATCAACAATTAGTTATATGATAAATATAAGGTGATATTGGAGACCTGGTTACAATGTACCCGGGGAGAGACCACCTGCTATTCGCAAGTAAACTTTCAAAACTTCCCCACAGAATTTTATTACGCTCAAGCTGGACTCGAACCCGCTCTGCCAAGAGTAGAGCGAAAGTCCAAATTTACCATTAATTTTATAGTAAAGGTAAAATAAATGTTTGAAACTAGAAACTTCCTACATAGTAAATGTCCTTAAAACTATTTATGATATGGTTAATTTAAAAATCATAAGGTAAAATGGAGCCGGCCTGACTCAATCGGTAGCGCGCTCGACTCTTGATCGTGAGGTCGTGAGTTCAAGTCCAGCCGGCGACAGGTTGGTTTCATGTCCTTCGGATGGGACAGTAAAAACCGAGGTCCCGTGTCCCTTTAGGAGTCGGCACATTAAAGAGCCCTAACTGTTCAATGGCCGTAAATTTGAAGCCCTTCACCGGCAATTGGTGACGTCTCCATATGAGTGAAAGATTCTTGAGTGGGACGTTAAACAACAATAAACAAACAATAAGGTAAAATGTGTAAGTTTTCCTTCTTTTTAAACTAAGATTTCATACGTAACAAAAACATACACTGAAAAAAGTCCATTATATCTTTTATCAGGATATCCGTAGCCCGTAGACGATTTCTAGATATCAAATTTACTCCGGTCAGTTTTGCTACCTTTTCTCCCATTTTCATATTATGATGTGCACTTACACTATTCAGACTGAATAATAAAGGGCCATACGTCTAGGTATATATTGTTGAAGGCACATTGTGTCAATTTTTTCATGAAATATCGAGTAACAAGATGAAGTAATATTATTGGTTGATATTTTTATTACTGTCCTTCAATGGGACTATGTCGCGTTGATCAATCCATGGAAGGCGAAGCGAATTTACAAGGCAGTTACGTGATTCTTTATACAAACTGAAAATGACGACATGTGGGCCCGAGGCAAAACAATAATAGTTATTAGATTTGTAATTAAACGGAAGTCGCCTCACTTTTAATTTAATTCATTCAGCCGATATGCTCGTATTTCCTGGGACGATCAGTCACAAACATGATAATCATTTAGTTTTGTCCAAGAACAAAATCACATAAATACGAAATTGCCATTGCACAAATGTGATATCGAATCGAATCATCCGCCATTGTTTCTATGCTGTATGTTTCATTAGGCGTGATTTAAAGGACTGAAAGTATGTACATACAACATAAATAATCAACGGATCAAATATGAAGGGCGATGACGATGGTTTTAGTGGAAACTGCAATAAGGATGATATGATTTAAAATTGATTTAGGTCATATAAAGATAAAATTCTGTGATTTACAATTGCTCGACAACAATAACAATTAATTCGTATCAATGTCTATGATATCAATTGAACAATTAATCAATGCAAAGAGAATCTTTACTAGAAAGGATCTGGTTTAAATGGCAAAAAATATTTAAGTGGTGTAAAATTAACTGAGTACGGTGCTCTATCACCCTGAACTAGACCATTGTGATACCTGAGCAAAACCAAAACAATATACTTACAAGGGTTTAGTTGTCGTTACCGATTAAGATTCTGTTGGTTATCGCGAAATACCCTATAAAACGGAAAGGTCACAGGAAGGCGAGGTCTCTGTGTTACCTCCCCATTCATGGACGATATCGAATTTATCAAAATAAATCAGATGACAAACTAAATGAATGAGACGAAAAAAATGATGACGAAACAAATGAGACAGGGATATTTGATGAGATTGGTGACTTAACTCTTACACATTGGTGACTTAACTCTTACACATTGGTGACTTAACTCTTACACACCTCTTATTCCAATATAATTTATCACCAGAGGCAGTTAATATAAAGACCGAAATTATTAACGATATTTCAAATTTATCAGACCAAGAACTCAACCTGGCTACACCCCTTCAAAAAGCTTTAAAATGACTTTGGGGTCGCTCAGAGTAGAGAAAATTCAAGGTGCTAATTATTTCAGCAATTTTTGATAGATATTATGTCAGAAGTGAATTAAATTTTGTTTCTACAGCAAACCATCCGTGAAACTTTTTTTCAGATGACTAACAAATATTAGCATGGTTTTAATGTAACCAAATTGACTGAACATTATTTTTGCAACAGAAAAATACAATAGACCTATATCTAATGCATTTTAACTATAACTGTTTTAGAATCAGTGTTATCTGCATTGTTTATTCGCATTACATAAATTTGATATTTTTAATCATTAAAACTTCGCACGTTTTAGCAGCGATATATAAAGCTTAAACTTAAGGGGGTTATATAGCACTGGTTCGACATTTGTATTTATTTTGTTTATTATATGAGTAGTCTGTCAAAAGAGTTAATCATGGGGGTTTTTATGTCACGTGACGTAATACTTGCAATGATCGGCCTACTGGTTATGATGTGGGAAAAGCATCGACACTAGGGAACACACTCCTTACCATTAACACATCTTCTTATATAAGTGTCAGCATTCTTCGTTCCCTTATTTACGGGGTCATCCATATGAAAGGGGTCAGACAAGAAGTACAATATACATTTTTCTCCATTATAGGGAATTTCTACAACCCAGCAACTCAGATTTTTAATTGTGACGTAATTACATATATTCATGCACGTGTCGGGGTCGGACGTAATGTTCATTTGCTGTATGTCACTCGGGAGTACAAATAAACCTTCAGAGGACTTTTCATAGTTGCACTCTCCTGAAATAAATGTAACAAAAATATCTTTAAAACATTCAACTCTGTTGTTCATTTTAGAAGCAATATTGCTATCGTTATTTAAGTACTTTATAGTTTGATTCCATGTAGTTTGCAGGTTTAAAATGTTCAATGAAATAGAATAATAAGTAAAATGAAGAAGAATCATTGATTATTCGGAACTCTTAGTCCATTGGAATACGACAAATATGATATAATAATGGTCTGAACATGAAAAAGAATTGCGAATCCGAAACAGGGACTAGGTGTCCAGAAGGAGTCCCCTGATAGCATGCTACATCCTTCACAAATGTTCCATGGAAACCTCAACTGAAATGGTCAAACTCAATGAAAAGGTTTTAGAAATTTACTTCTGATTAGAGAAAGTGAGTCACTGTATATGGCTCCAGAATACTATCTAACATTCTTTAGAGGGGGCTTCATATTGTTTAACAAAATCCACGTATCGATCATAAAACTTCCTTAGTGACGATTGAAAGCGTTCAACGAGGTATCCCTGTGTGAGAAGCTAATTAGCGAGTCGTTTGGCTCTCAGAATAAAACATTCATAAGAGGAGTATGTGCTTGCGTAACGGATACGCTTTGAAATGAAAACGCCACAGATATGAGAAGACGGGATATTACTTCCAGGAACGAAAAACTCGTGATATGGAAATTGAAGTCATCACGTTTGTTATAAAGGGAGTGATGTTGGCCTTCGTTCCTAATCGACAGGATTAAATCTAGTAAAGAAGCAGATATTCTGCTCTCTGTCGTTTCATTGCTCTCAAACTCAACAAAATACATCTGGCCGTGATAATTTTGAAATTCTGGATTATTTATAGACAGGACGTTGTCGATGTACCTGTTAATAAAACGGAACCGAGATACTGATTGATTCTTTCATGTAGAGAGCAGAGGCTATATAAATTCAGTTTCATACGAATATAAAAAGACGTCAATCAGGAGAGGGGCACAATTGGTACCCAATAGAATACCGACCATCTGGTGGAAAACTTTACTCCGTAACACCACAAAGATAAAGACTATAAAAACGCCAGCATCTTACTGATATCGTATTCAGTGTAATTGTTATTGGAATCAGAGTGTTCCTTCCCAAAATATACTTCTTAATGACTTAATACCAAATATTTATATTTACAGTTATAATTTTTTATACAAAGGGGTTTCGTAAACTAGAAGTGAGCCTGTTTAAGTATACACATTACAAATATATCATTTGCATCAACAGTTAAGAAGTGATAAAGCTATAGCCACATATATATAAATGAACCCGTGCAGTCAACGGTAACCTATAATGAGTTTCATATTTTATCAATGGAGTTGTACCAATTTACCAATGATATGTCTCAACTTATAATCCATACTATGGACGCATTTCAAAGAATTATGATCTTTTACCATGTGGTTCTATTTTGAAAATAAACATCGGCCTCCTTCCTGTCGAATTTTAAACAAACGAGTCGGTCGGAAAGAAAAATAATGGCATGAGTTCAACCCAAAATCTAAACCTAAATGTATTGTCTCTAGTGTAATTACTTTAAAATAAGCTTCTGTATTGGTGGAATTTATAATTTATTGAACATCAGCATCACCAACATCAAAAGAGGTATCCGTGACCGAGTGGGTAGAACATCGCACTTTGACTCACGGAATCTCTCACTTATAGTCAGTGTAGGTTTGATTCCCGCTGGTATCTAAGCTGATTTAGAACGTTTGCCAGTTTACTTGCGGGAGGCCGGTCGTCTCTTCCCGGGTACATTGTAACCGGATTTTCTCCTCCATCACTAAAAGCTGGTCGCCATCATATAACTGAAAGATTGTTAAAGCAACATTCAAAGTTCAAATTCAAGTCACCACAATCAAAGCTCACGTTTTCAACAGTCGAAATGTCATAACCGTATCTGTCATGATCGATCAGAACTAATCTACTTATTCCAGGAAAAAGGAACATAATAAGAAAAGAAAAAGAAAAAGGAATAAAAAAGAGAAATAAATAAAATAGAAACAAAATAAAAAGGGTATTTCTATTTAACAATCTTCTAAAGTCGACAAGATAAATGCACCCAGAAGCATGTACACCCAGAAATGACATTAGTACACATCTGACAACAAAATAATAGCAGGCAGAAGCATTTACAACCAGATTCAACATTACCGGTGAAATCCTCACAAGCATATCTTCGGGCGATATTACATTCGACAGTCCTCCAATGACCATTGTTAAACATACGAACACATCTTTGGGCATCTGGCCTATCTGGTTCACTTCCAACTGAATCCCAGTTCTTCCAAATTTGAGAGTCTAATCCGCTGCATTCCCGGTGCCAGTAAAACTTTTCATTTCCGGGCACCCCAGAGGTATCTACATTATGGAGTCCAAGCCACATATCAGAAGAAATCCTATAAATTTTCACAATATGCTGTACTAATAACTGTTTTTAATTAGTTTTCACAGAATCGATTCACAAATTTAAAGAACATTAACTGGTGTCTATTTTTAATTTTTCTTTCTTAACTTACAACCTAGATTGATGTACAACAACAAATAAAAAAAGATATTCATAGGCATGAATTATTTACACTACATACTTTGTGAAAATTGCTTGAGAAAAAAAAGAGTGGCAACTACTTGTATTCTTTTGCAAATGATTAATTCGACCTCACTATTTGTATATGCAACTACACCGGAGCTGACCTTTATCATAAAGTATATAGGGATATGTGAAGTTTCATGTCTGTGTGTATCTCTTATTTGTTGATTTACATCAATTTAAGTACATTTAGTAAAACGACATTTGTAATTTGGACAGCAGAGATAATGCCGATCCAGTATATCTAACATATCCAAAAATGTCTTCATTCCACTCCTATGTATACACCAACAGACAAACACTTACTGTCCTGAGAAACGATCGCTGTTTTTTTTTTAATTTGCGGATCAGAAGTATTTAAGCCCTGCAAAAGCATATTACATGTACATGTATATCTATATTTATGATCTTTTACTTATTCACTGGGGCATTAGCTTTGTTACCAAACCAATTATTTCCAATTTTTCTACTTCATCTACTTGTACTTGATGTACAATAACAAATAAGAGCTATACACAGGCATAAAAAAAATATTATATTCCTATATATTTTGTGAAAATAAGGTCAGGTCCAGTGTGTTATTCATATACAAATAGTAAGGTTGAGTTGATCAATCACAATTGAAAAAGTGCCGAACCTGGATTTCACAAGCAATTATCACAAAATATGTAGGAATATACGAACTTGTAAGCATGTATATATCTTTTTACGTTATTGTATATCAATCTAAGTTGTAATAAGGTGAATATATTACACAAAAAAAACCGTAGCTAGTGCCCTTTAAATTTACAGGTAGATCAATACCGTAAATATGTTAACAATGCGACTTATCCCCCCCCCCGTACTTTGTTTATTCGTTGTACCGACTGAACTTACCAACTGTATTGAAGCTGCGAAGTGTACAATAAACTTAAAGAATCCATTTTATCTTTCGTCTCCAAAGTCAGTAATGTCTGACCCATTGACTCACAATGCAACTTTGCGTCGTTCCAGGTAAGATGTTGTCCAAACACTGTTACATTCCAAAGTAACGTCGGTAATCCTAACGATCCTGTCAAAGAAATATGAATACGGTTATTTTCACGTTTATTATGTACCAATGAAAGCAGGGAAGTAAAACAAAAGTAGACAAATATAGTATAAACTGTACAGAAACGAACTAAGAAGCAGGTCTGGTGACATGGAAGAATAATCACCACCTACCGACCTTTAACATCCGCTGTGATTCCATAGACATATTTTGGGAAGCGTATTACCTTCTGACGTTTTTATTTATCGTTTTTTTAACCTAAAAGTTGTCTTTTCCAACTTTTTTCTTGGAATTTTCAACTTTAAAGTTGGAAAAACAACTTATATCTGGGAAATTCAAACTCTAAAGTTGACTTTTCCAACTTTATTATTGGCGTTTCCAACTTAAAAGTTGGCTTTTTAAACTTATTTCTGGACTTGTCAAAATTAATATTGTATAAACAGGCACTCGGACAGTGTGTATTGAATAAATTTGAATATCCATAACGTTGTTTTCAATTTAAGGACTCCGTGTAAAATATCATTAAACGGCATGGTTACTACTGATTAGCAACCGGACGATTCTTCGCTAAATGGTGGAATTAAAAGGAAAATGATGTCAACATCGCAACTACCCTATGGCTAGGGGCTACGGTAAACTAGCATTGATTCAAATAAAATTAGCACTTAATGAATTATTTAACACCGTAGTTTATTAAATGGATGAATTTCAATTTCTAATCGATATAATTTTTTAATTTTATGTTGCTCAAAACATCATATAACCTTTGGGGGCGTCTTTTTATTCTGATGGGATAACCTGCCAAGATGTCAAGTCAGATTATTTATTTCCATTACGTCACAAAACAGAAAATTCATTTTTTATCTTTTTAGGGAAAGATTATTTTCAGTTTCTTTGACTTTGTGATTAAGATGATCGTACAACGTATTGCAGATCTAGACAATTTCAAGGGGTTAATCTAAGGGATTTACTGCGCATCAATTATCACGTATCTTTTAGTGGTTTTATCAGCACCTAGAAATGAAACTATGCCTTCAATTGTTAATATATCACATTGATTATACGTCTCAATAGAGGATTGTCTCATAATACATATGAAATAAATGTTAGATGGTATGCTTCCCTAGAATCTTTTTATTATTATTTTACAAGGCATGAGAGGCTTCCGGCCACTAAATTGTGGCATCTTTATTCTTCAGAAATACTCCATTGACAAACTAATTAACTCATAAGCAGAATGCTCCATTTTTATAGGGATGTCTGATATTTAACAAGGATGGGAATTCCAAGAATAAAATTGGGAGTTCCAAGAAAAATGTTGGTAAAACGAGAAAGAGAAAAATGGCCATAATATGCTTCCGTAAGATTTTAACAGGACCTTAATACAAATTAGCGGGGCAATCTGTCAAACAAGTGACCCATGTCTGAGATACTGAGAGATGACAATGTAGAATGAGTGTTTCATACCAGGAAGGTGATACGACAAGCACTGTCAAACAAGTGACCCATGTCTGAGATACTGAGAAATGACAATGTGGAATGAGTGTTTCATACCAGGAAGGTGATACGACAAGCACTGTCAAACAAGTGACCCATGTCTGAGATACTGAGAAATGACAATGTGGCATGAGTGTTTCATACCAGGAAGGTGATACGACAAGCACTGTCAAACAAGTGACCCATGTCTGAGATACTGAGAAATGACAATGTAGAATGAGTGTTTCATACCAAAAGGGCGATAACACAAGCACTGTCAGACAAGTAGACCAATATCTGAGATAGTGACAATGTAAAATAATGGTTCCATACCAGGATAACAACAGGATACAACAAGTAGACCAAAAATTTTAGTTAGAACGGTTCTGTCGAATAAAATCTTCATATTAGAAGGGCAATATAAGACAAATACTCTCAAACAAGTAGAACCATATGGTGGTATCTTCCCGGGTCTCATCATATAACTGAAAAATCACTAATGGTTTCAATGTAATTAAAATCCGATCTCTCACCGCTCCCGTTAGATCAACTATTGGGTCACTTGCGGATGACTTTGTCATTTTCTACCAATGAAATAGCTACTTATACAATCTAGTAAGCGATGAAACGACAAAGAGATGTAAGCATTTTAAATATTTTTAACAACACAGAGCAATCAAAATCCGGAAGCACAGAATCATTTTCATAATCTTAGATAGTTTCAAATCACAAAAGATAGCCGATGAAATTTTGAAGAATGGTGGTTTCCTTTTTAAAAAAATAAATTACATCACTTTGCCATTCAATTTTGTAAGTCGCAATTTAATTGGTAGAACATTATACACCTACGAGAGGTCATCTGCATGTGACCCCACAGCGGGTTGCGGTATATTATATACGCGACAAAAAACGGAAGTGATTAGAGATCGGTTTATAAAGGGGCATTAGCTGTGTTTACCCAAACAATTATTTCGATGTACATCAACAAGTAAAGTAAGTAATGTCATTTTCCTGTATATTTTGTGAAAATAAGGTAAGGCTAAATGTGGTATTCTTATACTTAGGTATCTGAGATGTTTTATATTATATAGTAAGGATGCGTTATTCATTTGCAATTGAAAAAGTGCCAAACTCGGGTTTCTGAAGAAATTTTCACAAAATATATTGGAATTGATGAATTTTTATGTCTGTGTTTATCTCTTTGTTTGTTATTGCCTACCAATCTAGATAGTAAAACAGGGGAAACAACATTTAGAAAAAAACACAGCTAATGCCCCTTTAATTAGATTGGTGTAAAAGATCATTCAAACAAAGCAAACAAACTATCTACAGTATTGGTTATCTTATAACAAAAATATCGTGCTCCTATTTTAACATCTTTGTTTTATCAACACTTTGTATGATTATAAAATATTCGATATAAGAATTTAATGACAAGTGTCATTAGTAAAGGTAGAATTGTGTTGCCTGCTTAATTAGCCTTTTAACTTAAGTGTAAGTAAACTAAAATGTCGTGTATTTACATCTAAATACAGTATGTACTGAAAGTGAACACAATTAATAACTTTAGAATTATTTGTGTAGAATGGCAGATCTTTTTTTTGATTGATATTGCTATAAGCGTAAACGCTTATGAGAGAGACGTGTACATATACATTGATGAACATTACAAAATATAATGCATATTATAAATATAATGCATATTATCAAATGATATTCCCCTTTCTATGTTTCCTTGTTATCGCAAAATTGGCACTTGTCTGCCCGTAACATGACGGCAAACATTTACTGGCCATAAAAAGAAGTACAATCATTATTATGTACATATTTACTGCAAGATTGAACTAACAATATACCTTTGAACCTGATGGGAGATATATGCTACGATATTCAGTGTAATTTAAGTTTTACCAGGTGGGAGATGTATACTGTCGAAAGAATTATTTGGCCCAAGTCAAGCACGTCTACACATTAAACTTAAAAGTCTTCTAACCGTTAAAACAATTTGGCGTAGATACAGTATATAATGGAATCCTCGAATAAAAAAACAATCACCTCACCTCACCAAGGAAACCTTTTTGCATATCCTGATAGGCTTTAAGCATGAGTGACCAATTAGGGTGTCTAATATATGTATTATATTTATATATATATATATATATATATATATATATATATATATATATATATATATATATATATAGTGTGTGTGTGTGTGTGTGTGTGTGTGTGTGTGTGTGTGTGTGTGTGTGTGTGTGTGTTAAGAGAAAGGGACTATAATAATTCTCAGATCTGTTCATACATTCCAGGAATGATGTGGGTATACAAAACATATTATTATGGAGATTTACAGCGCGTCAAATAATAAGTTTTAACACACACACTCACACACACACCCAACCACCCCCACCCACACACACATCAAATGAATATAATATATAATAATAAATATATTATTCAGTTACAGATTTAAATTCATTCTTTCACTGTACAAAATTCTAATGCTTATTTCCATCGCTTGACTTAAGTTTGAATAGAGTCGATAGAACTACACAGGTCTGACACCGTTTAAGTTCGTTGCATAATGACTTCGGAAATCTCCCTTAAAGACATGTTGATGTGTATGTACTTACACCCAGTTTCGTCAATATCACGATCCTTAAAATAATGGTCAAAGACACCATAGGCATTCTAAAGCATCGGTTAAAATGAATTGTATGGTATATATTGGTGACAATAATATTCATGTACTCTTATAAGAAGTAATATATTGACGTCACAGATCCAAGTATTCAGAAGAAATTAGGCTTAATATGTGATATAAATACATTGTCTGATAATTACAGTGAACACAAATCAAGCAGAACACCTTAATAGAAATTCAATTACCCTAGTTTTGAAGCAAGGCCAAATATATTGCAATTACTTATCACAGCAAAGTTATATAAAATCTCAGATACCAGAGAACATGAAAAATACTTCAGGATGAACAGGATACATATACATATATACGTTTACATAAACCTAGTACTTGGTATTTATACTAAAGTAATATTTGGCACTGATAACACCATTTAAATTCCAAAGTTTTCTAAAGCTAAGATAGTCAACTTTTTACAATGGTTTCTCTTAGATGGATTTCGGCTATACTTTTAGATTTATAATTTGGCCTTGTATGAAACCACCTTCTCTTTAGAAAATATATTTACATTTTAAATTGGAGCTCAACTGATGAAGTCTAATTGACGGAAACGATCGTCTTGAGCATTATAACTTTGGTATTATGTTCATAATATATATATTTTTGAATGTAGATATTATGAAAGTCCGTAACTATTTATACAACATACATGATCGATTTTCTTGGCAATTTCTTTATATAAATTTTGTCTCCCCTCAATTATTTTGCACAGGGCTGGAAGTGGCCCATGATAGATACTTACTGGTATGTTTGGGAAAAAAGACAGGAAAATGCAATATTTTATCAGAAACTACCCTAACACAGAGAAATATAACTGTTATAATGACATCAATCAGTTAATCTTACAGTTCTCGAATTAAGTAATGAAATATCTTGAAAGTAAACTGGGCTGGCAAATTTGGGTACTGTTACGGTAGAAGTGAGATACTTTGTGGTTCAAAGGGCGACGCTCAAATCACTCTGCCACGTGCAATAAAGGTTATATTCAAATATATTGAAGTTCATTCTTCTTACACCGGTCCCTTACGGGCATAATTTAACGACCGTGGCATCTTTGGGTGAAAGATTGTGACTATGATTTTTTTTCAGCTACACTAGGTCATTAGTGACATAAAATGTTTGGAGGCAATCTTGATCACGTGGACGCATTTATGACTCAATAAAATTGCGGCCCTGAAATATGTGACTGAGACTGGAAAGATGGGGATAGAGAGGACAGACAGAAAACCTCATCTAAAATCACATGGTTACATTTTGCAGAACTGACCTTAATTTCTCGAAACTCTAATTAACATGATTCTTATATATGTGATTTTGACTTAAATCTGAAATTAAGATGAAGCATACTAAATATTTATTTAAATAAAACATGTTTATGTCCAGCAGGACTCAGATCCACTTTGATTAGAGGTTTTTGACTTTGTGGTTTAGAGCGATCTTTTCATCACTCTGCCATGAGTGATAAAGTAATATAAAATCAATTACATCTCTCTCTCTCTCTCTCTCTCTCTCTCTCTCTCTCTCTCTCTCTCTATATATATATATATATATATATATATATATATATATATATATATATATATATATATATATATATATATATATATATATATATATATATCCTGTCGTTGGTATTCGTGCAATTTCTTGGATGGGGGCTATAAACCAAAACAAAACAATCGAACTATATTCTTTTGGTCTATTTTTTTTATTTTTTATTTTGCCAGATTTTTAGGAATACTATTTCACCTGGCAAACACTTATCTGTTTTGGATATGAAGTCGGTTTGGTTACATTTTCCGGCGGAAATCTTTTTAAATCATTATTATTATTCAACCTAATGAAATATGTCAATGTTCACTAAAGCAAACTTAATTCCATTACACTTTTATTCAGACACAGAAACGTTTATCACATTTAAATATTTGCTATGCATTAAAATTGTTCGTTCAGTTCGTTCGTTAAGTTTAAGAATATAGATTAGTTTAGAAATATTTCTCTTCATGTTCTGTTTCAATACACAATGTTTGACATAAGTAATTACATCGTCATAAAACGTTTATTACAATGATAATAAAACAATGGCTATGCATTTATGAAGAGATACAAAAATACAAAAAAACAGTGCTATTAATGATATGATTGAACACGCACTGTTGAGAGAGAGAGAGAGAGAGAGAGAGAGAGAGAGAGAGAGAGAGAGAGAGAGAGAGAGAGCGTATCATTTGGTTGTGTACCTGTATTAAGTAATGCTTTAGTATGCCACAACACATGACCTTTATATATAACCGAGTTCGTTTTCAAAATGGAGCAGAAAATATATTTAATATCTTTGAAAGAAACTAGCGAAACCTTTATATAGAAATATTATTAACAGTATCATAGTTATAGTATTTAACTAAGGAGTCCATCAGATGAACTCGAATTAAATACAGATATATTTCCGAAAGAAAATGGTAAAGTACAAGGCCAAATCGGAATTCAAAATGAATTGCCAAAGGATAAAAAAAATCGACAGGCTCTGGATTTGTTTACACCTCCCCCGGGGACTCATTCGGTCCACCAGCAGTGACAACGACCCAGTGGTTATAAATATTATTAGCAATACCAAAGTTATGGTTTTACAAAAATAGACCAAAACAAATACTCATGACCATCGTTTCAGTCAATAAGACCCCATCAGTTGAGCTCGAATTTATTATAGCTATACATGTATATCTCCAAAAGAAACAGTGGTATCACACAAGACCAAATAATAAAATGTTACTTTTAGTTTATGTAGTTTGCACTTTCTAAAGATCATTGGTTGTGTACTTGTTTGTACACACATGAGTGTGTCGTGTCTTGCGACCTTTCTGATGAAATATTAAAATCACGGATACCAACTTATTACTCATATTGTTGAAGAGACAGTAAACAAATCTGGTGAACATTGCATGAATATAGATATGAAAATGATAGTTCCACTCTGCATTGTGATCCTATCAAATACATTATGCATTGTCAGCTTAAATAACCAACATCATTGATTTTAAAATGTGAACCATTGCGTGACTTGTTTCAGATCACATTCATAGTTTTATTGTCTCTGTGTTGAAGCTACTACTACAAAATGTAAATGATATTGCAACAAATAAGTATATAAATGATACAGATGATACAAATACTCAATATTTCAAAATAAACATATGCTATAGTTTGAACATACCAGCAAACTACTTACTTACTAAAATTAAAGTAAACGTTTTGCAAAATAGGCGGTTGCTATAATGACATTGGGTCCATCTTATCAAGAATTCGTAATTCCTAAGTCTTAGGCTATTTGAACTTAACACAAAAATTGAGAGAGTCTTATCAACACTACGCTGAATCAAGTCCTAAGGCATTTTAGTATATTTTCATTATTATAAACATAATACCAAAGTTATAATGCTCAAGACGATCGTTTCTGTCAATTAGACTTCATCAGTTAAGCTCCAACTAAAAAAAAAAGTCTAAAGGGAAAGTGGTATAAGACAAGTGCAAATAATAAATCAAAATGCATAGCCAAATCCGTATAAGAGTAATCACTCTAAAAAGATTACTATCTTAGCTTTTGAATAATTTAAAATTCAAATGGTGTTTTAAGTGCCAGATATTACCTTAACTAGAAGATTACGGACTGATACCGAAATACCAGGTACTAGATTTCTGTATACCCTCGGGGTACTCAAACGGTCCACCCACAGTGGCATATATCTAGTGGTTATAAATGTTATAAACATAATACAAACGCTATAATACTCAAGCCGATCGTTTCTGTCAATTACATTTCATCAGTTGAGCTCCAATAAAAACAAAAAAATTCTGAATGGAAAGGGGTATAATACAAGTCCAAATAATAAATCTAAATGCATAGCCAAATCCATCTCAGAGTAATCACTGTAAAAAGAAACCTCTGAAAAATATAGAATTTAAATAAGATCTCGGTTGTTTATAAATACTTTTAATCGTTCGTTTACAAAGATACGTTTTGACACATGCAAGAATAACTTGGGTCTACGCACTGCCTCTGGTTAGACATAGGAATTTGACCTGATTTGACAGTAAGACACAAGTCATAATTATTTGTACTTTCTGTTAGGATGGTCCTAAGACCAGGTTTAAGAATTAGGACCTTTCTTAATGTGTGTCCTTGGTTTTCTATCTATGTTTCATCTAATGAAATATTACCACTGGGTAGAAGTTTTTGAATCGTCCAATCCTATTGTGAAGATGATCTATTCCTTAACTGTTTTTGTGGACTCACGATGGGCGTGACTGTTCAGCAAGCTTATTTTTCCTTGACACTTGATCCAACCTCCTGATATTCCAGAGGTCCCTGTTTGTCTAATGTTAACCAGATGTGTACATTGTCTCTTAGACCACCTGGTGATTATTTCTATGGTATCCGTAGGTTTATATAAATACAGGTATCGATATAGTAATTAAGTTATAACACAATATGTAAACAGTGTGAATACTAAATAACATGGACCCGGACCACTGGAAATCTAGAGCAGGGATCAGGTACCTCGGAAGAGTAAACATTCCCTGTGGGGGAGATAATGAGATCAAAGTCATAAATTACGAGATGAAGAGTTTTTCATGTAAATTACCCCCTGTGTACCAGTCCCACAGTTGTGCTAAGAATTATGTTTTAATACAAGACTGGTCAAAGTGAGGTATTACATTGCTAAAAGAAATCCACGCGTATGGATCACAGAGGAAAGTTGCATTATTAAAAACTTGCGATAATATCTACGTTTACAGTATGTACTAAAATTGCTTTGGATCTCTTTAAAATTGGTGTTTAAATCTGTTACAGTTAAGAATTGTTGTTGTATTTGTATTGTTGTTTAACGTTTCACTCAAGAATATTTCACTCATATGGAGACGTCACCAAATGCCGGTGAAAGGCTTCAAATATTGGCCTATGCTCGGCACTTACGTCGGTGAGAGTTTTTTAACGTGCCGACACCGACTGTGACACGGGAACACGGTTATAACTGTCTCAGTCCGAAGGACAGGGAAAAGCAGCCGTCTCCGTTTCCTCTGACACTCGTACCCGAGACTCCCCGGTTGTGAACCGAGCACTCTACCGCGGAGCCACGGCGGCTGTCCAGTAAAGAATTAAGCATATATATATTGTTATATAATATTGAACCTGATGAGGTGTCTTAAAGTTGAATAATAATAACGACAGTTATTTGAAGTAGCAATAGTATTTACTATTTAAATTTGAAACTTTACTGTATATAAAAATTAAAATATCAAAACTAAACTATTATAAGTAAAATAAATTTATGTATTAAATCTTACGCAATAAAAATATTCATAGGTACACTAAGATGGTTTATAAAATTATATACAGTGACCTCAGGTTTTGTTGGTGGTGGAGAATACTCGATTGAACATGAACGAATTATGTTGATTCCACAAATTAACATACTTCTTCATACAATCAGCTAAGATTCCAGAGCACGAAGTCACCAAATTTACTCAGTACTCAAGCTCTAATTTTATTTCATTATTTTGACTATAAAATTGTTTGTAAAATGTTTCGGTTTGAATGAGTAGGAAGCATAATATTATTTTTTATCATTCACATATAAATTTTTGCGTCATACTCAGAATTTTCCTGTAAAAATGAATAAATATGTTGAGTACGGTACTCAAAAGTTTTCTTCACATGAGCAATGATTTTGATCATTATTTACATTTATATGCTGTCAATATATAAACATGTCCAGTTACAGGATAAATTTTGCGTGTTTTTACCTTAAAATCATGAAAAGTTAGTTGAACTTGAGTATTGAGTAAATTTGGTGACTTCGGGCCCAGACCTGATAACAGCGATGGATATCGTAACTTTAAGTACGCTACACTAACCACTCGGTCGTGGAGAGCGTTGGAGAAGAAAGTAAACCAAAGAAACAGATAAAAAAATTGAGATTTGCAACTTCCGTATTGCGGCGCCGTAACTGAATCTAAAGAGATATTAATTTTGAATGCAGCCACTTTATTTAACATTTTATATCAATCAGCTGGGCAATGCCGTGACCTGTATGTTGGTCGGCATATATGCCCCTTGCTAGGCATATAATATGACCGGGTTCTGTTTCATAAAGCATATACTAGCAATTCCTTCCATTCAATTGAAATAAGTCAAATAACAAACTTTTACAGACATATTCAAAACTTAATAATCAACACCTCCGCCAGCTTTTAAATGAAAGCCATCGAAAATCAGTAGTCAGGTCCAAACGTCTTTCTTTGAATATTGAAAACAATCGCTCTGTATACTTGAAAACAGAGAAATTGCAATCGGTATGTTAATTATATATATATATATATATATATATATATATATATATATATATATATATATATATATATATATATATATATATATATATATATATATTTGGAGCCGGCTTGGTTCAGTCGGTAGCATGACTCTTGATCGTGAGGTCGTGAGTTCGAATCCAGCAAAGGCAGGTTGTTTTCCTGTCCTTCGGAATGAGACAGTAAAAACCGAGGTACTGCGTCACAGTAGGTGTCGTCAATTTAAAGAGCCCTCACTGCTCAATGCCCGTAAGTGCCGAGCAAAGACCAACATTTGAAGCCCTTCGCCGGCATTTGGTTACGTTTAAATATGAGTGAAAGATTCTTGAGTGCGACGTTAAACAACAATACAATAACAACAACAACAATTTTACATATCTCGCAGACAATCCGATATATCAGGGCGCGTTCAGTATATGAATATTTCATATACAGAGACAAACTACTAACTGATAAACTGTTGTAAGAGGAGGTATCAGCAATCACATTTAATGCCAACGTCCCGAAAATTTTACGGTCAGTATAATGGTCATGTTTGCAATTACATGTACTCTGTTTCACTAAGTGAAATGTTAAGTTACCGGCTCGATAGCGACTGTTGAGTCGTCTGTTCAATTCCTTTTATTCAAATATGTGGATTTATGGCGGGTATGATCGATCGACAGGGGAAGCTTACTCTTCCATAGCACCTGACCCCATCTCTGATTTTTCAGAGATCCGTATTTGTCCAATGTTCCCATGAATATTAATCCTTTGGTATCCTAGATTTTTATATTTCTTTTTCACAAGACATCACACACACACAAACACACACACACACACACACACACACACACAAACACACACACTAATTCAGACCACAAAATAACACAGGAGCGATCGACAAATACAAATAACATAATATTCTTTTCGTTCTCAATGAATTTCATTTTAAGTCTTCATTTTTGCTATCGTATTACGATCATTTTTTAGCGTAACCTGTAAACGGGTTACAAGGATTGCTGTTATTTTGTGGCCTGTACATGTACACACAGGAACACCGAGATGAATAAAGTAACATACTAAATCTAAAATCTGTACCTAATATATTCAGTAATGTCTTTGCTATCAAAAGCATTATCTATTATATAGAAATATTATATAACTTGATACAGGTACACAACCCAACTCTCTCTCTCTCTCTCTCTCTCTCTCTCTCTCTCTCTCTCTCTCTCTCTCTCTCTCTCTCTCTCTCTCTCTCTCTCTCTCTCTCTCTCTCTCTCTCTCTCTCGCTCTCTCTCTCTCTATCTGCCTATATACGGGTGGGTTCAATCAAAACATTGTTAGAAAATCAAAATTCATATCTCTGCATAAATACCAAATTTCTAAACATAACTTGTCTAAATGTAATGAATTTACTTTAAATGACAGACAATGAAGCTTTATTATTTTATAACTACAAGTATTGTTATTAACGTTTTTGACTTTATAATGTCAGACATACATACCTAATTATTGTGTAGTGACATAAAACATAAAGACTAATATGGTCAAACCAGTCTATTTCTAAAACATATGGTAGATACTATAACAGTTGTATTTCAGGGGGATTCTCCTAGCCGCTCTGACATAGGACATTGACTATAGAGAGGATCTTACTCTGCTGTTTGTATAAAACTACTCATCCAAGTAATGCATGACAAATATTTAAATATGATCAACCTTTTGTGTTTGAAAAAAATCAAAATAAAAAAGAATTAAGTATACTAATGTGAATTTTGGCATATTTTATTTGGATGAAAAATATGAATGGTTTCCGGAGGAAATGTAACTTAACATTCGTCATATAAAAACACGTAAGTGTTTGTCAGGGGAAATAGTATCGCTACATAACATTGACAAAAATAAAAGTGAAAATAACAAAAGGATATAGTTTGACTGTTTATTGACTTGGTTTACAACGCTTTCACTCTGAATATCTGAGTGCTTTGCTCTTTTCTATTGTTTAAGACCAGTCCATTATGGTCTGTAGGGTTGAAAGGGTTAACCCCCCCACCAGAGATCTTACAAATACCAACTGAATCATATATATATATATATTATAATATAATATATAATATATATATAGAATTATATCTATATATATACTATATAATATATAATATATATATATATAAATATATACGATGAATCACTATATATATATATATATATATTACTTCATCACATTACGCACCAGTGGCCTCTGCTATTAATGGTGGGGGAGAAAACCCGATGGTAAAAAGTCAATTTCCTTTCGTAAACTGACAAATTTCCTCACACAAACAGGTATGATTTCAGTGCTGATTAAGGTGAGGTAAGATTAAGGTGAGGTAAGATTTCAGCGTTGATTAAGGTGAGGTGATATTTCAGCGCTGATTAAGGTGGGGTAAGATTTCAGTGCTGATTAAGGTGAGGTCAGATTTTAGCGCTGAAGCGGTGAAGAATATCGTATTTCATGGTACGATACTCTAATCACTCAGTCATGGAGAGCTCTGGTGAAGAAAGTATACTAAAGAAATATATAGAGAAACAGAAAAAGTTTTGCAGCTTTTGTATTGAGCATAGTAAATAAAATTTGAAAAGAGATATTTCCTTCTGTGATCAAAAGAAGACCTTGTAAAACCTGGAAATGATAGAACTTTGTCATATACATAATAGAACTTCGGTGAGTCGAACTTCATTGAGTGGAATTTCTCCATGTTTCAAACTACTTACAGAGTCCCGAGTTATGTTGTTATTTAACGCTACTTATAAGCATTGTTTTATAATTCGTCCTTATATGAGTAGAATTTTTGGCCCATTAAAAAAACCAAAGATAATTTCTTCTAAATAATTCGAATTCATAATTTTCATTTTCCGAAATTCCCTCCCCAGTCATTCTTTTCCTTCTCATAAACACTCAAGGTTTCAATTTAAGGAAACTTTTGTTAATTTTAGCTCTTATTATCAATTATCATGACCGTATATGTCTTAAATGGTTTCGAAGCAGTCAAATACACTTAAGAAAACCTTCGAAACTAAAACTGTGTGCTCGTACAATTCCCGATGTTTCGAACTTTTCTAGGTGGTCTCTGGAACTCATCGAAAATATAGATATATATATATATATATTTATTTACCTTGATCAATGTATCCCAGGTAAATCCAGAACAAGAGTTGCAAATGGTAAAATTTGCATAAATTCCTCATCATACTAAATTTTCAATAAAGTTTTTCCTTTTCAAAAGTTATTCGTTTTATAAAATTTTGAAATATTGTAAACACGGTGAAAATTAAAGGTTCTATATGACACCAGTTATCTATTCTTTAGCTTCTCTGCTTTGGTTGATAACGCTGTCAGTTAGAAAAAAAATTAATAAATTATTTGCATATAACTGTTCGGTCGTTTATCTCTAACCGTAGCCATGATATATAGCTTTTACAAATAGACTAAATTATCGCCAATTTTACACGGTATTATCATTTTTTGATATTATTGTTTATGCCTATACCGTTCTCAGATAACTGAATTACAATTAATTTCGAGATATAGTTATGTGGATTCACGAAAATCAATAACGCTTTAACCAGTTCTTTGTAAGATAACAGGAATTCCAAATAAGTGATGTATAATTGAAAGATGTCATAATTTACATTCGTGGTACTATGCTTAATAATTTTTTGATATTAATTATTTTCCGGGATAAGCTTTATTGTCAAAGTTAGCTGTTTATTCTGTGTGCGAACCAACAAGTATATATCACACAAACGGTCATTTGATTTATCTATTTGTACCTCCTAAAGTAAAACAAAGTTAAACTGAATAACAGTATTTTCTTAAAATGATGTTAATACATACAATGTTTTGCAATATTATCAATAGAAGTGATGGTCTTTGCTGAAGTACTCATGTAGTAGTAGTAGTAGTAGTAGTAGTAGTAGTAGTAGTAGTAGTAGTAGTAGTAGTAGTAGTTGTTGTTGTTGTTGTTGTTGCTAAATCATTAGAAGTATTCAATATTAAACAGGCTATACAAAGTGTTGTAGTAGTATTAGGGTATTCATTGTATAAATGTAGCTTGTAAAATTACCCTGGTATACATTATATAAATGTAGTTTGTAGAAATGACCCTGGCATACATTGTATAAATGTAGCTTGTAAAATTACCCTGGCATACATTATATAAATGTAGTTTGTAGAAATGACCCTGGCATACATTGTATAAATGTAGCTTGTAAAATTACCCTGGTATACATTATATAAATGTAGTTTGTAGAAATGACCCTGGCATACATTGTATAAATGTAGCTTGTAAAATTACCCTGGTATACATTATATAAATGTAGTTTGTAGAAATGACCCTGGCATACATTGTATAAATGTAGGTTTTAGAAATTACCAAAGTATACATTGTATAAATGTAGGTTGTAGAAATTACCCTGATATACATTGTATAAATGTAGGTTGTAAAAATTACCTTGGTATGTATATGTATCATAGATCGCCTATATAGGTTGTGGAAATAGGTATAGCTTTCCGGAGATAACACCAGTACATGTAATATATATGCCACAAGTAGAAATACATATTTTGTAGAAATATAATGATGTTAGAGATATGACACTAGTACATGTTATATAGATGCCACTAACATAGGTTATAGAAATAGCATTGTTCCAGGTTGTTCAGCACTTAGAAATAATTTAAAATATTTTAGTACTTACTGTAACGCTAAGTGTAGGAATATGTCATCATTGGTTATATTGATTGATCAATTTCCTTAAAAGAACATGTTAATTTGGGGGAGAAATATTGAACTTACATGCAATATGAAAATATCAACTTCATAGATGCTAAAAACGATGAAATCTAACAAATCTCATTATTCATTCAGATTTGATGTACGAAGGTGACATGAACTTTATGAAATCAATTATGCTTATCTTTGCTGTCATGTTTATCGCTTTTATATGACTGTCATTTCGACACAGACATTTGTATGGTAATATCTAAGTACATTTATATATCATTTGTAAGATCATTTCATTTCGACATTACAAGACAATTTATTTTATATGTGTCGTCATTATACTTGCGTAATATAAACAACCATTAAATTGAATAGTATTCAATAAACTTTCAAAAGACTAAATCATCTTACATCGACGTTTGGATTGGATAAGGAAATCTCCACCTAAGTTGTAAGAGTCAGGCTATACAATCCAAAGGTCTCCTGAAGATTGAACATTGAGATTTTTACCACGAGCATTGGAATTTCACTTTCAACTCAACACACGCGTTTCATTGTTTTTCCCCTATGCTTCAAATACATGATTAAACATCTAAACAAAATCTGACGCATTTTTAATGCACTACATTCTTATTAAATAGAAGCATAAGTTATAACAGTTTGTAAAGTGTGTGGACGGAGAAATTCTTACTTGGAAAAGCGGTAAATATGCCTGTTTCTACTTACCACACTCATGTTTGATTATTTTCCCCAAGCCGTTTATGTAGATCTAAAAATAAAGTCTAAGATGACATCATATCGCGTGTGATCTGTCTTTTCACGGGTAATCCCTGTCTTTTACGAGCAAGTGTTGGAGAAACATATATATTTATACCCAATTTATAAGAGATCAACTTTTAACAGTAAATAATTCATTGTATACCATTTACATTACAGAATATTGCTTTAATAATTCCAATTCTCCGTAACGGTAGCTAAAGGGTTTTCTTATGTTTAATGTGATGTGTAGCATTTTTTCTACGCATTTGTAAGCTTCCAATGCTTTAATTTAGCGTTACTTTTTCACATTTAAGAATACATTAAAACGGTAAAGACTGATTACGTCAAAATGATTTCTTCTTTTGAATTCCCATTGTAAAATAAGTTTCATAGTGGTGAATTAGACGATCGTATCTTGTTTTTTTTATGTGACCAATCTTACCTATTTTTCGGACATACCTTCAGTACTTATTTACTTTTAAGCATAATGCAATTTAAGATAAATTTGAAAAAACAAAACATAAAATTTAGTTGTATTAAATTCAAACATAAATGCAAATTACCCAGTCCTTTTTACTATTTGCATAAGTGTTAGGAACAAATAATGGGCTTGATCTAGAGTTACCATACTATGACAGCTTAAGTATCTTCTACGTAAGACTTAGTATATCCTAGGACTTAATATACCTTACGTATTAAGACTAATTATTTGACTCGTGAATGTTTCGTCCACTGATGGGTTTCATTTATCACAATGTGTATTCATAAATCCGAATATTAATCGTTAAGCAACATTGAACACACAACACTGAACATTTAACATGGACCTTGGATCATAAATAATATCTGCTTAAATAAACCAAACATAAAGCAAAAATTGCATAAATAACAGGAATAAAAAAAAACAATAGCGCATTCAGTATCATTTGTGATCCAAAGTCCATTGTAAATGTTTAATGTTGTAGCGATATTTGTGATATATTACTGAAATTTGTAGTAAACCCAAGTTCTTCTCATGAACAATTACAGAAATGCATCTTACAAACAAATACAATGTTATTTGAGACTTTGTCTACTGGGACCATTACATGTTGGTCATGTAGCCACTCTAGCTTGCCAATTACTTCTGGATCATTGAACATGAGGCTAGGCAGTTTTCATAGATCCTTTGAGTTTTTTATTCGATATGTTATTAACCATCGTACACTTTGCCAAATATTCAGACAAAATGTTTGGTTCCTCGTCTTCATATTTGGACATTGTCTGACATAATCCTCGACATTATTCATTACTTATCTGAATTTCTGTTGCCAAGGAAATGAAAGTGCTTCACGCCATTTTGAACCTCTTAAAATAACACTGTTGAGGTACCATTTTTGACAACTTAAATTTCAACGATAATGACATGCCCGATATGATTGTATGTAAAGAAAAAATGAAGAATTGCCAATGGGTAATCTAAACTCAAAGTCCTTTGTAATACGACAAATTAGATTTACAAATGGCCTCAAAATGATGGATCGGCGTTCATTGTTAACATGTCACATCCGTCGCAAACGCCACAAGGAAACCTTTTGAGTTCGACGAAAAAGTCAAGTTCGGTGAATAGTGAATATGTCGTCATCGTTTTAATCTGATTGACGTATGTGAATCACAGTATATTGTCGTGAGACGAAGAAAATGGAGCCGGCCTGGCTCAGACGGTAGTGCGATCGACTCTTGATCGTGAGGTCGTGAAATCGAGTCCAGCCGGCGGCAGACTGGTTGCATGTCCTTCGGATGAGACAGTAAAAACCGAGGTCCCGTGTCACAGTAGGTGTCGGCACGTTAAAGAACCCTCACTGCTGAATGTCCGTAAGTGCCGAAAATAGGCCAAAATTTGAAGCCCTTCACTGGTATTTTGTGACGTCTCCATATGAGTGAAATATTCTTGAGTGGGACGTTAAACAACAATACACAATAAACAAACAAAAGAAGCATATGTACATGTGACAGTACTTTATTGAAGATTATTGATATCTAAGCCCTGCACAACCTGTTTACAATTCAGTCATATTATATCGTCATTACATTGGAGCTGCTGATATAACTGAATATTATCGCATTATGTTACATTTACGCAATCCTTGAACTATTTGAATATATTTGATTGAATAGAGCTCATCAATTCTATTCACTTTACAGGTGCAGAGGATAATAAAGTTTGAACAAACAGCATTCATCTTTAAGAGTACTAAATTAATTTGATATATGCACTTTTAGATCATATAGCAATGGGCAGAACAAGATTTTATCATACATCAAAGTCAATTTGGTGCCATGCATATAAAGCAGAGGTTATGTTATACAAGTGATGGATTGAACAAGGGATCATAATGGTTTAAAACTATCTGTTCATTGATACGAAAAGCATACACGTCTTTGACACCTGTGTCGATATGTGATCCAATATTTATCGAAATCTATTAAAACCGAACTGTTTGTTCATTGTCTTTCAGACATTATAGAACTGTCGGCATATATTTTCACAATAACAGTAATCACTTATACATTAGTTTCTATAATTTACTTTTGTTACTTTTTCTAGTTTTCGACATCTACAAAATCAAATTTTAAACGCTATATTTCACTTTTTTATGACTGTAGAGACATAAAACTAAATCGATCACAAAATAAAATCTCACCGAGAGGAATCAATATTTTACCCGTTATAAAATAGAATAATCACTCAGACCGTTCAACTGTATGAGACACCAGTGTTATTTGACTTCGTTTGCAGATATTTATAAGTAATGCGTTCACTTCGTGAGTGAAGATTCCAAGATAAAATCCGGGGCCCTTCACACTTCTATTGTCTAGCATAGGCTGTCGTGTTTATTCGCCAGATATTCGGAATTAGACGTAGAGCTTATTTACATACTCAACACCATATTTGGGCAGTAGAATCGAATTATGATTAAATGAACTGCCAAAATTGAATTTTGCGACTGAGAATTGAGTTTTATGTCACAGTTTTGTACACAAAATTGAAATTTTATAAGTATAAAAATGGAATTTGTGGACACAATTTAGCAATGTCCTAAACTTCATAAAACCCCATATAAGCAAAGATACATAGCAGATTCCAGCAAATGTTCTACCAAACCTTTATCTTTACTCCTTACTAAGATATTGACAGCCGTTAAGGAGAAACTTCAACAATACTGTAGAGTTGCTTATTCCAGAAGCGGTGTAAATCAGATGTGGATACTTAAAAATTCTAAACAGCTTTTAGAAAATTTGAAGGCACACAATTTTTCTCAAATTCACAGTATCAAAACTTATGACTTCTCAACTCTTTACACTACTATTCCACTTAAAAAATTTAAAGAAAGACTTTTCAGCATCATAGACAACTGTTTTTTCACTAAAGGTGGTACCCGAAAATTTAAGTATCTAGTGATTGGCTATCAGGATACTTATTTCGTCAAACACCACTCTGATTCTACACATAAATATACTGAAGTTGATATAAAAACATGCTGGAATTTCTAATAGACAATATATTTGTAATGTTCGGAGACGTGGTCTTTCAACAAACTGTCGGCATTCCTATGGGAACCAATTGTGCTCCTTTATTGGCCGACCTGATCCTTTATTCATACGAAGCAGACTTCATTCAGAAACTGCTGAATCAAAAGAAGAAAAAGTTAGCGGTGTCCTTTAATTTGACATTTAGATATATCGACGACGTTTTGTCAATTAATAATGACAATTTTAATACATATGTCAATGCGATATATCCCAGCGAACTAGAAATTAAAGATACAACAGAATCAAGCACACACGCTTCATACTTAGACATTTTATTTAATATAAACACAGACAGGAAATTAGCAACTAAGCTATACGACAAACGATTTCGGCTTTCCCATCGTAAATTTTCCACATTTAAGTAGTAATATCCCTCAGTCACCCGCATATGGAGTTTATATTTCACAATATAAAAATTTCAGATACCAAAGTATAAATCAATAGGATGTCCAGAACATAGATACAAATCCGGTTAAAAATGGACAAACACGGACCTCTGGAAATCAAGGGGTGGGATCAGGTGCCATGGAGGAGTAAGCATCCCCTGTCAACCGGTCACACCCGCCGTGAGTCCACAGTCAAGTCCAATGAAACACGTGAGGAGTGTATCCTCGTCACAATTGGTACAGACGTCTCAACAACCGCCAACGAAAAGGCAACTCAACATTTCACTTAGTGAAACAGAGTAGTCGCAAACAAGACTATTATACCGACCATAAAATTTGCAGAACGTTGACATTAAACGCGGTTTTCGATATCCCTGTGTCAATAATTTGTCAGTGAGTAGTTTACCTCTGTATATGAAATCTTCATATGTTGTGCACGCCCTGACATATCGGATCTTTTGTGAAATATAAACTCCATATGCAGGTGACTGAGGTATATTACTACTTAAATGTGGAAAATTTACGATGGGAAAGCCGAAATCGTCGCGTTTATCGTATAGCTTAGTTGCTAATTTCCCGTCTGTGTTTATATTAAGTAAAATGTCTAAGTATGAAGCGTGTGTACTTGATTCTGTTGTATCTTTAATTTCTAGTTCGCTGGGATATATCGCATTGACATATGTATGAAAATTGTCATTATTAATTGACAAAACGTCGTGAAATTAAAGGACACCGCTAACTTTTTCTTCTTTTGATTCAGCAGTTTCTGAATGAAGTCTGCTTCGTATGAATAAAGGATCAGGTCGGCCAATAAAGGAGCACAATTGGTTCCCATAGGAATGCCGACAGTTTGTTGAAAGACCACGTCTCCGAACATTACAAATATATTGTCTATTAGAAATTCCAGCATGTTTTTTATATCAACTTCAGTATACTTATGTGTAGAATCAGAGTGGTGTTTTGACGAAATAAGTATCCTGATAGCCAATCACTAGATATTTAAATTTTCGGGTACCACCTTTAGTGAAAAAGCAGTTGTCTATGATGCTAAAAAGTCTTTCTTTTAATTTTTTATGTGGAATAGTAGTGTAAAGAGTTGAGAAGTCATAAGTTTTGATACTGTGAATTCAAGAAAAATTGTGTGCCTTCAAATTTTCTAAAAGCTGTTTAGAATTTTTAAGTATCCACATCTGATTTACACCGCTTCTGGAATAAGCAACTGTACAGTATTTTTGAAGTTTCTCCTTAACAGCTGTCAATATCTTAGTAAGGAGTAAAGATAAAGGTTTGGTAGAACATTTGCTGGATTCTGCTATGTATCTTTGCTTATATGGGTTTTTATGAAGTTTGGGTATCCAGTATAAATGTGGTAGCTCGAAATCGGTCTCCGTTGTAGGTATATCAAATGAGTGTAATACGGACACGTGATTTTGAAGGATCTCGTCCTTTGAAAGTGAGCTACGTGTGTATGTAGGATTACCAAAAATTCGTATTAAACCCAAGTTCTTCTAATAAACAATTATAGTAATGTGCCTTACAAATAAAAACTATATTATTTGAGGCTTTGTCTGCTGGTACTAGTACATATTGGTCATGTTACCTATCCAGTTCAGTTACTACTTCTGGATAATTAAATACAGAGGGATAACGTGTTTTCATAGTCCCTTTAAGTTTTCGAATACGAGATTTTATCAACCATCGTATGGCTTTCAGCCATTCAGACAAAGTGTCTGGTTCTACGTCTTCATGTTTGGCCCATCGTCTGGCATAATCTTCGACAGAATCCATAACTAAACTGAAATTCTGACGCCAATTAAAGGAACGGGCTTCCCGGTATTTATGGCCCCTTAAAATAAGATTTTTGAGGCTTTCATTTTCAACAATAGAAACGTCGCCGGTAATAACATGCCCGATAGTATTGTATTTGAAAGGAGATGAAGCACATGAACATGTGACAGTGTTGTGTAGAAGATTGTTGGTGTCTAGGCACTGCAAAACATGTTTGTAATTGAATAGCTTGGATGCGATGCTAGGTGTATAGCTATATGAAATGCAAGGCGTGCTCTTCAGTTTAAAATATGGTGGAATACAGGACTGAACGTTTTTGTGATTTAGAACATTGCCAATGTTTAAAGCGTCTATGCCTTTATTTGTAAATTTAAGTTTAAGGAAAAGACGTTTCTGTTTAGAACAGTCATCGTTTGTAACGCGTGCAGGCTTAAACAGCCTGTGATAAGCGATGTCCATTATAATGGAGTTCAGTATGTATTCTGGGGTTGACGAATCCGTGTAGGGGTTCATTCTTGCTTCTTCAAAAAGTTTATTGAGATTTGTAAAAGGAACAGAATAAAGTTTGCTGCGGATGTGATGAAGACCCCAATTTTTTGTTAACGTAAGGTGAAAGAGATGAAAAAGTGACATCATGTATGTAGGGGTCGGTTGTATGAACGATGTCCGTGACTTCGTTTACGTCTTACGTTAGAATTAAAAAGTTCCATCACATTAACACCATTACACAGTGGGCTTGATAGATTGCCTACACTTTGGATATTATCGTTACATCCATAGGGATATGCTGTGCCAAGTTGTTTAATCCAAAATTCTTCACGTTGTCTACGGAAGGGGGTACTCAAGGTGGGATTGATCGTCCAGTGGTATATTTTTTCAATTATACGCACTCTCATAGACAAGATGGCATGGTCAGGAGAGTTGAAATGTCGATAGAGTATCTGGTTACCCCCATTATTAATTTCGAATCGATGGCCAGATACTCTTTTATTTAAGGGACCCTTAGTTTCGCCAACATAAATCAAACCACACAAGGTACACTCAATGCCGTAAACAACGTTGGATGATTTGCAGTCTAGATGATCCCAGCTTAATGATCCGATATACCAGGCCGTGCACAACATATGAAGATTTCATATACAGAGGTAAACTACTCAGTGACAAATTATTGACACAGGGATATCGAAAACCACGTTTAATGTCAACGTTCCGCAAATTTACGGTCGGTATAATAGTCTTGTTTGCAACTACTCTGTTTCACTAAGTGAAATGTTGAGTTGCCTCTTCGTTGGCGGTTGTTGAGACGTCTGTACCAATTGTGACGAGGATACACTCCTCACGTGTTTTATTTGACTTGACTGTGGACTCACGGCGGGTGTGACCGGTCGACAGGGGATGCTTACTCCTCCATGGCACCTGATCCCACCCCTTGGTTTCCAGAGGTCCGTGTTTGTCCATTTATACCGGATTTGTATCTATGTCCAGGACATTCTATTGATTTATACTTTGGTATCTGAAACTTTTTATATCATTACAAACATGTCGCCCCAATACTCAATCGATATGATCTTGATGAAAACAAGGATTCATAATTTACGACTGCCTAGACCCAGTCGGAAATTACCGACTAACGATGCCCTGGTCTCCAAACATTACAGAATTATTGTTTGTTGGATATGCCAACATACTTTCATGTCAATTTCAGTGTATTTCTGCATAGAATCAGAGTGGCGCTGGACAGAATATGTATCATGATAACCAACTACTAGATATTTAATTTTTCGGGTACCACTTTTAGTGAAAAATAATTTTCATGTGGAATTGTTTTGTAAAGAGTAGAAAAGTCGTATTTTTTGATACAATGAATTGTAGAAAAATTATGTTAATTATTTTCTAAAAGTAAAATAAGCAATACTTTTCATCAACACTACTGATGAATGCAAAACTTGTCCAGTTGCAACATAAATTTTGTTTGTTTTCGCCTAAAATTTACAATAGGTCAATTGCGCTTATGTATTGAGTACATTTGGTGGGCTCGGATTCAGCATGTCTTCCGTTGGCCACTGGTCACATGATGGTGTGGGGGAGCTATTGGTTTAATTTTGCTCTTAAAAAAAAAGTGATAAAATGGAGATACATGTAGTACTAAATTGTATTTGTCAATCAAATTTGCTATAGCCAGAAAAGACAAATTCTAATTACACAGGGATATATATATTAATCTACAATGTAATAAGAAGAAAGGTCATTTGTAATTGTTGCGATCTGTTTTATAAACTATGTTCCAACCATTTTAATATATTTCACGGGAATCGTATATTTCAAGGTTATAGGTTAACACTTTAACCAGACTTCATTAAATGTTTTATACTACAAAATGTAAAACAATGTATTTGTTTGTTACCAAGTGCAACACAAATATGGTGATATATTTCTATCATGTTACCACTTTTTGATTTATCATCGGTTTATCAAAAATCTTCCCACTTTTTGGTAAACCCCTGGTAAATCAAAAAGTAGGAACAATTGAGTTAGTAATGATTGTCAGGGTCTAAATCTAGAATGTAAATTTGTAAAGGAGATCATTCGCATTTAGCGTATTTAGAGATTGACTACACATAACCTTTAGAAGTTTTACCTATGCCGGTTAGTAGTAAAAATGTCAAAACATATATTTTTGGTTTAAATACATTTTTCGGATATTGGTAGAATATTTGCATGTTTCCATTGAAGAAGGAAAAAACCCTTTTGATAATGATTTATTGAATAATATACAAAGTTGTCCAGGCATTTTTGTGTATATTTCATTTAGTAATTTATGACCAAATCCACCGAGACCTACATCTCACGTTTGATCTGTGATTAGTATTATGTCTTTATACCACTTCTAACAATGTTCATTTCTGTTAAGAAAACGTGAGATCTATATTCCACTGTAAAACTAGGTAATTATCTGTTGATATTCTTTATTCCAGAGACACATCAAAAAGGATCGTTTAGTGTATTACATTTTTCATTGTCTGTGAAAGCATAATTGTCATCAGCAGAAAAAGGACTGAATCCACAACAGGATGTCGATTGTTTCACAAGGCTGCGTATAAGTTTTCAATAATCTCTTGAATCGGAATATTTCGTAATATCAGATCATTTATATATACATGTAGTTTTATAAAATAATTTTCTTTGAAATATTCCGTCAAATCGTTTCATTGTTACTTTATATTTACAACAATCTGCCTTACGCCTGGCTTTTCCTGTATATTGTCCTCAGTCTATCCTAATTATTTTTTTTTGTAAATGTACGGTTTGTATGAAAGCCTAATAGTTATCAGTTATATAATAATTTGTTTAATTTATTATCAATGACAATGTATGGGTAGGCACAGTTACGGTTGTATATATTCTATATGGTATAATTTATGTATGTATGTATTATACACATAGACTTAAATACAGGTCTACCAAGGTAAACTGGCACATGTTTCGAAACAACAAAATTAAATCATGACAGGGGCGACCGGCTAATTGTCAACACGAAATTATTAGAGCCTCAGTAATGCACGAAATTCGTGGAAGGCAATAAGTTTTATCTGTACAACTTAATTATGGGGAAAGACTGTAATGTTTACGTGCGTGAAGTTAGTTTTACGAGTGACGAATTGACGAGTGATGAAAAGTTGTGACGTTAGTTTGACGAGTGACGAATTGACGAGTGATGAAAAGTTGTGACGTTAGTTTAAAGAGTGACGAATTGACGAAGTCCCATTGACAAGGACCTCTGAATTCTTATTTTGAAAGAAAGTCCCGATTTATATTTAAAAAGTCTAGAGACAGTGTCTTAATCCAAAAATTAAATTTGAAGAAAACAAATTTTCGTCACTCGAGAATCTGTTTGAAAATTTGACTAATTCTCTAAGAGGGACATCTGACTTCAAATTTTAAGATAAATAAAAAATTTAAAATGCTAGAAACAGTGACTGAAGCCCAAAAATGTGTTAACTAACGAAAACCCCAAAAGGGACCTCTGACTTTAAATATTGAAAGCAAGACCCAATTTATATCTAAAATGTCCAGAGACAGTGTGTTAAACAAAAAAAAAGAAATAAGAAAAAAAAGTTCGTCATTCGTCAATCTGTTTGACGAATTGAGGACGTCATAATGAGGGATTTCTGACTTCAAATTTTGAAATAATTCCCTGATTTATATTTTAAATGTATAGAGACAGTATCTTAAAACAAAAAAAATAAAATTTTAAGGAAAACATCACAAATTTCGTCACTCGTCAAACTAACTTCACGCACGTGTAATGTTTTGGTTTCGGATTTGCCACTTAACCTTTGCCATACTAAACAGAAAATTATTCATATAGGGTTTTACCGTCCATTGATAATGTACTAGTCATATCATACAGAGATAATGAAAATATCAATGACTTAAAAAATAAAGCAAATTCTTTTTAAACACTTATGTGGAAATTTTTACCTAACCTAGATTCTAAGAATTGATAGATAACAAATGTTATGTTATAGGATTTTATATTTGTTTATCTGCAAAGTCATACTAGGAAAGATAACTCTTGTCTGTTTGCCTGTAATATTTTAAAAAGGAAATGTAGGTACATGCAATATCACCAACAGTACATATTACATATGTTTCTTCTATCATTTTCAGTTTTCTCTTCATCGTCTCTATGTATGACCCTAAAACTTTGGCACTCACGGACGATGACGTCATAATATCAGCAGTATTCATGAGATAATGTTGAGAGAATACAGATATATGTACATTATTAAGGGGTGATATAGGGTTAAAGACCAGTTCATTCAATCACCAATATCGCAATATCGTAGTAAAAAAAGTTGGCAGTGCCCTTGGGTAGGGAATATAATTATAAAGCTACTCATTTACGGACCTTTTAGGTTTAGTTTGGGACTAGGGGACTTTGCCCAAATTTGTCATTTTCTGTCAGACAAAAGTTTGAGATTACAAATCTAGGTGGCGCTGCTGTCAGATGGAGAACCTGACACTTTATAGTAAAGTCTCTTTAGAACACATACTCATACACTTTTTATCCAAAACACGGAAAATTTGTCAGAATCAAAATGGAGGGCATGCAAATTCATAATTATGCATTTAAGGGCCCAAAGTAGAAATTTTGTCCAACTCAGCCCATAAATTAAAATGATCCAAATGGTGCTTCCCCTCAAGATCACCAAAAGATATATTTCTATAGATTTGGAGAATTTAGCATAACATATCTAAAGATGATGCAACGGACCCAGTACATATCATTTTGCAAACTTAGTCGCCTTGGAACCTTCATTTCTAGGGTAATTTTGTTCAGAAACCTGTAATCCTGATACGGCAATGGTTAATCGTTTTACACATAGTTGTAGGGGATATTAATCTATTCAATTCATGTACATGATATCAAATTGTTTCATACTGTTTTCAAAGAATATATGAAATAAAAAATATATAAAGTTGGTTCAAAATGGTAATTTTGTACATGTTTTGTATTAGATCAACCCCTGTCAGTCGAATATATCACCCAGATTTCCATACTTCACAACTTACGTAGGTGAATTATCCTTCAGAATGACTCAAAATAAGCTGTGCTTCTCTGATGTATTTCCTTAACGATATAAAATATGTTCATTAATTCAGGTACATGTGTGTGTGTTGTATTTTGAGAGTACGGTGCCACTTTGCACTCGATGACCCCAAAACCCTCCCAAACCGACTAAAAATAGATAAACCGGGGAATTCCCCCCGACGTCACCCCTCCCGCCGGACCGATGGCGTTCGCGAGTCCGATAGTCTCGCGGGGCGTCTATGTCATTTCGGGTAATTTTGATCATCGCTTAAAGAAAATGGTATGCATATAAAAGCAATGAACGTCTTGAGAGGTATAAAACGTTTATACAATGCTGGTAAATGGGGATATAAGAAAGCCGTCGAAACCGTTTGGGACTACGTGACGGGCTCGTCGACGGAAGAGCAGACGAGAGATGTCGTCAGACAAAATTTACGGCAGGCGTTGAAGGACGAACTCGAGGACGCATCTTCCGGGATGCAACGCAAGAGAATTAGATCTCAATATAAAAAAATTCTACAGGAGGATCTTCCCAAAGGCGTTACCCGGGTTGAAGAAAAACGAAACGTCAGACAGAATTTACGACGGACGTTGAACGAAGAACTCGGGGAAGGCGTCGCCCAAATCGACCGAAAACGAAGGCAACGTCGCGAGCTCGATTTGGGTGATAGTTTCCAACACTTCTATACCAGCTATAAAAAAGACGTCCGTCAACATATCCATCGAGCCGATCTCAGAGCGTTGTTGGAGTATTTTAAAGACGACTTCATCTCTAAGATGACCGACGAACTGAGAAAAGGCCCCATCAAGATCCAAATTCATGTGGAACAGCGATTCAAGCGAGGTATCTTAGAGGGTGGGAAAGTCATCACGCAATTCCACAAAACTCGCCAACACGTCATTCTGAGAGAAGACGAGATCGAAGATGTGTTTAAGAGCATGATCGATGAGTTGATGGATTCCCTCGATAAAACCGTTCAGGCGGGGTCTGGATGGGTCATCGACGCCGCTCAAATGATCTATTTGAATATTGGTAAATACCAACCGCCCCTGGGAGCCTCCTATTTTAAGTTACCCGAGCAGATCGCGAAAAAACAGGCCATCATCAACGTTCAAAACAAGGATCAGAGGTGTTTCATGTATAGCGTATTGGCGTGTCTATTTCACGCCAATGTTAAACACCATCATTATAGACCTCAAAACTATTTACCGTACACCGAGTTGTACGACTTCAGGTGCATCGATTATCCGACGCCGTTGAAGCAGATCCTCACATTCGAACGTCGCAACGAACTCGCCGTCAACGTTCTCGGGTGGATGGGAAAGAACGGGTTCTTTCCTTATTACATATCGGAAAGATTTAACGATCGCGAAGTCAATCTGTTGTTGCTAGAGGAAGAGGGTAATTGGCACTACTCTTGGATCAAGAACACGTCCAGATTGATTTCTTCTCACTCAAACCATAATGGTAAATCCTATCCGTGCCTTCGATGTCTCCAAATCCTATCCAGCGAGGAGGTTTACAAAAAGCACCGAGTCGATTGTCGCGGTATCAACAATCCGGCCATGAAACCCATCATGCCCGAGGAGGGGAAGAACATTCTCAAGTTTAAGAACGAGGCTCACAAACAGCCCGTCCACGCCACGATCTACGCCGATTTCGAGTGCATCGTTTCACCCCTGGACGAAGAGGCAGGAGATAAGACGACGAAGACGTCGAAGCACATTCCGTCGGGATACTGTTACGTCGTCGTCTGGAGATCGAAGAATGGAGTCGAGAAGATCGAAGAACCCGTACTCTATCGCGGCGACGACGGCGTCGTGAAACATTTCATGGATAATCTGAGACGAGAAGAAGAGAAGATTAAAGGCGTCGAGAAAAAGAAGCTTCGCATGACAGACGAGGATGAAAAACGTTTTAGACAGGCTAAGCGATGTCACATCTGCGGAGACGAATTCTCGGGGAATTTAAGCGCGCGTATATCTCTGTGGACTCGGAGAAAGAAACTTCTCCAGGAACTGAACGAATTACCCGGTCAGGAACGTCGCGGCGTCATAAAGACCGAGATCGACGACATCATGAAAGAGATCAACTCCGGGGAATACGATCTCGTCAAGGTCAGAGATCACTGCCACGTCTCCGGCGAGTTCCGGGGCGCCGCGCACAACAAGTGCAACAGGTTATTGAGAAGGGCAAAGCACATCCCCGTCGTCTTTCACAACCTGCGAGGATACGATTCTCATCTGATATTAGCCGAGATGGAGGTATACAGGACCATCAACTGCATTCCGATGAATCAGGAGAAGTTCATCAGCTTCTCAGAAGGTTCCTTGCGATTCATCGACAGTTTCCAGTTTTTGTCGTGCGGTCTGGAGACGCTGGTAAAAAATCTAAAGGACTATCCCATCACGAAATCCGTGTTCGGCGAGGAGGACGTCTCGCTCCTGACGAGAAAGGGAGTCTATCCCTACGAGTACATGGACTCTTTCGCCAGGTTCGAGGAGACATCCCTGCCGCCCAGGGAAGCCTTCCACAGCACGCTGTCGGACGCCGACATCTCTCCGGCGGAATACGAGCACGCTCGGAACGTCTGGAACGCGGATGCGAGACCATGGGCGATTACCACGATCTCTATCTGAAGACGGACGTGATCCTGCTGGCCGACGTGTTCGAAGAGTTCCGCAACATCTCTCTGAATCACTACGCGTTGGATCCCGCTCACTACTACACGGCCCCCGGTTTGGCCTGGGACGCGGCGTTGCTGACCTCTAAGATCGAGTTGGAGCTGTTGACCGATTACGACATGCATCTGTTCGTGGAAAAGGGGATCCGAGGCGGGATCACCTACGTCCCGCAACGTCATTCCAAGGCGAACAACAAGTACTTGAAAGACCACGATCCCTCGCTACCGTCTCAGTACATCCTGTATCTGGACGCCAACGCGCTCTACAGCGAAGCCATGTCTCATCCCCTACCCTACCGCAACTTCGAATGGGTCGAGGACGTGCCCGATCCGTGCCGTCCGCCGAAAGGAAAGGGTTACATCCTGGAAGTCGATCTGGAGTATCCGAAAGCAATGCACGACTCGCACAACAATTATCCGCTGGCTCCGGAGTCGATGAAGGTCGATCCCGACGATCTGTCCGACTATCAGAAGGGACTGATGAGGGAGTACGAGATGCGCGACGCGGGGCCTCAGAAGCTCGTTCCCAATCTCCGCGACAAGAAGGAATACGTCGTGCACTACGAGACGCTAAAACTCTACCTGGAGCTGGGACTGAAGTTGACGCGAGTGCACCGCGTCCTGCAGTTCGACGAGAAGCCGTGGCTCGCGAGCTACATCGAAAAGAACACTAGTCTCCGTCAATGCGCCAAAAACGATTTCGAGAAGGACTTCTTCAAGCTCATGAACAACGCCGTCTTCGGCAAGACCATGGAAAACAAACGGAACAGAACGGAGTTGAAGATCGTCTCCGTCGTCGATGATGATAAAAAGATCCAAAAGTTGATCGCCTCGCCCGCTTACGACGGGTTGACCAAGATCAACGACGACACGGCCTTTCTTCACTTCAAACCGACCACCGTCAAGTTAGACAAACCCATCTACTGCGGTCTGGCGACCTTGGACTTGTCCAAACGTCTGATGTACGGCTGGTACTACAAACACTTGAAGGCTAGGTACGGTAGCGATTGCGATCTGCTGTACACGGACACGGACTCGTTGATCGTGGAGATACGGACGGACGACGTTTATAAAGACATGCTGGAAGACGAGGACGAGTACGACTTTTCCAATTTCCAAGACGATCATCCCTACGTTCCCGCGAACAAGAACAAGAACAAGAAGGTGATCGGCAAGTTCAAAGACGAATGCGGAGGGAAACCCCTCAGAGAGTTCGTCGGTCTGAGACCCAAGATGTACGCCACGTTGATGGACGACGATAGCGTCGCCAAACGCGCGAAAGGCGTGAGACGATGCGTCTTGAAAAATAAGATAGACTTCGACGATTACAGGGAGGCTCTCTTTCACGACGTTCGGATGACGCATTCGATGCACAGTCTGCGATCCTTCAATCAGATCATCTACGGGATCCGACAGGAAAAGACGACGTTAGATCCCCTGGACACTAAATTGCGCATTCTGGAGGATCGCGTTCACACTCGCGCTTTCGATTAATTTATAATTTCTATATCATTATAAATTATCATTCCACGATCAGCAATTCTTCGCGCACGAAGCCTCTGGTCGGCGTCTTGGGATTTCTGCCGGGAGTGTCCCTCAGGTAGTAGACGTCGATGCCCTGCATGTTGAACTGTCGTTCGATCTCGTGTTTGTCCACCGACCAGATGGGATCGGTGGCCCTGCGTTTCTGCGGGAGGTAATTTCTCACGGTGTCGTCCTTGTTCGCCTCGGCGGGCAGGTAGAGGAATCGGACTCTGTTGAACGGTCCGATCGGCGATCGGGCGGGAGCGTGTTGTTCTTCCGGTTCGGTGGGAGAGTGCGTCTCGTCGTTGAGCGTCTTGACGACGTCTTCCAGTCGATTCACCCATTCGGTGATCACCTTCTTGACGGTCTTGCCCTTCCCCATCCTGTTCGCCTTCATCTCTTCGGCGTACTGATGGGCGAAGAGCCGTTCTCCCAACGTCTTGTTGAATCGTTCGACGATGGCCTGGTCGCGATGGACGTCCACTCGCCCCGTCCTGATCTTCGCGTCGTGTTTAGTCATGAGCGCGCGGACTTTTCCCATGAATTCTTTCCCGGGATCGACCTGTAGCAACTTGGGATACGTCAGTCGTCGTTCGTAGATCCGTTCGAAGGCTTCCGCCACGGCCTCGCTGCTTCGG
This sequence comes from Atrina japonica, assembly GCA_030159075.1. Classification (NCBI taxonomy): domain Eukaryota; kingdom Metazoa; phylum Mollusca; class Bivalvia; order Pterioida; family Pinnidae; genus Atrina; species Atrina japonica. The sequence goes on along the minus strand of BROG01000028.1, from coordinate 225,838 downwards.
GCCGCCAACGCTTCGGCCTCCTTGTACCGCGTGCCCACGTCGACCACCGTCAACGCGTATTTGTACGTCTTCCCGTCCACCCTATCGTGCGGCAGGTACAGGAGATCGGCTTGGTGGATGTCGTTTTCTTTGACGTTTTCGAATCGGGGTCTCACGATCTTCTTGGGAGCTGGTAAGTAGATCTGCCAGACGTCTTGTTTTTTCAAGAAGTCGAAGGCTTCCTTCTCGCCGACTTTAGCCGCCTTGGCCAATTTCTTGACGGCGGTCCATCCCTTCCAATAACCTTTGGGACTGTAATAGATCTCTTCCATTTTGTTTTTACGTCGTTAATTTTTTAACGCCGTAGAACACGAGTCCCGTTCCCACGATCACGAAGAGGAGTTCCTTGTCTTTTTGTTCTTCCGAGGGCTGATAGAAATCGCTCAACTTCGGTTCGGGCGGCATCGCCGCTTCTTCCGTCATCCGGGAGTAGAGTGACATGGCGGCATCCACTTCTTTGTAGGTGTACAGGGAATGTCCTTCCTTCCTGAGTCTCTCGTTGAGAAAATCTAATCGTTTCGTGCGTTCGTGATTCCATCGATCTCGAGCCGCGGTCAGTTTTTCCATCGCTTCGTCGTGCCTTTTCTGTTCTTCGTGATTCGAGAATAGAAATTGCGATCCCGAGAAGGCGAGAGCATTGACTACCGCGCCTCCTATCATCATCGCGATCGTTGCCATTTTTTTTTTTAATAGAAGAATTTAAAGTTTATTTCATGATATCGGCGGGAATGACGCCCTTCTTGACCAGCATGTCTTTGGTGTACTCGGCTAAAACGTAGTCGACGAAGACCATCCCGAGATCCTTCGGATCTAGATCCAGCTTGGGCGACGTCGTCTTGAGGAACTTCTTGGAAAGTTGTGCGTACCCGGTGGCGATTCCCGTCACGACGGCCGCGTGATACGCGGTGTTGACCAAATCCTTTTCACTCATTTTTATATGAAAAAGATTATTATTTATCGGATTTTACCGTCGTGCCGTTGTTCGAGTTGTAGATGTCGTCGCAGTAAGTGTCCATCGTGCAGAGCATGTGTCCGATGTCGTTGTCGATGAGGTTTTCGTCGTCCGTCGTGTGATGGTGGTGATGAAGGACGTGAGCGTTCGCAACCTCGTCGGTGTCGTAGCCAGTCGCGTAGGAATGAATATGGACGTGCTCGATTATCTTGGTTTTGATGACGTTCGCGAGCGATCTGGTGACGGTGATTCCCGCCGCCACCGTCAGCGCCGCCGTCCCCACCATCAGCGCCGCTGGCGCCACCGTCATTGCCACATTCCACGTCGTTTCCGCGAACGTTTTCAGTTGGGGGGTATACATTTTTTTAATACAGGAAAATATTTTTTTAAATACTTTTCGTAGGAGTTCTACTCGTAGGGGTTATGGAGGTGGCGGTGAAGAAAGATGTGACCCGTCTCGTCGCCTTTCTTTCTGTCCGACACGTTGCGGACGTGGACGTGGACGTGTTCGACTTTCTTGTGTTTTAATACGTCCGCGACTAAGAGCATGCACATGCTCGTGACGACGATTCCTCCACCCGCCATCGGTAGCGCTTCCCAAAAAATATTTCTCATTGTCACACACATTTTTTTATAGTGAAAAAGATTTTTATTTAATACATTTCGTGAGGATTGGTTTTGGAGTCTTCTTTTTTAGGTTCTGGAGGAGGAGGTGTCGGCGACGGTTGGTTTTTCCTGTACGACAACACCACCACTCCGACTGCCGCGAGTCCGCCGCCGGCCGCTAGCCATTTCCAGCCATCCTGGCCATTGGTCTGGCCATTAGCATTGCCATCCTGGCCATTAGCATTGCTATTAGCATTGCCATCCTGGCCATTAGCATTGCTATCCTGACTTTTTCGACTCCACCTCTTTTGCGCTCCCTTCTTCCCCGCTTCCTGACGTTTCGGATTCTTTTTCGTTAGGAGTTCTTCCGGATTCATCTCCTTTTTCTATTTCCTCCGATTTTTTTAATCCCGTTATATAGCGGCTGGACGTGGCGGCGAGACTGATGGGAGCTAGATAAGATCCGAAATGGTGGAATAGACTGCAGCACGCTTCGCCGATGGCCGCGTCCAGGAAGGGATCTTCGTTCAGTTCTTCGATCAGTTTCGGTTCGTTCTTCACGTCGAAGAAATAGTTCAGACTCTGGGCGTACAGCGTGATGATGGAATTGGCGATGTATTTACTCATGCGCATGCTCAGTCGCGCGTTGAGCAATCGATTTAAATTACCCAAGTCCTTATCGTTCATCTTGCTCAGTTCGTCGATCGTCACGTCTTTCCCCAGGAAGTGACGCGATCGTCCCGATCCGACGATGGACGCTAACCTATCCCTGATCGACTCGTCTACCGTCGCTTCCGTCGTCGCGGCGGCCGCGACGTTCGTTAGTATCTCGTCCACGTTCATATTCTTTTTATAAAAAAAATTTTTTTTTTTATAAAGCATGCAACAGTCTTCTCAACGCGCGTTCCGTGCGACGATACCGTTCCAAACGCAATAGATGTAGAATTAAGAAGAGGACGATCAGGGAACCGAACGCCACGAACGCGAGCAGTGCCAAGACGAGCATTTCGGTGAAGCGTTTCATCGTTTTGTAATGCCCAGACTTAACGAGAAGTCGATTTGTCGCCAAGAAGGGTGCGGAGCTGTTCGCGCAGATCGTCCGTCTCTTGAGTCGATACTTTTTTTACGACGTCGTCGGCTTTGTATTTGGCGTACAGCTTGTCCTTCATCTCGCGATACTTGGTCAGTTCGTGCGACACGGTGGCGAATTCTTCGTCCGTGATCTTCCCGTCCTCCAGCGCGCGACTCACCAGATCCGCGACGGAATTCAGTTTGCTCTCCGCCAGTTTGACGATCTTCAGGTGCTTCTCCGATTTCTTCAGCAACACTCGTCGAATTCCCTTCATGACCAGTCCCACGGAGCCCACGGTCACGGCCACGATCTGCAGGGGTAAACCCGCGATGGGCACGGCGAATCCCAGTCCTCCACACACTAAACTTCCCGCGATCAACGCGCCGTCTATCCCGTCCGCGGTGTTGACGATTCGCTTGTACTTCTTGTGCACGCTCTTCCGCGTCTCGATCTCTCGCCTGAACGTCTGCTCGATCTCTCCGATCCGTCGGAGACGATACTCTTGCGGATCGGGTTCTAACGTCGGGTACAACGCCTCTTTGTTGTTGTTACTCATCTTTTGTTTTTTAATTAAAAAGTTTTTTATACGTCGAGAACGACGACGCCGTTGACGGAACCCGATTTCGATCCTTTGTTCACGGCGAAGTTGAGGACGTCGCCCGCCGTCACTCGCAACGGCGGGTTCAGCGGGACGATCTCGCCGGTCTGGGTCCGGAAGGTTCTGTATTCCACGTCGTTCAGGACCAGCGTCACGTCCAGTTCGCCCAAGAGGCCCAGACGGATGACGTGACCGTCGAACAACATCGTCGTGCCCAGTATGGGTCGGAGTCTTCCGTTTTTGTTCACTTCGAATTGGAAGGTGTTCATGATGCGACGGTTTTTGGCCAACGCGGTGATCTCCTCTTTGGCGTCGTTGAGGTCTTTGAGAAGTTTCTCGTTCAGGTCCTCCACCAATTCTTCCCTTTCCACGTCTTCCCAATAGAATCCCGATCTAGACATTTTCCTTTTTATTTTAGAATTTCTTAAATTCCAATAGAACGTGAACGGATTGACCGTGATTGTCGATGGGATTACCTTTCTCGTCTTTGAGACGTATCGTCACTTCCGAGATGCGACCCCGTCTCAACGACAGGAACATGGGATTACCTAAATCTTTTTCGTACAACTCGGAAAATTTCACGTTGGGACAGGGTAGGGACGCGAGGATGTCCGTCGCCTTGCCGTCTCTCCCACCCTCATCCAACTCGTCGAGATGGACGTTTACGAGTTCCACCGGCTGCAGGTTGATGCTGTTGCTCGGGACGATGGTGCCGTGGAGATACGCGTTCTCGTCGATGCCTAGAATCTTACCGAGTTCCGGCGGAAGCACCACCGCCGTGCTGTCCGACCCGTCGATTCTCACCCTCATGGTGGTCTTGTCCAGGAACACCTTGTCGAAGTATTTCGCGAGAATTCGTCGTAGGTCGGTGAAGGTGTACGACCCGGCGTGCACGCTTTGGACTTTGGGTCTGTCACCCCCTTTTGGCGTAGCGTATCTCCACGTCTTTCTTGACGTTGTACAACCCGTTGTAAAGACGGACGGACTTGACGCCCACGCACCACCCGCCGTTCGCGTTATCGACGTAACGAGAGAGTTTGACGGGTTTTTCGATATCCTTCACGAGATAGAACATGCTGTTTTTAATATTAATAAATCTTAACTAAAAAAGAGAATGAATGTCTACGAGTATAGAGAGAATCTAGATCTGTCGTCGTTCGACGTCTACGTCAACGCGACCAAAAAGTTTCGCGCGTCGTTCGAGAACATCTTCGTCAAGTACGACAACCCCGGACGTCTTCGAGGACGGTACGTCGAAGTACTACACCATGCTGAAGCGGTGGTACCCGGCATCCCATCGAGGGATTCTGGCAGAACCAGCTGAATTTTCGCGGTGTGGTGCGCCACGACTGGATGCGGCGTGACGCTGGACATGGGAAACGATCACCTGTCCAAGTCGTTCGTTCTTCCGGTTCCACATCTATTATCAGATCAGAAGAATCCTGCAGGAGATCGCAGCCCCCTTACCCAGCGACGCCGACTTCGAGCACTTCACGAACAACGTCGACGCGTCGGCGTACCAGCGGATCTGTCGCGAATTCGGGGTGCCAGTCGACGCGGACTGGAAGATCAAGGGGACCATCTTCGGGAAATATAACACGAAGTGGTCCACCTTCATCGCGAACCAACTGGAGGGCTTCACGCTTCCAGGTCTGGCCAGACTGGACGCGTCCATCCGGGTCTTCGCCTGGGCGATCCTGGGCTCGAAGGGGGAGACGAGGGCCTCGATCGTGGACGCCGGTGCCACGTCGCTGGACGCCCAGAAGCAGTTCCTGGTCAACGTCGAGGACGCCATCAACCGACCGCTCGACCTGCCCGCCGACATTTCGCGCTACGAAGACTGTCTGAAGTACGCCAATTCCAAACTAGACTACGTCGTCCATCCGGGGCTGTACATGCTGCCCAGCGACATGGCGTTGAAGATCGGCAAGAACATCGTCGGCTACAACAACGAGATCGTGATCGCCCCCGACACCGCGACCATCGGAACGAACACCGACCTCAACGCCAAGACGTTCGCAAAGATTCGATCGCCGCCTCCGCAGATCAAATCGCCACCCCTACGAGTTAAACCTCCACCCCAACGAGTTAAACCACCGCAGAACAAGCCACAGGACGATCACGAGGATCAGAAGACGGCCGTCTTGGCTCTATCGTTACTTTCTTTTCTGGTCTTCGTCGAGTTTCGTTAACAACCAGCCGACGACGACCATGCCCAAGACCCACAGATGTTCTCCCAACCACATCGCCGTCTTGCCGAGCGTCGACAGGATCCAGGACACGATGGCGCCCAATATACCGGGCAACGCCTCGCCGAACTTGACGGCCAGTCTCGCGAGCAATTTACCGATCGCGTCCAGCTGTTTCTTGATCCATTCCTTCGCTCCTCCTCCCTCCTTGTGGGGAGGTTTAGGGGGTGGTGCGGGCGGGGGTGTCCCCGGAAGGAGCAATTCGACCAAGAAACCTATCGTCATACCGATCGCCGTCAGGACGCTGAAGATGGTGATGCCCTGTTCTCTGAACAGATTGGCGATTCTCTCTCTCAAGGGGAGATCGCTGTCGAGTAGTCCCTTGATCGACTCTCTTATGGTATCCAGTTGCGTCTTTAACTGCCCTTTCAGATCTTTAATAGTCTCTCTATACAGCTCGATTACATCGCGCGACTCCTTTATCTTCCCCTCGAGCTCTTCTTTTTTCTCCGGATTGTTTTTGAGATCTTCGGTCCATTCCGTTATCAATCGTAGATGTGTCGCTATTTTACTCGCACTGTTACGTATTTCGCCGCGAAGGGTTTGTAAAGACTTATTCAAACCCTGCAGTTCTCTCAGGGGAAATTCTCCCTCAAAGTCCTCTGCGTGGAGTTGTGTCGATGTATCGACGAGGGTGTCTATACTACCCGATAGGCCTGCTATTACCTCGTCTAGTTGTTTTGCTTGCGTTTCATCATCATCCTTTTTTAATACCTCTTCTACGGTGTCGCTTTTATTTTTTACTTCTTTTACCTCTTGTACAGGAAGTTCCATCCTCATACCCATCGCACTTTGAAAATTAGCCTTATAACGTGATGCCGCATAAAAACCTGTTCTATTTTTATACGTTAATCTTTCCCACACCGCTCCCCATTTTACCCATAAGTCACCTTGTTTCGATGCTTTAAATTCGTAAGAAGCTTTAATACCATGAGGAGATTTGGCTTCTTTCCATTTATTCACTAGTGCAACAGTTTCTTCTTCAGCCGCTACATTCTCAACAACTAGATCGGGAGGCAGATCTTCTCCACCGGCCCAGCTAGGACCTTTCGTATTATCGTAGAAAGACGTCTCCGCAGTATTTCCAGGCTCATCGCCTGTAGTCGAAGGTTTATCTTGCAGTTCAACGTTCTCATATTCGGTGTACCAATCATCATCGTTGCCTCTCGTATCGTCCCATCCTCGATTATCGTTTGGTTTATCATCCATTTTTTATAAAACGCTTTAAATTTTTTATTACGTAATAGAAAAAAGATGATGAATTACGGACATATTCTCGATCCCGATAGGAAATTGCGCACACCCTTCGGCGTGAAGGGTATACGCGAAAAGGTGGCCGTGTCCCACAATCCTGCGAGCATCAAAGAAGACGAAACGTTGACGGTTCGTTTTCCCAATTTGAGCGAGAACCACGTCATCGTCCCTCGCTCCGCGAAACTGTGCTTCAACATGGAAGTATTCGTGGAGGGTGGCGACCTCTCTAAAACGAGTGTTTATAATAATCTGGGACGTAACATCGTCAAGAAGATCGAGGTGAATATATCGGGGAACACCATTCAAACCATCAACGATACCGATAAATTCTTCGTCTATAACGATCTTTGGAAGATGGAACGACGTAACATGGTCTATCAGGGAATACAGAGCGACGATCTCAACAAACTAAGGGCAAAACCCATCAACTATGCAATGCCTCTCGATAGTAACGAATACTACGAGATAGGTGCGGCGTTCGAGAATCGCTTTTGCATTCCCCTGGACTTCGAAATCTTGGAGACGAGCGAACCCTTTTATCAAGCGGGGTTACAAGATCGATTGGAATACATGCTGACGTTCAACGACGCCAAACACGTCGTCTCGACGGACCCCGACGATGCCGATAAAACGATAAGTTACAATGTGTCCAACATCGTTTTGGAATTCCAAAAAATCTGGGACCCCAATCTCGCTCGCAGCATCAAACAGAGGTACGCGGGTCAGCACGTCTATTACTTCAACAACATAATGCGCTATAGCAAGACGAAGATGAGTAAATCAGACCCATCCGTCACTTATCAGATCAACACTCCCGCACACTCTCTCGCGGGCATTCTCTTTCTCTTCAAAGACCCTTCCGTCAAGGATCCTGAAAAGTTTTATAATCCGCGAATCACTAAAGTGGAAACGACCATCGAGGGGATGCCAAACCAACTGTTCTCGGCAGGTATGAAACCTCAAGACCACTTCGACGAGATTAAAAAGTTTTTCCCCTTGAATCGCGAACCCAACACGGAATCGATCGCCAAGGAACTCGAGCTGAGCGAAATGACTCTGGGAAAATATCTCAAAGACCATTTCGGTCTCTGGCTGGATCTGCGAACGACGCCCGAAAACCATCTCCACGGCACGGGTCGCAAGTTACAAAACATCAGCGAAGGCGTTTCCGTCCTCATCGAGAGAACGCCAGAAGTAAATACCAATCCCGTGGACGTTTACATCTTCGTCGTTAAGGACGGACAGATCAACATGTTGGACGGTCGTTTCAAGAGCGTCGTCTCTTAAGAAAAATTAAAATCCCATAAGAAAAAATGTTCATGCGAGAAGCACACGCCGCCATGATCGTGGGGGCCACGGGATGCGGGAAGACGGAATTCGTTCTCGATCTGCTGGAAGACGAATACAGAGACGTCTTCGATCACATCGTCATCCTGTGCCCCTCCATCGACTTCAATCGAGCGTACAAATCGAGAAAATGGATCGGAGAAGACGTCAAACATCCCAAAGACAAACGCGTCGTCATCGTCAATCCCGTCTCCAAGACCGGCGAAGAATTGCTGCAGGACTCCTTGAGACACTTTTACGACCTATACAAGGGAACGCCCACGCTCTACGTCATCGACGACTGCTCGGCCACCAAACAGATCAAGAAGAAAGCCGACGCCCTGTCCATGATGGCCTTTTCGGGGCGACACGCCAATCAATCCGTCTGGATCCTGTCGCAGCGATACAACAGCGCGTCCAAAGACTTTAGATCCCAGATCAAGTGGGTGGCGCTCTTCTTCACCAAAGACAAATTCAGTTACAACGAATGTCTGGACGAAAACGACGTCGTGCCCGAAGAGGAAAGGAAACGGCTCAAACACGAACTGTCGCAACGCAAACACTCCAAACTGATCTTGCGGACCGAGCAACCGACGGACTATAAGTTCGTCGAATGAAGTAGTAGTATTATATATTTTTTACGTAAAAAAATATATAATAATAATTATTCTACATAATATTCCAACACTAACTGACCCCAATCCACGTCGGGGTCCCAGGGATCCGCGTTAGGATCGTGACTAATCACCTGATTATAGTGATACCACGATTCTTTCCGATCCCAATTCACGTTGGGGTCCCACGGTTCGTTAGCTTGCCACTTCCACATACAATTATGGTAGTGACATTTATTATTCCAGTCCACGAAAGGATCCCAAGCTTCTTTAACCTGGATCTGGTCGTTATATTGAGTCCAAATATCTTTATTAAACCAGTTCACCGTAGGATCCCAAGGCTCGGGGCGGTGCGATTCGTTATAGCGATTCCACACCTTAAGATTTAGGTTATAACAAGGAGGGTATTTGGACGGATCGATGTTCATCGATCTCCGTCGCCAATCGATTTGAGGTTTCCAGACCTCCTCCCTCTGAAACTCGCGATTATAACGAAGCCAATGGCATTTGTTGTACCAGTGGACGTCGTCGGAAAATTCATCTAATTTCGTCTCCCAAATATAACATTGACGGTAGTAATCGTTGAACCAATCCCGATCGGCGTCCCAGGCCTCTTTATCTCGATAATAGCAGAACCAATACAATTTGTTTCGCCAATCGACTTTCTTCAACCATCTCCCTTTTCCTCCGAGAACGCGAAATAACGACCAATACGTACGACGTATAGCCAATCTTCTTTCTTCATCGTCTTCGGATAGGAAATGTAATTCCCATTGATGATCCTCGACGAGTTCCTCGTAATATAATCTCTTGAGACTTTTCGGCGCATCGTCCCTCATCTGTTTTTTCTCGTCTATGGCACGAACGCATAGTTTCTGTAAACTCATCATCTTTTTTATGACTTTTCGAGTTTTCTTAACGGAAAGTCATATAAATTACTTTTTCTTCTTATATTTCAGATAAAAGTAACGACCGCGCTGCCTGCGACCGTCGCAGGTCGGACACGTCGTGTGGAGACACGCGTCCGACATCCAACACTTGCACGACTCGCACAATTTCAACGGCTCGAAATCTCGAAGCTCCATCTTTCTGTGATGTCGCCAACAGAAGATGGAATCTGGGAGAGGAGGATGAGGACAAAAGTAGGAACGTCGACCCGAACGAGGCATCATACACACCGTCACGTCTTCGACGGTGAATCCCACGCTCTTGAACATCTTTTCCAGAGACATGATTTTTTCTAATAAAAACTTTTTATTTATTAGAAAGTCTAGGTTTTTAAACGTCTTCATCGTCCGATTCGGCGTCTATCGGACTCGCGAACGCCATCGGTCCGGCGGGGGGTGACGTCGGGGGGATTCCCCCCGGGGGTTTTTGCTATTTTTAGTCGGGTTCGGGGTCATCGAGTGCAAAGTGGCACCGTACTGTCAAAATACAACACACACATGTGTGTTGTCAGGAATGAAATAAAATGAAAAAAAACTATGCAATTACTTTTACATGGATTAGATAAACATACGAATTCTAATGCCGTTAACAGAAAGGTACGGAAGTCAGTTAGTGTCATGGGAAGTTTTTTAATTCGTTATAACGACTTAGTTAACACGTTATAATGACTTAACTTCTCAATGTAACGACTTAATTGAGTTAATGAACTCGTTATTACCAATTAGCTTTTTTCCTATAGCTATACACTCGGTGTCACATCCAAACTTTTTTTACAGTTTATAGATATGTGGAACCAGTTGTTCATCTTTTGGTTAAATTTAACCTCAGGTTAAATATAGCCTTTGATTAAATATGGTAACCAAGGGTTATATAACCTAGTCAATCTTTCAGCCATTTCGAAATCCTAAACCTTAATTGATTAAAATAAATAACCGAGCTTCAAAGTTTGGATTTACTTTCCATATTTAACCGATGGAATTCAACCAATTATTGAGCACCAGAATTTAACCAAAGGTTAAATTTTAGAAATGGATATGAATTATTGGAGGATTATGCAAGATGACGAGGAATCAGACAGTTTTTTTCTGATTGGTTAAATGCTCTGCGATGCTTGTTGAAATATGAGATTCGAAATTTGAAAGAAGCAATGGTAAAACGCTATCTTCCTATGTTGAGTCACCCAGAAGTTATTGCTAAGATGCATATACAAAATGTATTTCAATCAGCATTTAGTGTAGAGCGATTTAGTGGGTAATCATTTTGTTTCGTTAATTCCGGAGTGAATTAGCTTTTCCTGATAATTTTGTTTGATCAGATACACTTTAAGTTCTTGTTGACTGTTTACTTGAAGATTTTCATTGATGATATTGATACATATCCGTGTTAAACAGTAGGTTCTCTATGGGCATGAGACAGGCGACAAGAACGGGAATCTAGTTATTAGTGTGTATGCGTTTACTTACAATATCGTGGTTAAGACAAGCATGGAAATCTAGGTATTGGTGTGTCTAGGTATTAGTGTGTATGCGTTTACTTACAATATCGTGGTTAAGACAAGCATGGAAATCTAGGTATTGGTGTGTCTAGGTATTGGTGTGTATGCGTTTACTTACAATATCGTGGTTAAGACAAGCATGGGAATCTAGGTATTGGTGTGGCGTTTAGTACACCTATAGTATTTTTACCTTTAGCTACTATCAAACATAGTAAGTGAATGTGAACATTCACTAGTTTTTTTACTTGATCGATAAAATTTTAATAGATAGAAACTCAAAGTAGTCAATTCTAAAAGTAGTAACTTTGAATAAAACTAGAGAATAAGTTCAGTTAGACTTCTGGGGGCTCATTTGGCATCCGAACCTCGAAGAGTCAACATCGTCAGAAAAAATTCTATGGTAAGTGTTTCAATTCTTTATTTTATATACAGAAGTACAAAAACGCTATAAAATAATACAGATACTGTTCTCACTGTCTGAATGTTGATACTTGTTGAAACGACGTAAGTGAACAACTTCATACTTCACAACTTTGTCACTTTGTCACTTGTGTCATTTTGAGACTTCATAACTTAGAACATTGCACACATTGCAAACTTTGAGAACGGTACACACATGATCACTTTGGCAAACTTTGAAACATGAGAACGGTACAGACTTGATCACTTTGGCAAACTTTGAGAACGACATACACACACTTGATCACTTTGGCAACCTTTGAGTACGTTACACACTTTCATGTTCTATGTATCTCTCAGCTGGCGTGAGATTAGTCAGTACCTGAAAAACTAGATATCCCATGATTCCATAGCCAAGATGGCTATCCTCCCTATACTTCCTGTTTTTATTTCCCACTCTCCCTCTCTGGTTTAGTGCATACAGACCATATAGAGTAATCTCTCTTTTGTTCCATCCCTATAGTCTATACAGAGTGATCTCCCTTTGTTTCACCTATACAATCTATACAGAGTGATGTTTTCCTATAGAGTCTATACACACTGATCTCCCCTTTGTTTCACCTATACAATCTATACAGAGTGATGTTTTCCTATAGAGTCTATACACACTGATCTCCCCTTTGTTCCACCTATACAGTCTAAACAGAGTAATCTCCCTTTTGTCCTACTCATACAGGCTACACAGAGTGATCTCCCCTTTGTCTCATCTATACAGTCTATACAGTGATCTCCCCATTTGTCCTACTCATACAGTCTATACAGAGTGATCTCCCTTTGTACATTCTCATTACTCTACAAGTCTTAGTACAAGGATAACATGTTTAAGTTAGACTGACGGGTACGACCTCGGCCTACCGCTTCTCGCGCTTGCGCACTTGATACAGGGTAGTTAACCACTCCGACTGTGGCGACACCTACTACTGGATTCACAAACCTGGAAAAACCCAAAGTTTCGGTTCTAAAAATAGATTCACTCTCATCCCAAACCTGGAAAAACCCAACTTCTATCTTTAGCTGTTGACTTCTCGTAAACTCACGTGACCTCTCGTGACCCGAACCTGTTGCAACGAAGGCTCCCATGGGCTCGTTATCCAAGATGGCCGCCCCCACAACTTCTCACTTCGAATTGACCAATCAGGAACCAGTATTCTGATGATGTCATTCAACAGTGCCACTAGTGGCGCCCCCTAGCGGACAAATTCACATCTGCACGGCAGGGAGCTGCCTATAACCACTATCCCAAACACTCTTTAAAGAAGAACCTATGTTTTATATGTTATCAATAATATTATCTTAAACAAAAAAAAGGATTTGTCCTCAGCAGAAAGTTCTGATATTTAAACAGCTACATGTAACGAGTTGAATCTATTTATAGCAATTGTAACGCTAACTGTAGATAACACAGACTGACTTAGTCAGCCTTGTGGTATGCCTATTAAATTAAGATATTGAGGTCAAATAATGTAATTGACACTTCAAGCATACTGAAAGGCTGCCAAAGACAGCTAAAATCACTGGCAGTCTTTCTAAAATGCTCGCAGACTCTTTGCAACATGCTGGTAAAATTAAATGTATGACCACTAAGGGACTGTGCACAAATGTTTCATTTTCTGTCAGACAAAAGTTTGGAATTACAACTCCAGGTAGCGCTGCTGTCAGGTGGGTAACCTGACACTTCATAGTCAAGTTTCTTTAAAACCCATACTTATTCTCTTCTTATCCAAAACACGGAAAATCTGTCAGTACAGGTCAGTCTTTAATATATGACCTCTCATATTTGGTCAACAAGAAGAACTTAATAGTTATGCATTTAAGGACCCATAGAAGAAATTTTGTCTAAATCAGTCCATAAATTAAAAGGATCCAAAATGGTACTTCCCCTCAAAATCACAAGATATGTTGCTATAACTTTGGTGTGTTTACCATAACGTATCCAAAGATGATGATCCTAGACAGAAGTGTCTAGAAATATATATCATTTTGCGAACTTCGTCACCTTGGAACCTTCATTTCTAGGGTATAATTTTCTTCAGACACCTGTCCTGATAAGGCAATGGTTAACATAGTTGAAGGGGGTATTGATCTATTATGTATTCATGTATAAGGTATCAATTTTCTTCTTGAATAGTTCATAAACATAAGAAATAAACATTTCTTTAAAATAAGAAATAAACAATATATAAAGTTGGCGCAAAATTACTATTTCCCGCATGTTCTGTAATAGATACACCCCTCAGTCAAATGTACCACCCATGCGTTCCATAAATCAGTGTGTGAAATCTATTTCACATATCAGTTAGCAAGGTGTTTTACAAAATAATCTCACGTTTGTCTTTTAGCCCACAAATTTCATGACTAACTACATTTTATCTGGTTATCAGAGTTGTCAATCCCTTATAGTTAACTTTTTATCATTCTTCTGACTCATTTTAATTTTCCATTTTCTCTTCTGCTTACGGAGGTGAGTCACCCTTCAGAATAACTCAAAATAAGACTGTGTTTCTTTGATGTATTTCTATAACGATGTAAAACGTGTTCATAAATTCAGGTACATGTGTGTGTGTTGTCATGAATGAAATGAAAGAAACTATGCAATTACTTTTACATGAATTAATTAAACATACGACTTTCAATGCCATTAACAGAAAGGGGCAAATAAACTAGCAATTGAATTTCAACTCGACCTAGATGTTTCAGATGCTATATATAGATCGTGATTCACTTTCATGAGGAAATAAAAGCAACATCATGAGAAAATAAAAGCAACATAGACACCATGTATTGAACTAGATATATTTAGAGTAGGATCATTTCCATGAAATCAATATAAAGATATACTGTAATGTTCTATGTCATTTTGATTTGAAATTAATTTGACTACCACGTATTGCATTCTCAAGAGATGTTATATAATGTTAATAAATGTGAAATCGTTTAATTTACTTAGTAGGCCACCATATTAAATTATTTCGTGAAACAATTAAAGTGTATCCCAAACGCTATTTACAACTTTTTTAAAAATTGTTAGTTTATGATGCAAAAATGCATTTGTCGAAAATTTGAAGTCGATCCGACGTCTCGTTCCGGAGATATAAGAGTTGCGATTTTTTTTTTCACCTGCGGGAAATCCAATCAAGAGAAAAATCTGAAAACTTCAAATGACCGTGACGTTATCCAAGAAACATCCGGTACAACAAGCATTGGTGGGTATAGAAAAAGTGGGCAAGTTAGTCTAGATCAGAATCCAGTTTGGAAGTTGATTTTATACTCAATCCTGAAGTGACGATGAAAGAGATTCTCATGATAATTACGGGATTTTAAGTGTTTCGTTTACAATAAATGTAATTAATTCAGCGGAGAAGTATGTGCCAAAGATATCTTTATAATCACCGCTGTGTATAGAAATACTAGTGTCCGGTGTTTCCCAACTTGGCTTTTGTGTACAATACCCCATTGATGTCGAGGAATCACTTACAGTATACAAGACACGTGAAATAAAACGTTAGATTTGGAATAAGTTTGTAAATAAACTTATTATTAATAGTATTTCCGAACAGGCGTATGTTAAAATATATATGTGACAATTCTTTTGGATGCATTTGACAAAGGTATCATTATCTTTACAAAAGTTTATTGAAGATTAATTCATGGTATTGATAACTAAAAATATTAAAATAAAAAAAAAACAAGAAAACAGAGAGAAAATAAGTCAACTAAAATTCAAACCATCCATTGCCATATCAATGGTCAGTAAAATCAGCGATAAATTAACAACGTGTCAAAACGTACATGTACATTAATGTATATCTTTCTCTCTCTTTCATCACAAACAATTATATATCAATTGTTAAAATATATATGTAAACGTCATTTACGGGTGAATTAAAAAAATATATGCATATAACCAAATTTTAATGGAGTGTTTATGAGAGAGAGAGAGGGGGGGAGAGGCAGTGTGTGTGTGTGTGTGTGTTTCACCGTTTTGTACAACGGATACTTTTGCTACAAAATATTTAGATATCTATTTATCTATTTTACATTACATTAGCAACATATATAACACTTTCTAAGCGGACGTACGAAAATTAAGAGTGAAATTCTGCTATTCAGTTTAATGTTCGGTGATTTATTTTCTTTTAATTTTTGTTAAAAAAGTTCGTATAAAATATTTTTATATATAATTTGATAGAAACTGCCATAATTTACAATAAAACTTGCATTTTGATGCAAACTTACTAACAATAACAGATACATTTTTAATGTGTGGTATTTCTTAACTTTTTAATTTTTGTGAATTGTAGAAAATATCTTTTTTAAAGAACAGGATAGAAAAGTAATAGTAAACTAAATAAAATACATTTTGAACCGAAAATAAGGAAATTCAGGAAGAAAAAATACCGTTTAGTGTTTTATAAATTAATCTATTAATTAATTAATTAATTTATAAATTTATTTATTTACTTATTTATTTATTTTTCTATTCATTTATTTATGTATCTATTCATTTATTTACTTTATTTCGGTACATTTTAGATAATGTGTTAGGAAATGCAATAATCCACTGTTAGGTGTTTAAACATATCCCTCCATAAGCTACATCTGAAACCGGACAGATTTGAAAATCAGCACGTAATAATTTTACGAATCTAGTCCTCAACTGTCTTTTTATCTTTTGGAAATTTGTGAACAGCGATATGTTATGTCGCTATACTAGTAATACTGTAGGCTAATGGTTTCCTTAAATGACGTTGCAGACCTAAAGCCCTTCGCGAGAATTTTATAGGTTGGCAAACAGGATTTAGTTACCTTTTGCTAAATATCTCTGGAACGAAATATCGGATTGACTTCAAATTTTCAACAAATGCATTTATGCATCATAAACAAACATTTTTTGAAAAGTTGTATATAGCGTTTGGGGTGCACATTAATTTGATTGAAAATTTCCTATTTAGTTACTGTCGTTTAAATCAATGATCGATGAGTTTCAGTATTTGTAAAATATTGCAAGAATGTATTGAAGAATGCAAATGTTTGAGTAAAAAGTGGGATGATGATAATTGTAATGTCATCGCGTAAAACGTCTGATTATGTTGATCTAGATGTCGATGGGGCCTGTATAGTCGGGTGGTTAGAGCACCGTAAAATATCTCACCCACTGACAGCGCAGATTTGAGGGGAATTCAAAGTAGGGTGGAAAATTATTAATTTTTTAATCGTCTTCATTTAAGTTTAGAAGATGCCCAAGTAAATAATGACAGAAAAGTGTACAAAAACCTGGTTCCACAAGTCTGTTTAAAGCACCCGGGGTATCGAGACTGTTTGTTTGAAGGTAAATCACCTTTTTCTATTGCTATAAGAATGTTCTGAGTTCTGTTACCTCTCTGTTAAGTAATTCCCTTCACATACTCAAGTTCATTGTCTTTTTTTCTGGAAATACATATCAATATTTTCTTTTACAAGTGAACATCTCTGTTTACGTTAACTTAATGACTTTTTGCGGATCTTGGTCCTCTTATGACACCATAATACCAACAACACTATATATCCTAGTGTACCCGATCGAAACGAATTATAAAAAACACTAAAATGCACAAAAAGATTAAAATAACATAAATATCATACACACACACACAAAAACCTTGTACCTGGTTTTTGGTATCAGCTGATAATCTTATACTAAAGTAACATTTGGCACTGATAACACCATTCCAAAGTTTTTGCAAAGCTAAGATAGTCATCTGTTTAAAATGGTTACTCTTAGACGGATTTCGGCTATACTTTTAGATTTATTATTTGACCTTGTATGATACTACTTTCTCTTTAGAAATACATATACATTTTAAATTGGAGCTCAACTGATGCAGTCTAATTTACAGAAACGATCGTATTGAGCATTATAACTTTGGTATTATGTTTATGATATTTCTAAACACTAGGGCGTTGCCACTGCTGGTGGACCGTTTGAGTCCCCTAGGGTATAACGTAGTACCTGGTATTTCGGTACCAGCTGATAATCTTATACTAAAGTAACATTTGACACTGATAACTCCATTTAAATTCCAAAGTTTTTCAAAGCTAAGATGGTCATCATTTTACAGTGGTTACTCTTAGACGGATTTCGGCTATACTTTTAGATTTATTATTTGACCTTGTCTGATACCACATTCTCTGTAAAAATACATATACGTTTTAAATTGGAGCTCAACTGATGAAGTCTAATTGACAGAAACGATTGTCTTGAGCATTATAACTTTGGTATTATGTTTATAATATTATATAATATAAAATACATAATATAATAAAAGACATTATAGACACAGACGGTAAATATAACAACTAAGCTATACGACAAACGCGACTATTTCTGCTATCCCATCGTAAATTTTCCACATTTAAGTAGGAACATCCGGCAATCACCTGCATATGGAGTTTATATTTCACAAATTATCCGATATGCCAAGACCTGTTCAACATATGAACATTTCATATACAGAGGGAACTACTCACTGACATATTATTGACACCGGAATATCGAAAGCCGGTTTTGTGTCAACCTTCCGCAAATTTTACGGTCGGTATAATAGTCCTGTTTGCGATTACTCTGTTTCACTAAGTGAAATGTTGAGTTGCCTGTTCGGTAGCGGTTGTTGAGATGTATATCCTGGACATCCTACAAATTTATAATTTGGCATCTGAGATTTTTTATTTTATCAAAATAGAAATCAAACCGACGAACAATTATAAGAACTTAACGACCAACGAAACAGAGAGAAATGTGGATAAATTAAACATATGTGAATAAAATAAAATAAGCGAAAACAGTTTAAATTGCAACAATCTACAAGTTTGATTTAGTCAGGTCAGTTAAAACACGTTAAATTTACATGCTGTAACGTGGAGCTAAAACAAATCTGTCAAAAACAATACAGAAATGACAGCATTCGGGTGAGTTCGATGCACCATTATTTCGTACCAAACGGATACGAATTTTATGAACGATTTTGGTTTCGAGTTTGAATTCAGTATTCTTTAAAATGTGTCGGTGTGCGATACACGTTATTATTAAGAGAATGGTGACAACTGGTAATAAACTTAATGTTATCGAGGAAGTTGTTATATCGGTGTCAGTTTTGGACTAACCAGCTTTACACACGGTTCATTCATAGAAAATAAAAATTCGTTAGCATATCACGTGATATGTAATACACACATATCATCCATAGGCGTACTGTATAGGTCTACTCTATATTATATACACAGGTATGGGAGAAATGTATATAGATATTATCCATGTTTCGTTGTATTTCAGTATGTTTTCAGACTTATCAATACAAGTCATGTATTTACAATTCAAAGACGAAATAATGGTGAACAGTTGTATAGGTAGCAATACAATTACACGGGAAACTTTGGTGTCCATCTCTAAGCAAATAAAGAACAGGTAAAAAGTATGCATACATCAGCTAGATCAATTGTATTTGGCACAGGTAACTTAGGATAAAATATGCATGATATTTCAACAAATCGATACATTATCTTATGTTACCAGATTAAATGTATTACCAGTAGCAAAATCCATAACTAAGGATTAATATTCCATAACTACAGATTAATATACATACATTAAGTTCCAGTCCCAAAATATACAGGCGACTTTTGCACAAAGACTATTTTATATGCTTTAAATTTAAACAGGTCATTGCAAGTTGACGTGTGTATACATTTCACCGAATTGACATTCTCACCGAACTTGTGAGGTTTCCATGTATTATTTCCGACGGGTGTGGCATGCGGCCAGGGGAGGCTGACTCCTTCTTGACATCTGGTTCTATCCCGTTTGGGATTCGCTATTGTTCTTCATGTTGAGACCGTTTACACATCTAATTTGTCGTATTCTAATGGACTTTGAGTTTCGATGATCAATGGGTACTTCTTCATTTTTACATTGTATCTTTACTGATTCCATGCTGAAAAACCAATACCATCCTCATTTTATAATCCAGTGATGTATGTCCTCTAAGATAAGTATATATCTACATGTCATAGTCAGAATCTTCAAATATGGTTGTCGTTGTTAGTATCCTCAGATATTGTTGTCCTTGTAACTGCCCTCAGATGTTGTTGTCGTTGTTACTGTCCTCAGATGTTGCTGTCGTTGTTAGTATCCTCAGATATTGTTGTCGTTGTTAGTATCGTCAGATATTATAGTCGTTGTAAGTATCCTCAGATATTATTGTCATTGTTAGTATCCTCAGATATTGTTGTCGTTGTTAGTATCCTCAGATAATGTTGTCGTTGTTAGTATCATCAGATATTGTTGTCGTTGTTAGTATCCCCAAATATTGTTGCTATAATTAGTATCCTCATATATTGTTGTCGTTTTTAATATCCTCAGATATTATTGTCGTTGTAAGTATCCTCAAATATTATTGTCGTTGTGAGTATCCTCATATATTATTGTCGTTGTAAGTATCCTCAGATATTGTTGTCGTTGTTACTGTCCTCAGATGGTGTCGTTGTTACTGTCCTCAGATATTATTGTCATTGTTAGTATCCTCAGATATCATTGTCGTTGTAAGTATCCTCAGATATTGTTGTCGTTGTTACTGTCCTCAGATGTTGTCGTTGTAACTGTCCTCAGATATTATTGTCATTGTTAGTATCCTCAGATATTGTTGTCGTTGTTACTGTCCTCAGATGTTGTTGTCGTTTTTAGTATCCTCAGATATTGTTGTCGTTGTGAGTATCCTCAGATATTATTGTCGTTGTTAGTATCCTCAAATATGGTTGTCGCTGTTAGTCTCCCCAAATATGGTTGTAGTTTTTAGTATCCTCAGATATTGTTTCTTATAATTAGTATCTTCAAATACGGTTGTTGGGGTTACGTATCCTAAAATTTTGTTGCAGTAATTAGTATCTTCAATATGAATATTGATAACATCCTAAATATGGTTGTGGAAGTTTGTATCCTTCTACATAATTAGGTTTTATGAGACAAGGCTTTTCATTCTAGAAATTTTTAATCATAATTTATTCCTCAAAGAGCTATATCAATTTATTGGACAAAATCAATGCATCAACAGTATAATACAACAGGAGAATGATTAAACCAATGGAAAACCCAATCTATTTTTACTACCTAGTCAGATATTTAACATAATGGACCTGTATATGTCTAATAAGGTAAGATGTACCTACAACTACATATGTGTGTGTGTGTGTGTGTATGTGTGTACAATCCGGATACAAATATGCACACACACACACACACTATATATATATATATATATATATATATATATATATATATATATATATATATATATATATATATATATATATATATATATATATATATATATGTGGGGGGGGCACCTCACTTGTGAATGTTTTTATATTTTATCGCTTTTGAAGATGTTTGGAGTATTTGTTGGTTGGTGATTAGTTTTCAAATAACTGTGTGAAGTACCAGCATGCGTATGTTGCTTTGCAAGATATATATCACCGGTGATAAGAAGTATCTTTAAAAATACCCTGTGGCAACTAACTCTGACAGAAATCTTACAACCGTGAAATGTAGGTCACAAATAACAGACACTCTCCTCACATATTCATATTTCATATTTTATCTATAGTTCAAGTACCAATTTTGTACCGGTCTATATTGCTAAAGCGATAGGTGAAAAACTTTACATGCCCATTATATTTGATATTATATCTCATATATATTCCAAAGAGACCGTCTGGTGGTCAGAATAACAAATGCATGTGTAAAATTGCAACAATCTTGCCAAACGTAACCCGTAATATCAGTAATATGTGCCATACTTTGTGTATTGCAAATTAACTTTCGGTATTTTTTTACGAAGATTACCGAGTGACCAATAAACAAGAGTTAATTGCAGTTAATATAGATTCTATTCTTATTACTCTTAGCGTTATTTTCGTACATCATTATTTCATACCTAAATCCGGGAAAGTTTGTCTATTTCGTCGTTTCAAAACATTCGTTTTAGATAGGTTATTTACCATGCAACTTGAATGAATATTAGAATTAGAATATTATGTCTGGTATGACCCCAAGAGAGTGTTAAGTGACATTTGCTGGAAGGGGGGGGGGGTGTTGAAAAAAGTGATTCAAACAAAAAATGCATATAAGAAAACTTATGAAAACATGCAACTTGAATGAATATTAGATGAGTTAATACAGAAAAAAATATAATTGATACTTTATAATTACCTTTACAGGTACTTGAGTATGATAATTAGATAAAAATCTCTTATTGGACAATATTTCCTGGATTTAAGAAATTGAAATATTCCTTCTACAGGTTAAAATGTTGATAGATTATGAAAAAATGTTAAAGGGCCCTATTTCTACAGAATTTTTTTTACTTACAAATTATCTATTACCCAAATTTAACACAATATGACCTAACCACAATGTGTGGAAATTCTTGTGTACAGATCAGGGAGAGGGGGAGGGGGATTTAAATTAATTTTTATACTGTTTTCAGTGTATATGGCATGATGAATTACTTTACTCATGAGACTTAAATGCTGAAATGCAGTTTAATACAATTTTCTTAAAAATGAGATGGTTCTTACCCTTCAGATACAGTACATATATACAGCTAAAGGTACAAAAATACACTGCACCAGTAAAATGACATGGTCCAATATGTAGATTTTGCCCTCAAAAGAAGAAAATCAACCAGTCTTTACCTCAAAAAGGTCTGTCTGATTTTAATTCAAATGAGTTAAAATTTACAATAGAAACATCATTTCCAAAATATTTTGCTAAAATTAGTCACAATGCATAACCATAACTATATGATTTTTTATAAAAGAACATGTGCATGTTTGTAGGAGAGGGTGGGGGTATACTTGAATTTTTCAAGTACAGATGGAATTTTGACCAATAAATGATAAAATATTAGTTCTAGGTGTAATATAAAACATACAGATAAAATTAAGAGATCTCAATATGCAACAAATGCATAATAATGTGTGTAGAGGCAGCACACCTATTAAATTTGCACCTTGTGGACCCCCAACAGGTGCCCCATTTCATAGAGACCCTCAAATCTGTTTAAAAGTATGAGTAAAAGTGAATGAATTGCAACTTAGGTGATAAAAACGAGAGAAATGACTTATTTTAAGGCTTCATCCGGCCTACATGTGTCAAATGCGCATTTCTCTATAGGACAGACACCACCAAATATTTTCCCATAGGCCTCAATGCTAATTTACAAAACTTCAGGTCACTGTCACTCCCAGGTTTATTAAATCTGGGTCAAATAAGTACCCTGTGCTGAAAGATCAATATTTTTGATAACAAAATATGCAATCAAAAGTATAGGTTGCCGTTGCATTTCTACTTCAAATTTTCACTTGTTTACAACTCGTAGTATTCCGCACCAAAGGAAAATATCTATTCTCATATGACCCCTCCCTTTCAATTTTCATTCGTCAACCCTATAATTTCCAAAGTACTACCAATATTCATGTATCTTTTTTATCACCTTAATTTCACTTATTAATGGCAAAACTAATTTTTTCATTTAATGACCAATCAGATCTCTGGGCTCATTTGGGTGTCCAAAATGTCTGCGCCCATGTTGTAAACAAAGCAGGTGTTTTTCCTGATGGTTTAATGATAATAAAGAGAATTCAAATTACGTCATATTTAGCAACCAAGGCTGAAATTATTCCAATGGACCATTTTCGAAATGTTCCATTCTGTCAGTTATGTCGGAATAGTTTGAACTGAGATCACGTGACTTTGACTGAAAGTCGGGCATGGTCATTTCCGCTGATGTAATATTTACATTGACGACTTTCAGTGTCCGCTGATTGGTTGTAACTATGGTAATTTGTATTGATAAATCCGAGTTTCAATCAAAGAAGGGCTACTTTCATTCATTCGGCAGTCCAGAGGTCCGAGGTTTGTTATGTCGTCCTCTAGTGCTTCCGTTCTTTTATTTATTTATGTAAGCGTATATGACTGGATGAAACCATTAAAAAAGCGACTCACATTTAACCATTATCACTCTTAATTATTCATGAAAAAGAACACCCAAAATATTATGAAAATCTTTCTGTGCAGGAATTAAACATTAAATGTAAATCGAGATTGTTTTTGTTTCGAATTTTCGAATTTTCACATTTAATGTTCAACACAACCATAATTGTATAATATCTTGTCTCGGTTTATCTGCGAGTATTTAAGTTATGATAAATGCTCTCTCTTGTAAAGACCACATGTGTCATCACTTTCCTGTAGGCTATTTTTCAAATATGACACCAAACACTGCATACCATCCATATTTCATGACATATATACGATAATTTGCTAAAACGGAAGGCGTGTTGCCCAACTTTTTTTCTTTGACACCGCACACTATTATGATGAACCATGACGGAAAACATTTCGAAAAAGGTCAATTTACTTTGTACAATTTTTCTGATTATTTTGTCTGGGGGATTTTAGTAAAGTAACATTAATTGCGGGGAATATTTGCCACTGTAAAACTTCAAACATACGTTATTACTTTTCATTGCGATGCCCATAATCTCGAAAAAACAAAACGTGCTATAAACGAGACTTCATGTGGCAAAGTAAATACAAAAAACGGACCGGAATATATGAATTAATGAATTTAGCAGGTTTATATATAAAACTTATAAATATTTTAAAGTCGTATTATTGTTGAAATTTAATTTAATAAAATCATAATTGACCGCTCATATTCTTTGCCTACTTTTTACTGATGATTTACAGGACTAGAGGACTCACATATTTTTGTTGCAATTATTTCTGTGATTATACATCCTGATCGATATTATTTATAGTAAAAACGCAACACTGAGATTGATATCATATTGTCTTTAGTACAGTTGATTCTCTATCTTTTGTAAAGTTTATATGATCTTCATTATATATTTAGGTTAACTCCGTAATTTAATTCAAAATTCGGAATGTAT
This sequence comes from Atrina japonica, assembly GCA_030159075.1. Lineage (NCBI taxonomy): Eukaryota > Metazoa > Mollusca > Bivalvia > Pterioida > Pinnidae > Atrina > Atrina japonica. The sequence continues at coordinate 201,239 of BROG01000028.1, read as the reverse complement.
GTAGGGAGTGGGGTAAAATTCATAGCAATGTAAATGCCAGCACGTAGGGAATATCATGACGCCGAGGTCATTTTCGGGGACTTGGTTTTGAATTCTTCTCTGTCATCTAGAATTCCATGAAATAGTCACAAGGAAAATATCTATTTCCTATATCATGTTTAAGAGAAGAACGAACCACAAACAAAGTATTTCGGTTAATAGTATGAAAGTCTACCTGAATCACTTTATTTAAATTCGACTAAGATTTATTGAGTAAAATTGCATACCGTCAACTCGGGTTTACATACTGACACCTTACTGTGATATATATATGTCAAATATAATGACAAACTTAAAAATGAGTCTCTGGTTAAAAAGCTCTGAAATATCTCACAAGAATAGTTCTAACATTAGATATGCTTATAGTGCAATTCATATTATGAGGTTGGGTGGAGTTACTTTTTGATTATACTACGGATTTTTCTATTCATTTTCAGTTATAACAAGGTTCATGAGAAAAACGTTTTAGTCCTCACTGGATACTCTCTTATGTATGGAGAAAAGTAAGGACGATTACTCTTGTTAGTGATATTTTAATGTCGTTATGATTTATCACTTATAATTCAAACTCGGTGAGGTCAAGAACGGGTTTGCGAGATTCCAACCCGCCAGGTTACATAGATTTTACTATTAGTATGTATACTAATGCCTTGTATAATTAAAGTTAACTCTGGGTGATCACTATATTTGACTTTACGCATACTCCTTTCGACTCCTTTGTACACATAACAGTAAATAGTTTATTTCCTCAAATTCCCTGCATGCCTGTCAGCCGAAAGTGGTCCACAACCAGTGGCAATGACCTAGTGATTATAAATATTATAAACATAATACCAAATCTGCAATACTCAAGACGATCGATTCTGTCAACTTAGACTTCATCAGTAAAGCTCTAGTTAAAAAAAACAGAATACTAGAATGACAAAGGAAGGGTTGTGATATTTCCTATGGTAAAATGAAAGTGGAATTCCCCTATACCGAATGAAATACATTAAAATAAACTTTGTGTTGCTTTCCACCAGATAATAAGTAATAGTTGATGCTCTCCGATCCTCTAACACGCCATTGAGTATATGTGCTCTACTTTAATTGCACAAAAGATTGTAATTCTGTAAGATTTTCAACAAGGAAGCTCTCTCTCTCTCTCTCTCTCTCTCTCTCTCTCTCTCTCTCTCTCTCTCTCTCTATATATATATATATATATATATATATATACTAATATTGTGAAACGTTTGACGTTTAGCTATCCAATATAACGTTCAGGGAATAAATAACTGATGACTGAATTTGCCCCGGCTCATTATAAAACTTTTCAATATTTTTTTCATTACGCATTATAATTATTTATCCTTGTTGAAGAAGTAAGTATGACCTTTTTACACCGCTTTGAAACACATACACACGTAAAGCTAATAAATGTGAAGGAAGTAGAGGCCATTTTTGTCAATGGTTGATGTGTAAAGAGAGATGTGATCAAACGAGACAATTGACCTCGTCCCACCTCATACTAATTGATCAGTTAACCTAGACATATTTTGAAACAATTCCAGTAACAGCAGACGATATTCCGTCTTCCAATTGAAATTGATGTATAGATACCTACCAGTTAGAAAAAAAATACGAAATAGCATTCATGAGATAGAAATATTATGTGCAAGAAAAACAGTGTGGAATAGGTAGAGTTGTACAAGCTTACAAGTTAAAATGTGAACCATGCAAATGATACCACTTATTCAACAGGAGCGTACAAATCGTAACTTCCTCCAGCTTAGTTTTTATTATTGATTTATAAAGAGCTTGGATATATAATCCTAATATTTCCCGTTATATTTCCCTCATGATAGTTGTTTTGTTATTTTCCTTTTCTATTTTGATTTATATAAAAATAAAGGAAATATTGACTATATCAAGATATCACCAGATTTTGCTGTTTCTCAGTTCATAATCTAGAAAATTCGATACATAAGCGGAAGGTTTCGAGTACTGGGGTACTGGGAAACTTAAGTATAAGTCTAAGACGTAAACCTAAATGTGATATTACGTCTACACATAATTAGAAATTTACAAACGTATCCGTAAGTCCGCTAGCACACAAGAGTCCAAAGAGAAAGAGGTCGTAAGTCTAATACATAAGACCATTATTTCCATTAGAAACGGACATTTTCGCCTCCGTAATACCATCTAAGTGTAAGTCTTTTACTTTTAGAGTTGCACTTTAAAGGTGTAAGTCTGAGACTTAAGTTTTTTGTGAATAAGATCACAGGTTCATGTCTACGACTGTAAAAATACATTGAATGTCCCACGCTAAGCTCTCAGAATGAGATTTGAAAATCGCGGTCTTTCGAAAGACACTTAAAGTCGAGGTCCCGAGTGAAACGTTAAAGAACTATCACTGCTTTGGTATATGTCTATAGCAAAGGTAAAACGTGACGTCTTTCTAATTTTTGCCGAATTTGTCACGCTTAGAATTCCTTGTGCCTTTTGCTATGTCATAAATTAAAACAATGACTACTCAGTGTTTAAATTATTTAACACCTGACTTGAGTTATTTTAAAAAATGGCTATTCTAACCGGCAATGAATATATATTCTGTTTTTTTCTTTATCTTGAAAATGTAGCCATTAACTTACTTTGAACTTACTTTGCACATAAAATTATATAACACTTCTACAAATAGTTGTACGGAAAATGACAGATTGCTGACTTGTACATTTACCGAATCATTAAGCATTCTTAAAAAATGCTAATTTCTTATTAAACTAATCACTTTATCTTTTCATCTTACTGTAAACAATGGCTGTACATTATAAACTATGAAAATCGCATTTACGCAGTTATGTTGATGTTACCCGCTGTATCGAAAAACCTTTTGTTTGGTGTTTTGCTGACGCTGCACATCATATATGATCTAAAACTGTTTTTCGATTGTGCTCGCTGATCATGACCAAGACTTTTATCTAATGTTTTTATTTGAATGATTTCATCATTATCATCATCATCATCATCATCATAGAATTTCTTTTCTTAGAAGTAATGTAATATACAAGCCTAATGATTGCAAAAGTTAAATTATATTTACAAACCATTCAAGTAAATTCAAACTGAGAGGAGAATATATAGGGGCTCAAGTGATTTTTATTTTAACCCTGCATTGTACATCAAAAGAGTTTATCAAAATAAAACGAATGCACTTTATTTTACTCAAATCGGTCAACTCTTACTCAAGGTATTGAAAAAATAGTATATTGAATTTTATCAATTATGCTAAATGGTACTTTCTATCGCACTGTACTACCTCAATGAAAATGGCACCAAACTACTCTAAAAGCAGCGTCTTATGATTTTAAATGCAAACCATGTCAAAGCGGTTGGCCTCAACCTACAGTTAACATATTTGATATACATTCCACAATTCATTTGTATCCATGGAAACAAAAAATTATCAAGATGGCTGTCAAAATTTCGTCTAAGATGGCCGCCGTTCTAGCAAAATTCAGGGAAAATAAAACTATAGAAGACAATTATAAATCAGTATTTGCAAAACGAGAACTATTTCAGTACCAAGTCATAGATTACCTGTAAATATAATGAAAAAAGGGATGGACACAGATTAATTTGAAGGTCAGAGGTCAAGATCACAATGGACGTATATTGAAACTTCAACACAGAATCGCCAAACCCTGCAATAATGTTCCTGATTGAACAAGGATGATTGCAATTTATTCTTCTAGCTCAGAGGCCAAAGGTCAAGGTCACTGAGAGTGTATTGAAAAAGTTTGTAAACATGATTTAAGGCTAATTGCTTTTCACAAAATTATCAAACCTTGTACAAATGTTCGAAATTGGAACAGTCTCAACAGAGCGATCTTATTATATTCTGCACAAGACATGTGTTATTTATGGACAGATCCTATATTAATGAACCCTATTATTTCTACTCTCTCATCTGAAGGACACGAATATGATAATACCAAAGCTAGGACTGGAACATTTCAGACTTCAGTCTTGATTCAAGCTCTCTACTGCTGAGCCACAACCAGCAGAGTCTTTTTAACTATTAACTTCAAGGTCATGATTGATATATATATATATATATATATATATATATATATATATATATATATATATATATATATATATATATATATATATATATATATATATATATATGTATGACTTTTTCTTATTCTTGCAGTTGTGGTTTTTGACAAACAAGACAATATACAATATCAATGACATTAATATTGTATACGTTAGAGGTCATATAGGATGAGCTCAAGTGTAATTTAAATAAAATCTCTTATTGTGCGACACAATTCTAATTACAGTACACTCCGATACAAGAGAAATTCAATTCAATTCAATATTTATAAGCAAACTTAGTTTAAACAATGTCAATGGTAATATAACCTCTCGGAGTGGAGTCTCGTGATGCCTTTCTTGACCTGGACGAGTTAAAATTTTAGGCATTAAAGCATTACACAAACAAGAGTAGTCGTTCTTGCTTATCATAGAGCTTTAAAGGGTCCTGTGAGGAATAATTTTTCCAGTGATTGACAGAGTTGAAAAGAGAGTAAAATTATCCATATGATAGCCAATAGTTACTCCTCCCCGCCAAGTTTTGTGAATTTGACTATACAATATATATATCCTTCAGAGGATTTTTGACAACCTCAGTATAAGTAGAATTTCAATATCAATAACAATTTTTATTATAAGTGGAATAAATTGTTTACAGGCATTTGAGGGTACAGAAACATTTTGTTTATAATTAAAACTCGGATATAGCAAACCGATATAGCGATTTTACGACTAGCGAATTATGTCATCTTGAGAAGAGAAAGATTCTAATTTGTCCTTTGGCATAATAAATTCATTTCTAAGTAATTCATCTAATTATGTCTGTTTCTTATTTCGTTTGTCTTTTGTTTTGCCATTAGTGTGTCAATACGTGACCTAAAATCACTTTCATGTCTTGTTTTTAAGTCAATGTCTTTCAGATTTCCATAACACTCATGAAAAGAGAACTTCCTTGAAAAATAATATAAAATAAAAATAGTTTTCAAATAGACTAAGAATGTCAGAATTGTGGAGTGGAATCTTCTGTTTACTGTCTCATTTGAGAGGGCCAGGAAAAGTCGTGTATGCCTCCATTGAGGTTGGAACCCTTGACCTCCCAGTCTAAAGGCGTGCTACTCTCGCATATTTCATATTTATTGTAACATTATTGACATCTAAACCATACTGATAAATAATTAAAAATATATAATTACAAGATAACCAAGAGATACCTATACTATACTTTTGTTTATAGTCTGTCTCAAGTAATTTTTGTCCGTTGGTTTTGGCTGATAAAAGTAAAATGGTTGATGCCTACCACTTAAATTAAAAGGTAGCGGTATCCATGTTCATGACAAATCAAAATTAATCCGTTTTGTACTAGATATTCGCACTCAAATTATTTTTACATAATGTAATGGCGGCCAACTTTCGAAGTTTGACGGCGGAAGTAAAAGAAAGGGAACGTAAATTGGTTATACTGATTTAGCCTGGCTCACTGATCTTTAAGAAAGTCATGACCTAATATTGGACAGACTTCTTTTGCTATGTGATATTATACCCTTGTTTTGGGTTCTTAATCTTATGCCTCAGTCAAGGCAGACGCAAATATATTTGACAACGATGTATTAATGCTGTCAAATCATTAAATTTCGACTATTGTTTCTCTTCATTCAAGTCTGCAACGAGTGAAACGGACATTTTATTTGCCAGAGGTTACACCTAATTGCCACATAGCCTACTACAAAAAATAACCGTACACGCATCCATTTCTGCGCGCGAGAGGGTGACATAAATCGCTATAGAAGGTGACAAAAATGTTTCAGGGTGACATGAAGAAATGCCATGATCTTTCATCAGTGGTGTCCAACGGGGCGCACAGGGGCATAAATTGTACAATCTTCAGTACTGGGAGTTGTATCGAACATATAAAACATCTGGCTTGTGCATGCTGGTAAGATAGATTGTAAGTTATTTACCCATTCCAACTGATGTATAACATAACTCCAACAGCAGGATGTTGCCCATATTAGCCTAAGTTATAGATTATTGACTGATCAATTGCATTGGTGATTATTGATCGATTGTCAATTATTGACCCATTATTATCAATTGATCAATTATTTGTTATCAAATATTGATCGGATACCGATAGCTTATTGAATGTTTCTTGATTATTGATTTGTTATTGATTGGTAATATATCTGTTATTGATTATTTATTGGGTGTTGATTATTAACCACATTTCATCAGAAACAAGTGAGGGATGTGGTCATTGGCCTTTTATCATTCCAACAGATATAATGTAACTCCTTTTTTGCTAGATGTCTTGAATGTACCTTACAATATAACAGATATGTCACAGTATTCTGTAGTTAATTAAATATACCATGCTGAACATAAGTTCGGAGAAAGCACGTGTGTAGAAGAACAAGTGTGTAATCTCTACAGTTACCAGCAATTGGTTTGGACAGAAAACCAACACACCTTGAAGATTGCCAGTGTCGCTACACAAAACGCCGTTAATTAAAACAAACCATATATCATATTACACGTATGTGGCTGTTCACGTTATAAAACACAAAACCGAATAATTGTCTTGTGGACAATGTGTATTCCACATTCTCTATAAAATCGCCACTGTTTACATCTTATGACATTCAATCCTCATTAGACATAATTTTTGGACATGTTCAATAGCTTTACCAAGCCCCAGTCACGGCATTTAAGTCAATGTTTTAATGACAAGAATTTTACGCACCTGTATATAACAGACCTAATAATATTACACACAACACGTGTTTAAACGTCACGTCCTCCACACAGACGACAGTTCGTGAAAACAAAAACACCATAGTCTATCAGAGTGTTACAAAGATTACGAAAAAACAACAGAAATATACACATAATCAATATACATGTATACAGAATGACAACTGTTATTATCTGTCAGCGCACAGGAAAGATCAGCACCAGAAACTTCAAAGTATACTTCGTATTCATCTGCGGTGACAAAACCCGCAATCCCATTTGGCTGACAGGACTGAACAAATGATTTAAAAACTGGTACAATAAATTGTACTTGTAATCAGAAGTTTAAATGTTTTTGTAATATTGACTCTCAAAGTTTCTGATGCTCAACTAAATGGTCATATCAATCAGTTGTGATAGAACTATATTACAATATTATCACACGGATGACGCATTTAAAATTTCGTAACAATGTAAAACGGCGGAACTTAGGCAAACTGGTTTAGTTATGTTCATGCGCACATGGCGACGTTTGCAAGGGGCGTATCAAAAGGGAGTATTAGTTTAAATTATGAATGTCAGATAAGGCACATAAGCTTAAGAAATATAATGGTTAGTTACCTTTGAACTAAACTAGTAATATAACAAAATAATTTAAGAAAAGTTTATTTTAGTGAATAAAAAAGCTTTCATACATTCAGAAATTGGGAATAATTTTTAATAAGAAAAATCCTCCTGATATGTTCCCTTCTATAAAAGCAAATTTACAGAAAACGAGAGTTTAGAAAGTACTGAGGCGGCGGAACGGAACAATGCCCCATACTCTTTTGGTGGTAGCTATAGTCGATGAAGGCTTGCCGAGGGTTTGCGATTCAAGAATTGTATCCGGAGAATACCACTTTCTCTTTAGTTTTTCTAAAATTGTAGCTCAACTGATGAAGTCTAATTGACAGAAACGATCGTCTTGAGCATTTTAATGTCTATGTAGATTTACGCGTTATCTATAGATACATGTTTATATAGATCTACGCATATCATGTCTGTTCATATGTTGTACACGCCCTGGCATATCGGATCATTTGTGAAATATAAACTCCATATCCGGATGACTGATTGATATTACTACTTAAATGTGGAAAATTTACGATGGGAAAGCCAAAAACCCGCCTGTGTCTGTATTAAATCAAATGTGTAAGTATGAAGCGTGCTTAATTCTGTTGTATCTTTAATTTCTAGTTCACTGGGATATATCGCATTGACATTTGTATGAAAATTGTCATTATTAATTGACGAAACGTCGTCGATATATCTTAATGTCAAATTAAAGGACACCGCTAAGTTTTTCTTCTTTTGATTCAGCAGTTTTTGGATGAAGCCTGCGAATGAATAAAGGAACAGGTCGGCCTATAAAGGGGCACAATTGGTTCTCATAGGAATGCCGACAGTTTGGTAAAAGACGACGTCCCCGAACATTACAAAAATATTTTAAACATAATACCAAAATTATAATGCTTAAATATATTGTCTATTAGAAATTCCAGCATGTTTTTTTTCAGTGTATCGATGTGTAGAATCAGAGTGGTGTTGGACAAAATAAGTATCCTGATAGCTATTCACTAGATATTTAAATTTTTGGGTACCACCTTTAGTGAAAAAACAGTTGTCTATGATGCTAAAAAGTCTTTCTTTTAATTTTCTATGTGGAATAGTCATTTGAGAAGTCATTTGTTTTGATATTGTGAATTCGAGAAAAATTGTGTGCCTTCAAGTTTTCTAAAAGTTTTTTAAGTATCCACATCTGATTTACACCGCATCTGGAATAAGCAACTGTACAGTATTGTTGAAGTTTCTCCTTAACGGCTGTCAATATCTTGGTAAGGTTTGGTAGACCATTTGCTGGATCCTGCTATGTATCTTTGCTTATATGGGGTTTTATGAAGTTTAGGTATCCAATATAAATATGGTATCCGTTGTAGGTATATCAAATGAGTGTAATACGGATCTCGTCCTTTGAAAGTGAGCTACGAGTGTATGTAGGATTACCAGAATTCGTATTAAACCCAAGTTCTTCTAATAAACAATTGAAGTAATGTGCTTTACAAAAAAAAACTATATTATTTGAGGCTTTGTCTGCTGGTACCAGTACATATTGGTCATGTAATCTATCCAGTTCAGTTACTACTTCTGGATCACTAAATACAGAGGGATAACGTGTTTTCATAGTCCCTTTAAGTTTTCGAATACGAGATTTTATCAACCATCGTATGGCTTTTAGCCATTCCGACAAAGTGTCTGGTTCTACGTTTTCATGTTTGGCACATCTTCTGGCATAATCTTCGATAGAATTCATAACTAAACTGAAATTCTGGTGCCAAGTAAAGGAACAGGCTTCTCGGTATTTAGGACCCCTTAAAATAAGATTTTTGAGGCTTTCATTTTCAACAATAGAAACGTCGCCGGTGATGACATGTCCGATAGGAATATACTTGAAAGGAGATGAAGCACATGAACATGTGACAGTGTTGTGTAGAAGATGGTTGATGTCCAGGCACTGCAAAACATGTTTGTAATTGAATAGGTTGGATGCGATGCTAGGTGTATAGCAATATAAAATGCAAGGCATGGTCTTCAATTTAAAATATGGTGGAACACAGGACTGAACGTTTTTGTGATTTAGAACATTGCCAATGTTTAAAGCGTCTATGCCTTTATCTATGCATTTAAGTTTAAGGAAAAGACGTTTCTGTTCAGAACAGTCGTCGTTTGTAACGTGTGCAGGTTTAAACAGTCAGTGATAAGCGATGTCCATTATAACAGAGTTCAGTATGTATTATGGGGTTGAAGAATCCGTATTGGAGTTTATTTTTGCTTCCTGAAAAAGTTCATTAAAAATTGTAAAAGGAACGGAATTTAGTTTGCTGCGAATGTGATGAAGACCAAACTTTTTGTTAACGTAAGGTAAAAGAGATGAAAAAGTGACATCATGTATGTTGGGTCGGTTGTCTGAATGATGTCCGTGTCTTACGTTTGAATTAAAAGGTTCCATCACATTAACACCATTACACAGCATTGATAGATTGCCTACACTTTGGATATTATCGTTACATTCATAGGGGTATGCAGTGCCAAGCTGTTTAATCCTAAATTTTCACGTTTTCTACGTAAGTATATTTAAGTTTTAACACCAAGAAAACGGTTAGCCACTCAATATTTTATTCAGAATAATGAATGAATGACCGGGACACTTACATGACAAAACACTGAACATCAGTCTCGGGATGTCGTGTTGCCCCCGCCAAAGGGATTAACTAAACATGTAAAATTGTTGATGAATGTTTTCGCCCTCTCCATAGGTTCACCTATGTATTAACATTTATGAGGATAAGTTAACTGTGAATATAGGAGAAATAAGTAATCAATGAATTAATTACTAAATGTTACATTATAGCTCATTGCTAGACAACACAATGGAGCTCGGGAGTATAAGTAAGCTGGTCTGATCCCTATATATATAATATCAATACTGTCTGCCCTTCATCTTAATATGTGTATAGGAAAGACTTACTTAGTTATGTCTGTACCTTGTACTTAATATCTTTATCGTTCAAGCTTAAAGTTATGCGGAGGGTAAAATGAGTCTGACTGGCCATTAAATGAACAAAAAAACAGTTTTGCCACTAATAAGTTGATATTTCAGTAATGATTTGACACTTATGGTACACTTTTCCTTTAATAAACATGGGAGTGACATTGACCTGAAGCTTTGTACATTAGCATTGAGACTTACGGGGAAATGTCCATACTACAGCAAACAGCAAAATCTAAAAATAGTTACGTTGAAGTGAAGTATAAGAGTTATCTTTCTTGTACAATGAATCGATACGGGTTGTTATCGATGAAAAACAGCTGCTTTGTTTACAACATGGGCGCAGACTGAGTGGCCTGAAGTTTTTTAAATTAGCATTGAGGCCTATGGGAAAATGGTGGTGTCCAGATGCCATAACATGTATTATTTGTTTACTACGGAAGCGTATTAGTGACAGATATCCCAAATACAATGTGGGGATCCATTAATTGAAACTGGAGAAATTACATTAGAACCAACAAATACAGAATATCAAAAACATACAGAGAGACTACAAAAACAAACATCTGACAAAGAACAAAACAGCTGATCAGGGAAAAATAGGAAAAATGGAACATCACACAATTACAAGAAGAATTTGGACAATTAAAGAAACATAATATCACAATGCAGATGGATTTCGAACATAACATGAAGGAGGTAAACCTAGATTTTAGGATCAGAATGAAAAATAGAGAACATGAAATTGGAAAACAACAAGAAGCTTTAGAAATAAAACACAAAGAAGAGATCGACAAAATACTGAAGAATTCGACAGACAGGGAAGAAAATTACCCCAAATAAATGAAAAAGGAGAAACAAAACTGAAACTAATGACAGAAGCAAAACCCATAGACGGCAAATTAATGATTGACACATTGTCCAGTACATTACATGTACCGATAACTTTACAAAAATTGCACAAAGATATTCAAGAAATGAGCACTACAACACCAAATAGCTCGTGAGGACAATATCATAACAAATTAAATTGCCCTTCGCCTCCTAAAATGGGAATATATGATGAAAAAAAGTGATTGGCGGCCATGTTTTGCTCAATTTAGCCACATTGCAAATAGGTATGAATGGTCAAATAGGGAAAAGTTGGATAAACTTATCGAATGCCTCAGAGATCGAGCACTAAAAATTTTCACTTCTAAACCAAAATTAATACAGGGAGACTATCAAGCTATCTATAAAAAGATGGAAGAAACATCTGGGTGCAAAGATCTACCAAACGTAATCAGGAGACAATTACGAGAACTACATCAATTACCTGACGAATCACTTCACGACTATGCTGAGAGAGCACCTGATCTAGCATCTGATGGTTATCCGGTTACACTTGCAAAATTTAAACAAATAGTAGCAACGGATGCATTTCTTAAAGGGTGTTCAGATAAAAGAGAAGCTTCAACAGCCACTGATAAAAACCAAGAAAATTTGGATAAAGCACTCCAATATGTAAAGTGTGCACTTACCAACCAAAGAGTGATTCTTGGAAACAAAAAACCTGAAATAAAAAGAGTCACATTCCAAGACAAAGAAATGAATGACTATGAATTAGATGGAGAAAACACATCGTCACCAGTAACAAGGACTCTGTATAATCAAAGAAACACAAAATCTGATATGCTCAAATTTGAATCCAGATTTAAAAGACAGAAGAAGATCACAGAGAAACTAAAACAAATGTAAAACAAATTTTAGAAAGATCCAAAACCTTAAACAGACAAATTATTGCCACAACGATCTGTAAGTCCAAGACGAAGTCCAGTTCGGAATGGAAGATGATTCAGTTGTTGGGAAGAGGGACATTTCAGTTCAGAATGTAGGAAGAGAACAATACCACCACAAACATTTGGACCCAGGTCAAGATCTCCAACTCACGAAATTAAAAAAGAATTTTTAAACTTAAAAGGACTGAAGGAATAGACCAACCTTCAGTCCACCCAGTGGACACCGGGAGGCCACCGCCGTTAATAGGATGTGCCAACAATACCATACTGAATCTTAATAAATTAGGTACAAAACATTTTGAGACAAAAACCCTATATATACCCCTGAATACAAACAACGATATGCTCGAGGTCATTGACACAGCTGCACAAGTCTCAGTTATTAATCGTTACCTCTTTGAACAAATTGTCTCAAGACCTAAGAATACTGGAACAATTACACTTATAGAAGCAAATAAATCCGAAATGAAAGCATCTGTAGCTGAAAATATGACAATCAAAATTTGACAATCAAACAATCAAACAAACATGGAATATGGTAGTCGCCAACATCACAGATGATATCATACTGGAAATTGATTTTCTCGAACACCATAATACAATTAATGACCTTAATGACCATTCCATCAACTTTCTTGGTGAAAACATTCCATCACTTATGATTAATACTACAGAAAATCAACCAGTGAATATTTACAGAGATACTAAGACGAACAGTTATACCACCATATATAAACAAAATAACATCTGTTGAATTTGATAAAATACCCGATACAGATACTGTTTTTCAACCGACCGACATTAAAAACAAAGTTTTAATTCCAAATATCCTATGTAAGGCAGAAAAACAAATACCAGTTGTAGTGAGAAATCCAACTGGGAAATATATGACATTACCAAAAGATTATAATCTGGGAGCTGGTGATAGAAGATGAATCAAAAAGTGGAGCAATAAAAAGTGAACATAATTATGACTATTTTAGAATAAAGAAAATAGATATTGACTCCCAGTCGATTACAAAAACAAACCAGTTGGGAGATGAAATGCCAACTCACCTTAGAGAGCTGTTTCATAGGTTACTTGAGAATATAACGGAAAAGCAATCCGAACAACTAGCAACACTGCTACTTGAATTTGAAAACATATTTGCCAAAGATGATTTAGACATTAGTATTTTCAATGGTGACATGAAATTGACACAAAAATGCACACCCTATTAGACAAAAAATGAGAAATCATATTGGAATTGAAAAAGAAGAAGAACATTTACAACAGATTCTAGACAATAGTGTCATTGAACCGTCAACATCGGAATGGACATCCCCACAGTTCTGATAAGAAAGAAAGATGGAAAACTTAGATCTTGTATAGATTACAGTAAACTCAATAATCTCACAGTTAAAGATGGTTTTCCATCGAAACATGCTTGGACACCCTCAGTTTGTTTGTTTGTTTGTTTATCATTGTTTAACGTCCCACTCAAGAATATTTCACTCATATGGATACATCACCAAATGCAGGGCTTCAAATTTTGGCACTTATGGCCATTGAGAAGTGAGGGTTCTTTAACGTGCCGACACATACTGTGACAAGGGACTTCGAGTTTTACTGTCTCATCCGAAGGACAGGAAACCAACCTACCGCCAGCTGGACTCGAACTCATGACCTCACGATCAAGAGTAGAGCGCGCTACCGACTGAGCCAGGCCGGCTCGACACCCTCAGAGGGAGTATTCTTATGTCAACATTAGATATGGCATTGGGTTATTATCAAGTACTGTTAGACGAAAAGGACAAACATAAAACAGCCTTTGTCAAAAAAATACGACCTTTACCAATACATTTGGTCTTTGTAATAGCTTTTAGTAGAATTATCCAATCAGTATTACAAGGACTAGCCTGTAAAGAGTGTATAGTTTATTGGATGATGTAGTTGTCCTGGGAAAATATTTTGATGATCACATAAGCAATCTCAGAAACGTTTTCTCTAGATTTCAGAAATTCAACCTAAAATTAAAACCGAGTAAGTGTCAAATTATGCAAACAGAAGTAAAATTTCTCAGGAAAATCGTCAATAGAAATGGCATCTCTGTTAATCCTGAGAGTGTAGAATCTGTAAAAATTGGCCTATTCCAAGAAACAAAAAAGAAGTAAAATCATTCATTGGCTTCACAAACTACCATCGGGATCACATAAAACATTTTGTACACATTGCGGAACCATTACATGAATTAACAGGGAGTAAAACAGAATTGAGATGGGGTGAAGAACAAGAAATATTTTTCGACCATTATAGTCAGCCAAGGAAAATGCTGTAATACTTAGCTATCCTACACTCGACGACATGTTCATACTGAAAACCAACGCTTCCCAAATAGCAATTGACGCAGAATTAAGCCAAATTCAAAATAGTACAGAAAAGATAATCGGATATGCTAGTAAATTTCTAACACACAGAGAGAGAAAATATTTTACCACCCGCAAAGAACTTTTGGCAATTGTATGTTTTACTAGACAATTCAGACATCTTGGACGCAGATTTACCATCGGGACAGAACACATTAAAATTTTGCCGTTTTTAAAACGCGAAAACCCGCCAAACTTCGCCTTTTCGCCTTGTAAAATAAACGCGAAAACCCGCCAAACTTCGCCTTGTTCAAAACACGACAACCCGCCGAAAGTCGCCTTTTGGCATTGTTTAAAACGCGAAAACCCACCAAACTTCGCCTTTTCGCCTCGTAAAATAAACGCGAAAACCTGCCGAACGTCGCCTTTTCGCCTTGGATAAAACTCGACAACCCGCCAAATTTTGCCTTTTCGCCTTGTTAAAACGCGACAGCCCGCCAAACTTCGACTTTTCGCCTTCCGGAATGACATGCGTATACAAAACAGAAATCGAAAATACAGCATGGTTACAGCAAGTCTTTCCTTTTTTCATCATTTTCTTCGTTGTTTTATACAAAACCAACAATTTTTTAATTTTTATAAAATTATACCCAGTAAGTTCGTCGGTTACATGTAGGGAATTAATTCACAACTCGCCTGTGTCCTTTTTCAGTATTTTATTATATTATATACACATACACAGCATCACACTCTTTAAGTCTGAATCTGAACTGTTCACAAAATATATTCAAAACTTATGTCCAATTTCAGGCATGTACATGAATGCCTAAGCTTTGCGAATAACAGTAGTAAATATCCTGTGTCTTAGCCGTTACCTGAGTTTGACATAATTTTATAAGATTTATTTTTTATTACCATATGATTTTACATCATTTATTTCTAAAGTCGTTAATTAAAGACTAAACAGCTAAAAGTATTAAATTTCACTGAACTTGCCGATACACTGTATATATTTGAAATGTATTACATTTGTTTACAGATTCGTATATTCAAATAAATGTGTCAAATCTCATTTTCATGAATTTGTATGAATTTAGAATATTAAAATGCATATACATATACAATGTATGTGATATTCATTTTAGCGGTATTATTATCATAAAATCTGAACAGAATTTCACAAAATTTTACAGAATTATAGTCAAATAAATTCATATTATAAAATGCATACATTTTAAATTTTACATGAAATTTTTATGGGAATATTTAGGTTTTAGCCACAGAGAAAATTGTTAATTTCTTTCCTTGTTCTTTAGATCTACTCATCTCTGTTAGAAACAACGCGAAAAGGCGAAATGACACAAATCAACCACCATACAATAACCTATATATATCTATACACGTGTTTATACCAGAATCCGATATGACGTAACGAGAGAGAGAGAGAGAGAGAGAGAGAGAGAGAGAGAGAGAGAGAGAGAGAGAGAGAGAGAGAGAGAGAGAGAGAGAGGGAGAGAGAGAGAGAGAGAGAGAGAGCAACTTGACCATCTCAGACGTCCTGGAGACTGCAGGATAAATTTGATATAATTCTAGTTTTGTTGATCAACGGATGTACTACAGGTAATATAATAAACACAATTTATTACAGCTGTAATGACCATAACTCGTAACCGGCAATTTGTGTTATAGTAATTTTGATATAGGCTATCGATGATATTCAATATATAAAATCAGCGATATTTATTCACTGAAACAAATCCATTGAAATTCAGCTTCTTGCGGTAGTTTTGCTCGTTTAAAACCTGATGATCCTTAGATCCATACACATGCCAATCTGATTAAAACCGCTCCTGTTTTGAGAAATCGAAAGCAGATCGATATTATTTGATCTATTTTTGAAACGAAAATACATAAATGGGGTTTGTGGGGAATAATATCAAACCTGTAGGCAATGTTGATAATCAAACTTAAAAGGTTTCATTTTATTTTTCGAGCAATTATAAACAAATATATAATTTGTCGTTACGGTTTTTTTAAAGATGACTAAGCTACATAAAATGAGTCTATTTTTAGAACAGGCATTCCCAGTTTAACTACATATAGAGCTTATAGTATCGAAGGCTATGTATTTTCTTATATGGCTTACACACAACCAGCATGGATATGAACAGTGTACGTAAATGTAGACAGTTGTGAGTACAAAACATATAATTCATGTTCATTTGTATTTACTTATTAAATGTAAATCATATAATTCGCTGATGAAATGATCGTAGTGAGCGGAATATAGGAGACAGACGGGATTATCCGGGATATAAGTCGTAATTTTCATTATAGAGATGATTATGTAACAAAATATGTAAATGACATTATTTGTTTAATCATATATATATATATATATATATATATATATATATATATATATATATATATATATATATATATATATATATATATATATATATATATATATATATATATATATATAAATCAATACATGTATGTAAATCGTGTGTGAATATTCCATTCATATTCACTTCTCACGCTTTTTTTATATTATTTTTCAGGTTTTTCTGTTTACATTTCTTCTGACCCCTGTACATTTATACGTTTCACATTTCAATGAAACCAGGCAGCAGTTAACACTGTGTAAACCTATCATATGTAAAGGCCGTAAGTATTCAGACACTATATATAAGTCACGAGTCAATCGAAGTCACAATATAATTATCATTTTTTCATTTCTTGAGTTACTAAAATGTAATTACCAATTAAACTTTATCGACAGCGGTAGAGCATTACGTTGTCAATATGTGTTTTATTGAAATTAGTCGGTCCGTACAATTGCTTTAAATACGGATATCATTAGTGTATTATTCAGTTCTCATAATCACAGTGAGCACAGAGTGCTAACTTTATTTATCTTGTTAGCTGATACACAGGGGTATTTGAATATCTGTTTTAATTTATACATTAATATTACAGTTGTGATACGTTCAAACATTTAAACATTATGACGGAAAGTAAAGCCAATTCATTCTCAATGAATGTCCGGTATCAGGAATGTAACCAATGGAATAATGAACAGAAAAAGGAAATAAAGTAACCCGCAACAGACAAATTATCATTGTTTCTTTTCTGTCCCTTTGTAAAATTAAAAGTTAAAACATAACACAATGCAGTACATAGTGGGTAGGCATATCGGGTAGTTATTTATAGTTCTCTAAATTTTAAACTTTACACTCGAGTAAGTATAGCCAGTTTCTGTAGTTACCAATGTGTGTAGGTGTGTACGCAATGATCTCATTTTCTAGGTGTGTACGCAATGATCTCATTTCCAGAACAAGAGAGCAATATATATATATATATATATGATGTAACAATATCCAATATCTACGATGTATAGATTATGGTGTCAGTTTCTAAAAAAAATAGATAATAACAATATCAATGATGTATCGATTATAATGTCTGTTTCTCAAAAACAGATATCCTTAAATATCGTCTTTGTACAATATTTGAGAGAACAATGGCCATAAAGCCATTAAGGCCTCGATTGTTTTGTAAATGGACTCAAGTGTCAGTAAGAGTTCTCGTTGAATGTAAACAACAACATGACAAGTAAAGAAGAATCGCCCTACAATGTTCCGTTAACTTTACTTTGAAATGTGATGATATATATCTAGCCACTCCGAATGGAGATCTCAAATTTGAAAAATATTTAGATACACTTGATAATAAATATACAAATCCCCTTTTGTAATCTAAAACTGACGCAACTATTTCTATTGCAGGATAATGCCACTTTGCACAAACTTTGTCAGTTTCAGAGCTCACCCTTTCATTAGTAAATGTAGCCATTGACTAATGTATTTCAAGATTGGCTAAAATATTTGTAATTGGCTAATTTTCAGGTTCATAATGTTGGTCTCGTTTGGCTCATTCTCTCATTCAAAAGAGAAGAAATAGCACTATTACAGAAAACTGTTTGATGATACACCCAGTATAAGTAAACATTCATTTTCCTGGCTAAGTAAAATTTGAATTCGCTAAAAAAAACTTAATTGGCTAATTGTTTTACTCATGGTTTTCCGAGTGCATGGAGAGCTCAAAATTTATTACCACCATGAAAATAAATGTTAGTTTTCTACAATAAATAACATATTTGGAAATTTCTTTTTTTTTTATCTATATGCATTGTTTTGAACATTTACTTTTAATAGTGCTGTATATAGGCTATACATAAGTCTTTGTATTACTTGAATATTTGATTTTGAACGCGTGTTTAAATAGAGGATATTTGACAATTGTTTTTTAATAACATGTTTATTACATTGAGTAGCAAAAGTGTTAAATATGTATTCTCCTGCCTCACTCGATTTAATAAACATGTTATTCAAAAACAATTGTCAAATATTCTATTTATTACATTTTCCAGTCATGTTTTGTTACCTGGCGTTTTGTAGCTAGGCTGGGATAGAGTCTATAGTCTTCGAGTCGTGAAATGTAAACAAACTACTTCACATGTTGGTTGAAATCTATCACTCCGATACTCAGAAAATGATGCATTGAAATGGGGAAAATACATGTATAGGCTAAAAAGTTAAAAACATCAGACAAACAAACATTTATTACAAATAACAAATCATTTTAATAATAAGTAATTCACGTTTCGTTGAATATTTAAAAACTGCGAAAAAAATACAGACGCATTAATATTCAAAAACTTGAACAACGGCGAAGCGAATCGGGAATCACATGTCAATAACATGTTAAAAGGCTCATGACTCGTGCTGGATGTGTGCGAAGATGTACTGGTTTGTGGTGAACTGAATGTAATGTTGAGAGTATAGTTTCCTTAGAATAACCCCTGATAAGGTGAAAAGGCTTCTCTAAATGTAACCGTTTGTTTCATGTTTCACTGCATTTTGATTGGCTGAAATTAGAATATAGCATTTCCCATTTACTTTGCATTGAGTTGCATGCCAAACCAGTTTAAAAATCAATGAAAAATTACAGTCAAAAATAAAAGGTCATATTTAAATGATAAATTTAATAAAATATGTAATAATATGACTTATCTGTTATTTCAGAAATCAAATTTTGTACGGCGAATTTCACAAATGACAAATGTGAGAAATGTCCACCAGGAAGTTACTTTTTGGACAGCCTGAATTCCTCTCTATTTGATAATGACAAATCTGTGATCGGATGCATTGAGAGAGGTCCATGGAGTTGCCCGCCTGGTAAGAAGACAAATCCCGTTTATAAGTTGTAGCAGAAATTATGTCTGTGAAGTATGATACTGACGTAAAATAGTTGTAGCACGAATTATGTACATTAAGTATTCGTAATTGACGTAAAAATAGTTGTAGCAGGAATTATGTACATCAAGTATGCGTAATTGACGTAAAAATAGTTGTAGCAGGAATTATGCATATCGAGTATGCGTAATTGACGTAGAAATAGTTGTAGCAGGAATTATGTACATCAAGTATGCGTAATTGACGTATAAATAATTGTAGTAGAAATTATGTCTGTGAATTATGATATTGACGTAAAATATAGATGTGGTAGTAATTAATAATTATTATTATGATGTTGACAAAAAATATGTAGCAGAAAATATGTCCGTCAAGTATGCGTAATTGACGTAAAAATTAGTTATAGCAGAAAATATGTCCGTCAAGTATGCGTAATTGACGTAAAATTAGTGGTAGCAGAAATGTGTCCATGAAGTAAATGATTACAAATGGAGAAATTACAAAGCTATAAAGTTAGCAATGTCAATTCGTATGTGAACAAGATTTTGTTTGCAAGACATTTTCATATCATATTTTGTATGATTTAAATAATGATTGAAAAATAAATAATTATTTTCTTCCCGATTGTTTTAATAGTCATTTCCCTGTTAGAATAAATATTGGTATTTAACATTTTAAATATATATTAATATATGTTGTCAACAGAAACCAGGTTTCTGGATGTGAGTACAGACAGCGGTGATATATGTGAATGCGATACATCTCGTGGCTATTATGGACGCGACTTCCGGCTGTGTCGTACTGGAAAAGTCTGTCCTGCAGGAGAAGAGTTGCATCAGGATGGTAATATTTACCTGTTGTTATTTGATTTTGTACATAATTATAACTTTAACTGTGTTGTATATTTTCTTCACGTCGATTTCAATTATAATGATGTAGTTAATATATTAGCGTATGTTTGCAGCATTTCTTCCTATCAAATGCATCATTTATCCATATCACATTTGTGAGTAATACTCAATTGTAGTTATCACATATTTGGCAGTGATAAGCGCGATTTTGCGTGTGTGATAACACTGGAAATGATTGACAGGTATTGGCCCTGTTACCGTATTTGACTATATGGAAGCAGAAAATCCATCGATTATTCGCCCTGATACTGATTTTTGCCCTGACGTCATCATGAGGTATATACGTCCTTTCCTGTCAGCAAATTACGTCACAATGACGACCGTAAATAGTTCTGTATTATGGTATGTTCACAAAGATCATGGAATAAAAAATAAGGTGTTGACATAATACAATTGTTGTATATTTTACGAAACATTTTCGTTAAAACTGTTAATATCTTGATAGAAAGATAAAAACATGTGTTTTTCCATATCGGCCTAGTATTATCCCTCGACCTATATCTGCCCTCAGGCCTAAAGACTGTAATGATCTCTAAATACCTACATGTGCATACGATATATCAATGAACTGATAATGAATTAATTTTGTTTCTCTTATGTTGTAGGACTTTGTAAACCTTGTTTAAGCGGATATTATAAAGTGTCCGAGGGATATGGACCTTGTGTTGCAGTAACAGAGTATGTATTCATGATTATGTTTGATATGTTGTTTATGTGTTTATACATGTACTTTTATATATCATTTCGGTTCTTTTGCGACCTTATATTTGAATTTAAAGTATTTTAGAATTTTTTATATTTTTTATTTAATCAGCGAGTTTTCGGGAAAAAAATCTTCAATATTCGTCATTATCATTCTCAATACAAAAAATGTCTCGTATGAAGACTGTAAAGATCCAAACCAGAAGAGGAGGTTAAGTCATTTAATTTTTATAGTTGTCAAATGAAAATAAACATTTTGGCAAAGGATACTTGCAAAGTTTCTGGCCGCGTTTTATTAGGTGCATTAATGTTGTCTGGACCCCCGTATTAAGTGTGTGGTATGAATTTCGGTTCACATGCTTTCATAAGGATGCAAATTACGAATTAACTATGCGAGTGTAAATACAAAAGTTACAACATACCATCTGTCTTGAAAACATTTCGTTTACACCCACCGGTAAATTCAAAATTAACATCATGGCATTTGTTTAATTTCCGCACGTGCAGACCTCTAAAGTCTAAAACTAATTCAAGTCATGTGATTTTTTATCCCCTTGTTATTATGATCCTAACATTAATAACTGTCACATACTAGAACTAATATGTTCTGTTTCTCATTATAAATTGTTACGTTGCTTTCTTTTTCATATCGTTGTATTGTAAATAATATTATAAATAAATATGATTTTCGTTACAGTTGTACAAAGTTACACAGAGTACAAATCCGAAATGGGTCGTCCACTAGTGACAGCAAATGTGGCGGGGCTATAAAGACGACCACAACAGTAACCATAACCAGGGCATCAGTTACCTTTCGTACAACAAACAATATGATAGATGTTGATCATATGCCTGTGTTACGAAAAAAACCTGATGCTAACAATCATGGAGAAAGGTCAGAACTGACCGCTGATATTGGATATAGTTCTCAGAAAAATCTATATCACTCGAACTATTCTGAATATTTACATTTACGTGATCTTACAAGAAATATTAATGAAGTACGTGGTCAGATATCTGGATTGTCAACATGGTAAGAAACTATATATATATATATATATATATACTAATGGAAAAGTTTTCTATCTCTACATGACCCTGTTCTCCACCTGCTAGAAATTATTTTAGATTGATTGGATGATTTGCCCTAGATAGTTGTTTACTTACAAGACATATCAGTGGTTACTCAATGTTAACATATCAGACCCTGTCATCACATATAGACTCACAAAGATCAATAAATAGTATGGTCTACTGTCATAATTCAGGTATGAATAAGTTCATATTGCATGTAAAATAGCTGTAAAGTGTGGATACTACATCATACAATTCTGAATTTTGACAGTGAACTTTAACATTCTTTGAAATAGGTGAATCCAAATGTGGTCAAAGGGTTAATTATTTAAGTTTGGATTACTGGAACTTATAGGATAGCAACAGACAATAGAGGAGTCAAAGATTTGGAATACTCTGATAGTAGTAATAACAGGAATGGAATACCAAATAGATACTTGTTGTAAACAACTTTTATATGATAACCCAGGACTATCATTTCTTCTGAAGGTTCTGAGTTTTATTGTGTTCCTCCAAATACTTATTTTAAATCATTATTTGGTTCATCTAATATTTATACATCATATGATACAAGAGGCATCGATCTAAAGATTTTGATAAAATGTTTTTATTCCCTGAGGCCAGATATAGTAGTACCCAGCGTCTACGATAAACGAAAATACCTTTACCGGGTTCATGCTATCTTCTTTTCTATATATACATTTTGAATGATCTAAATAATGATATTGCACAATTTTATTTACCATGTATGTCCGTAAGGGTTACACTAAAAATATTTAAGTAATTAAAAACAATCAAATATGAAGAAAGAAAAGCCAATTTCGTTTTGTATCGAATGATAATCTAAAGAGATATATGTGGCTCAAATACACGGGTGATTAAAGATATTACAAACACACACACACACACACACACACAAATATATATATATATATATATATATATATATATATATATATATATATATATATATTATATATATATATATATATATATATATATGCAATAAACAGTAATTTTCGGTTTAATCTATGCCATTAAAGGGGAAAATGTAACATAAAGTGATAGAAGATTGTTTTGTGTCTTTATGCAATAAACAGGAATATGCAATTATCGATTATACAATTACATGGAATCGAACATATATATATATATATATATATATATATATATGTTGCTATCTTTCAGGGTTTATATATTGATCATATTTAATATAATAACGATTACCAGTGTAGTGTTTGTGGTCATGGTCATGGCGAAGTATGTACGGAGAAAGAGAAATAGGAAGAAGTCTAACGGTAAGAACAATTCAAATTCATTTATAGTTTTCAGTTTCACTTTCTTCTGATACTATTACTATAGATAATCTTTAAGCTATATTTGAACGAAAGTATTGGAAAGGAATATGTAGCTGAATTTATCGTTGCTAACGAAATCGGAACTACCAGACTTTTATGTTCCCAAGTCAAAAATAGTATGGGATGACCATTGGTCAGTAAATTCCAGACGGAGAACAAACAAGTTTCTGGGGACTAATTCCATGCAATTGCAGACTCTATATACTCCCTTTTTAAAGCATTGCAACGAATTTATCCCCAGCCAACGACTCATGTTTTTACGTTATTGATATGTAAAAAAAATCCTTTTTCTGTTTAGACACTTTACACGAGGAGGACATCCAATCAAACCTTATAATATTTTATGAACTTCGGTTTCTGGATCTTTCCTTTAGAAGCGTCATCACTTATTTCTGCTGTGTTTCATTGCTTCGAATATATCTGTTCATCTATTTACATCTACCGGTATATCGCATACATCAAAGAGAGCTAACCTGGGCGCATTTTTTATAAAAAAAAATACGACTACCAATACACGCAAGAAAGAAAACTATAAATCTGTCACCAATTTCCGTTCCGACATGGTTCGTAACAATATTATGCACTTTCAACGGAAAATGTGTCCTACATAATTTCTGGTTAGTATATCGCATAGGTGACAATAATATGTATTATGTACAGTGAAAGGAGACAGATTTGAGAAGTAACCTACAAGAAAGGCATAACACTTTTCAACTTTACAAGAATGAATATTTAGTTTAATTCTCACCCAACTTAATTGACCAGAAACAAAATATTCATTGCCGTCAATGTAGATATCACGAAACCGGAAATAACCTAAGTCACATTTCACTCGATCTCAGTACAAAATATTCCAGAAATCTAACTAACTCTAACCCTAAACCTAACCCTAACCCTGAATATGACAACTACAAAAAGGTTTATTAGCTCAGAGAAAAAACAGCATCAAATTTCTGTTGATTGCTTGCAGAAAAATTCATTTAAACGACACAAATTTCATCATGATCAATTTATTATTTCTATCATTATCATCATTTATTTTCAGAATCTGAGGAATTCACAGAAATCCTTAACCTAGAAGATACAAAATTACCAATATCTTGTTCTGATCAAAACGAGAGTCTTATGCGATTACAAACTGAGAGCAAGGCGGCAAGTGTGAGTGAAACAATAACAGTTCAAAACGAAAATGTATAAATATTTCGGATCTGGATTTTTTATAGAGCTTTGTTTTTTAAATGATTTTTATATTGACTCATAATCTTCCTGAACTTAAATACTGTTTATATTTATTTACATATTGACCTACATCAAGGTATTCTATCTACTTAGTGGTGAATCAGGTGATAATGACTATATAGTAATCTAAGTCATCTGTGTATTTTGTGTGTTTGCATGGTGTTATATATTGATAGATCTGTCAATTAGATGTCAAAGACCTCTAGATAATTATTTATTGTCAAACTATGATGTGATGTTTATTGTGCTAATTCATGTATTTATCTTAGATAATAAACAAATGTATATATGTATGTATCAGCCATCCACAATATAATGTTAAACTGTGATATTACTAGTATTGTACTATTGTGATTGTTGTATTGTCATAGATAATAAACGAACAGAGTTGTCTGTGAGAATTCTACATATATTTGTGATTACTTTAAATTATTATTCCTCGCCTTCACACAAGGGATTTCCTTGATCCAACGGATAGATTAAAATCAGTCGCTTTTGAGGGCCTCATCACCCTCTTCTAAGATTCAGGTTATAGGGATTAAATCTAAAAGTTTGAAAAGCACGCATCACATTCGCTATCGCATTCACCTTTGCACTCGCCTAGATTGGGTATATAGAGTATTCACGGATTCACTTACGCCTCAGGTGTAAACCCGTTCATCAACGTCAAAGTAAATACCTATCTAAATCCAGCAGTGTATTCTCGATATTAAACGAGGTCAATGGTTGGTCAATAGTTAGCCAAATCTGAAGGTAAAAAATACACCTAAATAGGACTTGTGTTATTGATCTTAATATTAATCTCTTTACCTCTGCACTGAATTATATTTCCGGAGCAGTGTTTTTTATATTAAAGCTGAACTAGGATCATAAAAAGCTTTTGGACTTTTGATAAAAAAAATGTGTGTTGAAAAAAAACGTTTTGAAACATTCCCACTTCATTTTCCCATACAGCAGACATTTTTTTAGTTGTATCTCAGGAAAATCAAGTCCTACAACAGGTATAAAAGTCCGATTAGTTATAACGGTCGCCATTGTATATCTGTACTCGCAACGTAAAACGTGCGAAGTCCCAGAGGCTGAATAAAACTCACAGACTTAGTCTTACCTGTACTTTTCAACGAAAACTACCTGTGTCTGAAGTGGAGTTTTAATTTCTGCAACGTACGAACAGCAACGAAAATAAACATTTCATCGATAATTAATCCAAAATTCATTCCATTGCACTAAATATCAAGCACCTTCCAAACAAAAACAATGCGGTCCGCTTCCTACTGTCATTGAGGTACGACCTCACGATTCGCAACTGGTTTGTAGTGGAAGGTGGTGCAGGAAGGACCCTAAAATCAAACCCAAACACGCCTAATCACAATCTCGAATATGGCTTTTATCCATGTTTTAATCCTTTTCTATTCTATCTTAGGTATAGTCCATTTGCTCTACATTGAAACTGGGGTTTTGTTAGATTTCTTAAATTGCCCTTAGTCATCAAATTTGGATTTTACAGCAATGTTTTTCAGTTTACCATACATAACTGAATTGTGAATATGCAAATTTATGGTTTGCTAACAAACATTTTACACATTTACTGCAATACAAAATTTTGTAAGTTTGTGTGGACAAATTCAAGAGCTGATAAAATAGCAACCATAATTCTTTCTGATTTATGCATAAGTAGGTCGTATGCAAATAAAAAACCCTGGCATATTAGAAAATGTAGACTGGCGTGGGATTGTATCATAATTAAATTTATTTATTTATTATTAAATGACAAACATCAGAATTATAAAGTCTGTATCATGTATAATATAATGCACAAAAATATGTTACTGAAATTATTTCATCTTATTAGTAGTATTCCTGGCACGCTGGACGTAAAACAACGTAAAAACAAACAAAAAAGTTAACTTGAAACTATGTTGACTTGCAATTGTGAGATGATCAATTATTGACCAGTCTGCGTGAATTAAGTGTGTGACAAGTTAGGCATAAACATACGTGTATAAAATGTAAATTTAATCATGTCCTTCTATTTCAATTTATGTGTTTATACAACCTAGTATCTGGTACCAGCTGTTCATCTTATACTAAAGTAATATTTGGCACTGTTAACACCATTTAAATTCGAATTTTTTTTAAAGCTAAGATAGTCATTTTTTTTTCAGTGGTTACTCTTAGACGGATTTCGGCTATACTTTTAGAGATATTATTTGGCCTTGTATGATACCACTTTATCTTTAGAAAATACACATAGTCTAATTGACAGAAACGATATCGTCTTGAGCATTATAACTTTGGTATTATGTTTATAATATTTATCCAATATATAAATTTAATTGCATCCTTTAGATATTATAGACATAATACCAAAGTTATAGTGCTCAAGACGATACCGTTTCTGTCAATTAGACGTCATCAGTTGAGCTCCAGTTTGAAAAGTATGTGTTTTTCTACAGATAAAGTGGTGTCATACAGGGCCAAATAATATATCTAAAAGTATAGCCTAAATCCGTCTAAGAGTAACCACTGTAAAAAAAAAAAAAAAAAAAAAAAAATGACTATCTTAGCTTTAGAAAATTTTCGAATTTAAATGGTGTCAACAGTGCCAAATATTTCTTTAGTATAAGATGAACAACTGGTACCGAAATACCAGGTACTAGGTTTATGTATACCCTCGGGGACTCAAACGGTCCACCAGCAGTGGCAACGACCTAGTGGTTATAAATATTATAGACATAATACCAAAGTTATAGTGCTCAAGACGATACCGTTTCTGTCAATTAGACGTCATCAGTTGAGCTCCAGTTTGAAAAGTATGTGTTTTTCTACAGATAAAGTGGTGTCATACAGGGCCAAATAATATATCTAAAAGTATAGCCTAAATCCGTCTAAGAGTAACCACTGTAAAAAAAAAAAAGAAAAAAAAAAAAATGACTATCTCAGCTTTAGAAAATTTTCGAATTTAAATGGTGTCAACAGTGCCAAATATTTCTTTAGTATAAGATGAACAACTGGTACCGAAATACCAGGTACTAGGTTTATGTATAAAATGATATTGAATCAAGGGATCTACATATTATCATACATGATGCGCATTGCATATAAGTAGCAGGCACACTGACTGTTTTATGTAACCTGTTCAAAAATGTTTATATATTAACAGTATTATGGCTGTTCAATATATTTGATTTACACCAACGTAATTGTTTCTTGAAATTTGAAAGAAATCTAAAATTATTTCTAATGGAAAACCTTTTCACCTGAATATGATGCAAATTAAAGTTTTAGTTACGTAAACCTTTAAAATAACAATGATGAGCATTTTAAATATATAATTTATGTAGTTTTTTGCAAAAATTGAATAAACCCCAGTTTCAGTGACGATCAAACGGACTATGACTAGGGAGTGTATTCTTATTAATTTCATTATCAATTCCATTATCTCTAGGTTTTAATCAGCACATGACACTATGCCAAACCCTGATCAAAACATTTCTCCTAGTTTGTTACATGTCTCATGTTTATGTCTTTTCATAAATACTTGAAATACTTTTGTATTAATAGTAATATGTTCGTGTGTGAGAAAAAGATACAGAGAGAGAAAGTCTGAGAGAGAGTCTCAGAGAGAGACAGAGAGAGAGAGTCTCAGAGAGAGAGAGAGAAATAGAGTCTGAGAGAGAGAGAGAGAGAGAGAGAGAGAGAGAGAGAGAGAGAGAGAGAGAGAGAGAGAGAGAGAGAGAGAGAGGTATAATCACCTCAGTCATTACTATATTTAATTTATTAATGATAAAATCTACCACGACAAAATGTTGGAATTTAAACCATATAATGCTACCTTGATCAACGTCTGTCTTATCAATGCACATAGTTTAAATCGTCGATAAGATTGTTAATAAAAAGCGTGTACTAGTACCTCTATCATTTTCTTGGTTACCGACTATATAATAGGAATTATTTTAAAAAAATTATTCCGTGCCTAGTTGATTTCGAAATTTTGATTTCACAGTTTAATTTATTGTAACATGACGATTCTACAACGACGTATGAATCATAATGACCTTTTCTCTATTGTATGACTATAATGCGTGATAGAAAAAAGAATAGAAAAAAACATGATATCAACAAGATAAGAATACAACCAACTCCAATTGGAACCAGATACACAAAACTAACAATGACTCAAGTAATTTACATTACATAATCTTTTTGTCATAGAACACATAGCAATAGTGAAACAAATTGTTGTGATCTGACACAACAGAAATACAAGTAGATAGAAATAAAAATTACATCAGGATATTCAGTGCAGATATTCGATTTCTTACTATTTTAAACACATTTATTCCCAGTGTGAGCCTAATTTAGATAATATTTTTGTTAGTTTACATCCATATTATACTTAGATACCGATGGTTTTTCTCTGGTGTTTATGCATTACATCACAGATCCATTCATTATCTTTGTAATAGGCATCTAAATGATCTTGGTAGAATTTTACTCTCATGAAGAATAATGTAATTCTCCTGAAATAATAAATAATTGCAATGGAATTTCGACTAAGTGCCAATACCTCAACGTTCTGTAGATGAAGTTTTGTTAAAATTGGATAATTGACAAATTCTAGAAGATATATTGAAAAAAACGCAAATTTACTGAGATACTAGATAAATTCATTTTGGGGGATTCACGTTTGACCTGAAACTATGTATAAAAACTGTGTGAACTATGAGTTCTTCGATGTAATATGTCGGTTTGTTTTAATAGTAGAACAGAAAATCCGGGTACCATAAATATTCGGAAATTGTTTCGTTGGAAATTGAATGTTATCAGAATTTACATGATAAAATGTATGTAGCAAGAAAATGGGGACTTCAAGTAAACCAGGTATACTTGAAGTATGGCGTTCTAACTTACTGGTAATTATTGACATAACTACGATAAATATCTTAGTTAATTTATGAAATCATTATATTAACCGGAAATGTCCTACAAGTTTCTTTTTTCGGTCTTGACAGCTTAGATAATCTTTTAATGTATCTATGATTCATATTCTTAGAATGAAACAAAAATTCTAAAACTGTAGGATAGGAGGGATTGAATGGGAAGTGTGTGGGATCAGGCGAAGAATGTATGAGTACGATAATATGCTATAATTGTTGGTATTTCCCTAAGTTGGTATTTTTAGAATACCTGGAATCCATGGGTAACAATCGTATATTTGATAGACATGGTCCATGCATCAATAACCACGAGAAAACGAGAATATTGAAACAACGTTAATATATATTATACATCAAACTTCTTACTTTTCAATGACGGTTGCTGTATCTCGGAATTTCACATGAGTGTGTCCCATGTAGAGCTCTAATAGATAACTATCTTAAATATGAAAATGTACAAAATATATATGGCTTTGTCATTTCAGAATCATTTAAACACCACTCCACCCCCGAGTCAATTAAGTACAGAAAACCTTTGCACAACGTATACAATATAGCATTGTGATCACACAGAATATATACACGCAAATTAATTTAAAACGATAATGTAAAGAGCAGCTTGAATGAGATTTGAATGAGTTTTTCAAGTTCCAAAACTGAAGGCCGAGAATCTTAAATGATTTCCGTTGGATAAATCACATGTACTTGTAGACATGAACCGTCTAAGTATGCCTTGCCCACAACCCTTGACTTTTTACTCTATTTCATTTATTCTTTTCATCAAAAATGGTAATTTTGGGATATACCAGGAAATATTGCCAAACAAGAGACTTAAACCAAATGTGATTACACCCTATATATAACTATATATATATATATATATATAACAAAAGGCCCATTGGCCACATTGCTCACCTGAACTGTATTGGTATCTTACAAATATGGGAATCTCACATTTACAAATTATTTTAACACTCCTTAGGAGTGGAGGAGACTTTAAAATGAATGAAAATGACAAAGCTGGGAAAGATATCAAAAACATATTACAAATTAGTTTTCCAATTTATTCCAAAAACAGGAAATTGAATCATGCATCCATAAAAATCACTCAGATGCAATTAGTTTTTCAATCCGTGCAGCAGTTCTGGAGATTTTTAAAGAGGGGTACTCCTCTAGGCCTCTTTTGTCCCACCCTGGAACTACCCTTTGGCTGATCTGACTGAAATTAACACACTTGGTAGAGGTTCTTGAGTACTTACTTCCTGTAAGGTTTCATCAAAATCGCTTCAGCGGTTTTGCTGAAGAAATCGAAAATGAAGAAAAAATTTAAAGAGGGATTCCCATGAACAAACTCGGTAGAACCTTGAGTACTTACTTTCTATAAAGTTTCATCAAAATCCCTTCAGCGATTTTGTAGAAGTCGATTTATCTGGAAAATTAACCCCACCCCCCCCCCATTTTGCAGTCTTAAAAAATTCATAAAATCAAACAATTAAAAGCAAATTTCTTTCAGGAAAGCATTTATCTACCAAACTACAGGTAAAACATATAACATAAATGCATCATAATGAATAATAGGGGAGAAAATCAAAGAAATAATACAAAAATGAATGAAACTTAGTCAAATATTTATTTTCCGATTTCAACGAAATTAACAAACTTGAATCATACACCTAGGTAGATCACTCAGATACAGTTCGTTTTTCAATTCATGCAGCGGTTCTGCAGGAGAAGATTTTAAAAAGGGGTACCCCCTGGCTTTTTTTTTTGTCGCACCCTGGATCCACCTCTGGGCCGATCGGGCCGAAATGAAAAAACTTCGTAGTGGACCTTGATTACTTACTTCCTATAAAGTTTCATTAAAATCCCTTTAGTGGATTTGGAGGAGAAGTCGAAAATGTGAAAAAGTTTACGGACAGACACACGGACAGACAGACGACGGACAAAAGGCGATCAGAAAGGCTCACTTGAACCTTCGGTTCGGATGAGCTAAAAAGAGAAGGTAAGACACTTTTCATTGTTTACATTGGCAATGCCAAACACCTGCTTGGTTATAGTCTCCAGTGATATACTTAATAAACACTTAGCAGTCTTGTCTGTGCCTTTCCCCTTCTATAGAAAGATTACACCCACTGAAAACATAAGTAAGATTTAACTCGAAATGATATAAAAGACATAAATCCCTCTTTTTTTCGTTCAAGTTTGAATTTATTTCTGATATTTGGAGTGTCCGCTACGGAAGAAGGTTGACTCGCATATATAAAGGTTTATTACTGGATTATTGATTAGTAGAGTATTGAAGTAT
This sequence comes from Atrina japonica, assembly GCA_030159075.1. Taxonomy (NCBI): domain Eukaryota; kingdom Metazoa; phylum Mollusca; class Bivalvia; order Pterioida; family Pinnidae; genus Atrina; species Atrina japonica. The sequence goes on along the minus strand of BROG01000028.1, from coordinate 168,887 downwards.
TCAAGTTTCCCGAATGTCAATTACGGTAACGCTAAGGGTAGCGGATATTCCAAATTTTAGAAATCTGGAGGAGGTGGGATCAGGTGCCGTGGAGGAGTAAGCTTTAACTTAACAGTAATCCTGTAGTAACATTTTGTATAATATATGGTTTAACCGATTTTTATCGTCATTTACAATCCGAACTCAAAATTAATTATTCTACACTTTTCTATGTTTAAAAAATGTTTTATTCCCAATTCAAAATAAATCATATATAGTTTTGTGTTGGCATTTTTAAATTAAATTAAATATATTTGTTTGTATATATTTTAAATCATATTAATGAAATATTCATCGTGAAAATAATGAGCGACTTCACTTAAAATTTGTAAATTACTTTTTTGTAATGGAAAACTTGGATCACCGGAAACATACTTAAAAATTGATTCTGACATTCTTTCCGTGACACATCCACCCAATCCGTAGAAAAGTGAACCCATTCCATACTTAGGTAAATCACTATCACGTATACTGCAAATGATGGGCGGCATTCTTATGTGTTGATCTTCGGAAGGACCCGTCGGTACAGACTCCTCACGGTGGAAAACGGTCCTGATTTGAACTTTAAGCTTAGTTGAAGAGATAGGATACACGGGCGTTGCGCTGTTTCGGAGTTTGCCATCGGTGCAATGGTGGGACGAGGGCACTATCATTAAACCACGATTGATTTGATTTGATTTTAATTTTTGTTTAAACTCTCACACAACGATTTTTCAGATATATGGTGGCTGCCAGTTTTGAATGGTGAAGGAGATAGTCCGCAAGTAAACAGGCAACCTTTCTCACAATAATCAGCTTTCTAGGTTCCAGCGTGACAGGAAGTGAGAGACTCCATGGTTCAAAGCGCAATGCTCTAACCACTCGACCACAGAGGACCCTTAAACCACATAATACGTGACCATGGTTCATGAACCATTAAACTTTTCTTTTTTTTTTCTTAATTCATCTACCTTTATCAAACATTGAAATATAATGGCTGAGTAGGCCAAGCTAAGAATATTATGAGAATTATGTCACTCTTAAAAGTTATGGATCAATATGTAGCCCAAAACCTACTCTGACCCCTGTTATTTTCACAGTGACAACAACCATGTTGATTACGATCATGAAAATCGTCACATCTTCTTGATGGCCAATGAGGAAAGGCTTGGTCTCAAATAAAAAAATGGTTCTTGAGTTAATGCAAATCCGGTTTTCTTATGGAAATCCGGTTGATAAAACTACGCCTAAAACTGCGCTGTGGTTTGACCTATAAACTTAAATACAATTTTATACCAAGAACTAACAACCCGAAAAGGAATTCGAATCCCGTGGTTTTAGAAATGATACATTGCAGGGAAATTAATACCAGACTGGAATGCGGCACTACGATATTCAGAAAGACTATCCTATATACATGTATAATTAAATAGTAAACACACATACAATATAGAATATGTATTTGTATATTTTGTATGTCATATTTGAACTGTTTTATTTGATGGCATGTGGATCTTGTGGCTAATTAAACCTGACAATTCCATACAGATATAACAACAAGCATTTTACAAAATAAACAATTTAATTCAAAACACGAACAATAAAACAAGGCACATTAAATTCAACAATTAAAGTAGTCATGTCTTTCAAAACTACACGATTACTTTACCTTTTAAAAATAAATAAGATTTATAGAATTGCGAATTAGTTTTTTCAGATGAAGTATCACAACTGCATTTTTGATCTACAACTACTAATTTCACCACTTCGAGTAAGCTACGTCGATATCTCCAATTTGTTTACCTATATATCACCACGATATTCTATTCACATTACGTATTTGTACTAGGTCCCCAATATTGTACCAGCATTGTCCACTATTACCACAGCAAATCAATGTTTACTCCATTTAAATGAAACCACTACCAAAAGCAAAACTTGTCATTAACAGTTTCAATAGTATTTATTAAAATAATAAAATTTTAGATATACAGACAAAAAAACATACTTTAAAATTTTAACGACTCTATTTTATATTCAGATGATGTATTATCATTTGCGTATAAGTAATTAATGAAATAAACTTTCTGATCATAACAATTTTCAATATTGGTCGGAGTTTACATTTAGTGAACAGTAAATATGACTAGAAATTTAATGCCACCAACGTTTGCGGGTTGGAATTTGAGTGACGACAATTGATAACTTTAAAATATTCATCTATGAAATACTATACCTGTGTATGGTGTATAAGATGTTTGTTTAAAATGTGTAGGATATGTAAAACAGGAAATTTTCTAGAATATCAAAATACCATTTGGCCCAAAACATTACATTAATACTATGAAAACTCAACTGTTTTAAAGGTAAGTACAAAAAAATTCTTATACGTAAAGACTGAAGAGTTCACTCCCCTCTTAATCATTATCTGTAAAATATTACTGAAAAATAATGCTTTTCTATTTCTAAACATGAATATTTGTTTTTTGTCCAATGATGGCATACATTAAAATTCAAATATAACCAATCAAATACAAAATTTATTATCACGTGTATTTAAATATATCTATCTATCTTTATATGAGTTATGTTTGCTTGATTATTGGTGGGTGGGTGTGTCACTGAGTTTGTGTATTTGTTTGTTGGTGTGAGTAGATAGTGTGTGACACGGAGTGTGTATGTGTTGGTTGGTGTGAGTAGATAGAGTGTGTGTGTCACCAAGTCTGTTTATGTGTGGGTTGGTGTGAGTAAATAGAGTGTGTGTCACTGAGTCTGTGTACGTGTGGGTTGGTGTGAATAGACAGAGTGTGTGCATCACCGAGTATGTGTATGTGTGGGTTGGTGTGAGTAGATAGAGTGTGTGTGTGACCGAGTCTGTGTATGTATGGGTTGGTGTGAGTAGACAGATGATGTTGCTTGTGTTCTCATAAATCTATGGCAATGATAAGGATGGTGGTGTTTTCAGCAATATAAAAAATTGGTGTTTTGGTGTTGCTGCTGTTTTTCGTTACAAAAATAACTAATGGCAATATACATGAACTAAATGTTTCCAGTTTATATATCCGGAAATTTATACAGTAATTGAAAATCAAGCAATAATTTTTTCACAAATTGAACTAGAAAGTTGCAGTTTTTATAATTATTTAAAAAAGGTTCTGTATCTTTATCATAAATGTATCTAGAATATACGGCAATGAGGTAAGTATTTTTAGTTTCCTTGTCTGTCAAAATATATTTGAAATTTCCAAAATTTAAATATGATTATTCAAAACAGATAGTGAAACATAAATCTGCCCGAATTCTGAAGGTATTAAATCAGACATTTACAAATAAAAATGTTTATTATAAACTAACAAGTGCTATAAACATACAAATGTATAACATGTTTTTGCTTTTAAACTCACTATCAGTGTCACATCAAATATCAGTTAGCCTCAATGAATAAAAAGGATAAAGAAAATTCCATTTCCATTTAAAGTTAAAACTGCAATAAAAGATAAGATTTATGTGAAGTGTGATTAAAACAATCAAGAAAACAATTCCCGAAAACCTACCTAAAGATTTTATTCTATTACAAAAGCGAAATTCACCAAGGAATGCTCCCATATCTTTCATTATCTATACAAATTGTTTACACAAAAAAGCGTTTTGTATTACAAATCTTAGAATTATGTTAATCAAATAAATACATTAATTGCTCATGTAATATGCTTACTATTCAATTAATAAGGGGTAATATAGCATATCTTTACAATTAACATTAGGTAAACAAGTAAAAACCACATTTTATAAAAAAAAAATATGTAAAATTTATTTGTGAAATGAAAAATGTATGGTTTGTTTATTCTTGTTTCAAAATTAAGTCATTGTATGTGTAAAAGGTAAAATTATTAATCAAGAGGTATTTTGAAGGTCGTTTGTATTCTACTGTCAGCAATGAAAAGACAAATCTACAGATCTATATTTCTATGTATATTATCTGACTGCAGGCGGTCACTGCACTGCAAGGATTCAACAGGGAGCTAAACTTTCTTTGAATCATTCCATTACAATAATCAAGTGCAGTCTGAAGATACGGATAAAAACATTTGTGTGGTTTTGTATTAATAACATGCCCCTTACCTGATTAACTGTGTACACACATGTAAAATCCATTCCACTTTCACCCAGGTCATTATATATCCTGGATGAAGGAATTCTATTTAGAAAAGTAGTTCCAAATGCAGTGTAATATGATGTTACGTATTGCAGGGATGTATTGACTCTGTATTATTTCTGTAAGTTTGCACATGTTTGTAATAAATTACTTTACTTAACTCAATATCAACATTTTATAAAGCCAACCACATTAAATCTTACAAAATGAAAAGGACTTGTAATTATCAATCTGATTTAAAAGAGAAACACATGTAAAATATACAGTTTGTTCGTTCATTGTTGTTTAACGTCCCACTCGAGAATATTTCACTCATATGGAGACGTCACCAAATGCCAGTGAAGGGCTTCAAATTTTGGCCTATGCTCGGCACTTACGGCCATTGAGCAGTAGGGTTCTTTAACGTGCCAACACCTACTGTGACACGGGACCTCCAGCTTTTACTGTCTCATCCGAAAGACAGGAAACCAACCTGTCGCTGGCGGGACTCGAACTCACGACCTCACGATCCAAAGTCGAGCGCGCTACCGACTGAGCCAGGCCGGCTCTAAGATATACAGTAATGTCTCTTAAAAAATCAACTCAATGAAGTGTTTCAAACAAATCAATATTTTAGAATATATTATGTAACACTGCCCTCACCATATAAATTTGCACCCAAGGTTATAAAACTTTTTTCATGCTCCAATAAATGTTTACTCAATCCCTAGCATGGTCGCAATTATAATACAGGTTCTGACTGGTAGAAATTGAGTTCAGCTTTGAACTGAGCATGACAAAAGTTCTGTAACCTTTCATAAACATCTAAATCAATGAATATTGCGACAAAAATTCAGCAAACTTAAATCATTTATCAACATCATTGCAAATATCACTTTTGAGCATGCTTAAATTTAAATAGCCAAATTCAAATATCGTTCATTCAATAGCCGTATATTTGACATGAACTGCAAATATTAAATTCAAAAATAAAAAAATCACAAACATATAAAACATGTTATATAACTCCTTGAAAAATAAACAGGCGAAAAAATGGTATTTCATCCAATATCATTCTTCGCCACACTCATTGTCCTTGACCCATCCATCATGATAAACCACATTCATAATCCTTAACCACACCCATTTTTCACAAGTTGCTAAATAATGGTAACAAAAATTATTTCTCATTCAATATTAAAGCAATAACATGAAAGATAAATCTTGAAATAAATTGTCCAGTTCACATGAAATGGCGGGGCAGAGTAAGATTATCACACGGATGATTCTACTTACTTTTATGACAAGTTGCACGGGAAAAACGTTTTATTTCTCACTGGATACTCAGTTATGTATGGTGGCAATAAGGAACGATTAGTCTAGTCAGTATAATTTTTGTTATGCTTTATTACCTAAAATTTAAACTCGTCTAGGTCAAGAAAGGGTTCACAACACTCCATCCCGCCAGGTTATATGGATTTTACTATACAACATTACAAGAATAACAAATCACAGAAATTACATAATTTCAATCTGTTTAAGTGAAACCTCCACACAAAAGTATAAGTGCCGTTTAATAAAAAAGTAAAATAAAAAGTAATAAAATAAGTAAAATTAAAATGCCTTTATCAACATTCATATTGCAGAACGGTGACCTTTGTTTTGTGTGCTCTCGTGTTGCAATTCGTCGTTTGAGGATTAATACAGTGTGCCCAGTCATCATTCAAGTCATTTCACAAAGACCCGTAAAAATATAGAATCAATGTTTTATGTGATAGTACGTACGATTTTGACATGATTTTGAGAATGATAAAAAGTTGTCAAGACTAAAGATTGAATATTCAAAATCACTTCAACACCTAAAATGTTAATTGTAGAAGTGTTAATTCATATACTTCCTTACAAGTTGTGTTGTTGTAATCTCATTAAACATGCATTACACAGCCCCAGGGTCTGCTGACACAGCTCAGTGAGAAATACGTAACAGGACTTTAAATTCTTTCCGGCCATCTAATTCGTTTTCAAGACTTTTGTTCTAGGCTTGTGAAAATTAACCATCTTTTCTATTTCTTTTTCTCATAGAATCCGTAAGAGAATGCTTTCTAACTGACGTATTGGCATTCCTGTATCCGACATTTTCTCTTTTATAAGTGAAATGAAGAAGTAGCAAAGGATAATGGAAACTCCATGTCCATTACAATACAACAAACTGGATATACAAAAACGGGGATGGGGCAAGGTGTCCGGGAGGAAAAGTCAACTTTTAACCACACCCGTCGCAAATGTTACAAAAAAAGGCCAACTTCGGTAAACAAACGATGGTTGCGCAGGGAATACTACTGAGATTGGGCTGTCATATTCCATATGAATTTGGGGCGGTCCTAACAATCACATTTTGTCTACCCGACAGCAATTCATCTAAACATTAAAGAAACAAATGCCCAAGGAAAAGAAATCAGAAAATGGGTATTTCATATTACGAATCGGCATTTCTATATAAAATCTTATTTCAGTGAACGACCTCTCATCCATGACCGAGTGGTTAGGTCATCATGCTTTGAACCAGGAAGGCTCTCACTTTTGGTCAGCGCAGGTTCCAGTTCTCTCTTTCACCATTAAAAAACTTGCCAACATCATATCACTGAATTATTGTTGAGTGTGGTGTAAAACACTATTCAAAATTAAAAGAAAACAACTGTGGTTTTAAATTTCAGTTTGACATATTGTCATGGAAATTTGTAATCATCTTTTAAAAAAGGTACAAATCAAAAAGAAATATACCAGTCAAAGTTTGCTAAGCACCAAGTCTTCCACACATCATTGTGAAGTCTATATTATATATATCTATAATACTTACATTTGAAATCATTTACTGTTGTATCGTGAAGGTCCCCAGTGTACAAATAACCTTGAATGACAGGTAATGTCCTCTTGCAAGTCGTGCAAACGAGGTGACCCTGTATCTTCATAGCATTTATTTACACTGCATACATGTACCAAACACTTGTAGTGTACTCAGTCTTTACTTTTACTTGAAAGACTAAACGTTTATGACTGAATTATGGCAACTGCGAATGATAAAAGACAAAATTATCGGATGGAGACATGTGGCGAGTGGCTTGAATGGCGGAACAAGGACTATTCATTGTGAGCTCGGCAAGGCATTTGGTGTGCACCTTACAATTATCACTAGAGTCTGGGCTAGGTTCCTCCAACAGTATGGTACACCTGTAAGGCGACATGGTGGGGACAGAAGAAAGGCTACTTCTGCAGCTGGTGATCGTTTTCTGTTAATACAGGCTCGAAGAAACTGTTTTGCAACTGCAACCCAACTTCGTCCTGACCTTCAAAATACTTCCGATGTCCATGTTTCAACCCATATCATACGCACACATTTACAATAAAGTAGACTGCGGTCGAGAAGACCATGCATAAGGATCCCGCAGTCTCCAAACCACCGCCTTCTACGATATGCTTGATGGGTATGCTGGCTGGAGCAGGATGGACTGGCATCCTGTCCTTTTTACTGATGAGTCCAAGTACTACATAGACTACATGGATAGGCATGATAGAGTATGGCAAAAGTCAGAGGAGGAAAGGTTTCATGTTACAAACATTGCTGAACACGACCGGTATGGCCGCCGATCAATAATGGTCTGGGTGGAATCAGTTGTGAAGGATGTAACGTTGTTCTTGACAGAGGCACACTGACTGCTCAGTGGTATCGAGATGAGATTCTTGATACCCAAGTAAGGCTGTATCTTGGTACAATTGGTGATGGGTTCATTTTGATGGACGATAATGCCCGTCCTCACACAGCCAGTGTTGTACAAGGGTACTTGCAAAGAACGAGTCATTGGAGTGGCCAGCCCGAATCCCTGACCTGAATCTCATTGCCCACAGTCTTGTGGAATGAGTTACTGGACCACATTTCACCCCGTCAGGTCCAACCAAGAAGTTCCAAGGAATTTGATGACTTCCTTGTAGAAAAGTGGAACGACATTCCAGAAGCGGGGATACAAAATCTCATATGTGGCATGCAACGTAAGTGTCGAGCTGTCATCGACAGCAACAGTGAGTATTTAAGTTTAATGGCTATTTAATCAATTCATTATGGTCTGTAGGGTTACCAGCGCTGGTGCTGAGGATCTAGTGTACATTTATTAGGTTGTTCCATTTCCATCCTCAGATCCAGGGAATATAATCATCATAATGAATCCCAATGTTATAACAAAACCCCAGACCCTGTGTAAACAATCCTCACAAAGTCCCCATACCTAGACACAGCGAAATAAACCTCACAGTGAGTCACCATCAACTGACCCAGGGGAAATAATCCTCATAATAAATCCCAATGCAATAACAAAATCCCAGACCCAGGGTATACAATCCTCACAAAGTTTCCATACCCAGTTAATTAAATCTCACAATGAATCATCAGCCCCTGACCCAGGGGATATAAACCTCAGAATCTCTGTTATTCCTAAAATTATTTGGGTGGTTTTGAGAAGAATGTGAAAATGTTCATAAGTTTATGCACAACATCCAACAACACATTACATGCACTGGGCACATGACACCATGATGGTCAACAAAGGGTTAGATTTAGACACTCCTAATCTTTTAGAGACTCAAAATCATAAATATCTATGATGAATAAAAGGCAGAATTTCAACCAAAAACAGCATTGCAATTTTTTTTCCAATTGGTGAAATGATGAAATTTCTGAGGTAAATATAAGGCACTGTAATTTCAAAATCAATCTCAATAATATAATGTAAAAGTTTAAAATTTGAGTAGAAATAAGTCAGAGGTAGATAACATAGTAAGAAAGCAAGAGTTATCTAAAATAACATGTCTTTTCTTGTAACAGTTGACCCATTTACCCCTAAAGACACATTTGGACTGGTCTAAGTCAATGATTTACAGGAGTCCATTGTTTTTCAGGGGATTTGGGGTTAATGATGAATTAAAATTACAACCAAATTGAAACCTGTGGATATTTTCAAAATAAAAAATAACAGAAACATTATGTGTATTCCCATTTGAAAAATGTTAATAGGAAAACTATTGCTATCAGCTTATGATAGATGGTGGAGATCTGCATGAAATGGGTTTGTAGAAATGTTGCTTTGTCCTTTAGTAAAAGTGATAGATCTCCAGCAAATAGAAAATTACAAATGGTGGTCTGATGTAAAACAAATATCAGAAAAATATCTGGATTATATAGGTACTGGTATATATTCTATCTGAATAATCAGTAGGTATGGCAAAGGATATACAAAAACAAATTTACACTTCTTTTTTCACACAAACATTTTGACAAACACAAAGTAAAATAATATGTCATGTAAATGCACGAGATCAGAGTTCAACTAGTAACCAATGACAACTTAATCCTTCATGTGATTGGCTACTGCAAAATTTATCAGTTATATCCACCGAGCATTGCTTATTAACAAAAACTAAAAAGTATACAACACATACAGATAGATATGCACAAACATGAATTAAATGCCAAAAGTCAATAAAAAATCTCAAGGTTTTATTTGATTACAGACAGCACCCGTCTTCAGACACAAGATTTACCTCCCTTGAAAGAGACTCCTTAATCTGATCAACAAAAATTATACTTGATAAGGTAATATAAAAACCAATGCTATCGACAATTTGTTGTAACTTCTGTGACCTTACCAACCATGAAGCCATTTGGTCTCTTGGATGTCTGGCGAGCAAGCTTTCCATATGAAAGAATATCTACATCTAACCAATCTTTTGTGATATGTCTGATTTTTTCTCTCTCTTTACGATGATGCTCCAGTTGACATGTGACACCTGACACCCTAACTCTTGGAATTTGCAAAACAACTGCTGATAATCCAGTGCACACTGTCCACAGGCCAGTTGACATTAGTTGCTCTGGAGTTCTTCCTTGCCATAAATTCCAGGCCAAGTTTCCTGTGTATAAAGTTCATATACTATAAATGAATGTCTTACAAACCAAATTACTTTTATACACGAATATACTGAGAAGGTAAAGAATATTATATAGGTAAAATGTTATACCACTAATAAGTTTACTTTGAACAAGAATATACTGAGTGGGTACAGAATATTATATAGACAGGGATTTCCCCACACAGTTTTTGGGAATGGAGCCTGGGCCTTTTGAATTTGGAATTTTAGCAACATTTTATCAAACTGGGAAATCTTGAAATCCACAAAACTATGTGAAAATGCAAGAATTTCTTCAACTTCATTGTCACTTCACTTCAATTGGGAAATTTTGACAGCAAATTGGGAAAAAATGTATTGATTTTGCATTGGGAATGAGGCCTTATTTTGGCATCATATGATAAGGCAGAAAATTCCTGATAGATAAAATCTTATACCCCTAATAAGTTTACTTTATACAAGAATATGTTGGGTAGCTAAAGAATATTATACAGGTAAAATACAAGAATCTACTGGATTGGTTAAGAATATTATATACGTAAAATGTTATACTTTTAACAAGTTTAATAGTAAGGTAGGTAAAGAATACTATATTTGTAAATCTGACAAATTGTTATGCAGGCCACTTTACAGACCTACATGTATATTATACAAGTATATTAACTATTTAGTAGGTAAAGAATATATCATATACATATAGGTAAAATACTTTATATAACAATATACTGTACATTTTATTAGTGACTTATTATAAGTAATTACAAAATATTAAAGGCTTTTTGTAGGGATATTGGATGTATTATATAAATATTACATTCATGAGTGGGTGAGTTTGCATATTTCACCCTGAGAAAGCATTGTTGACTGAGGTGAAGCCAAGGTCAACAATGTTTCCTGTTTTTTTGCGAAAATATGCAATATCACCTTTTCATGAATGTAATATTTTTTTTATTATACCGAGTGTCATATTTGTTTGCTTTAATAAAATTACCATAGATATTTCAAATCTCAACTATTAACCAGCTAGCTAAAAATACAAAACAAATACGATGAAAAGCTCTCACTGGGACAAACCATAAACAATATGCACATAATGTTGGCTTAGGTGACATTTTTTAGAATGTCACCCTGGCCCACTGGCGTGAACCGTACATGCATAACAGTGGCGCATGTGGTATTTTTTTTAATGTCATCCTGGCTTCTATGTCTTTGTTAACTGAGCGGGTCAAGATTGTGGCACATACTTAGATTGTGGCACGTACTTAGATTGTGGCACGTACTTAAAGTGACATCCCCATGTAAGTGAAAAATCCTTAGTGAGATGTAAGACAAAATGAAACAATTAAATGTTCTTTAATTACATGCATCTCTATGACAACTATTTCTTAGCTGTTTATATTGAAACTCAAAGCTGTATCTACCTACATGTATGGGCAACATTTATAAATCTCAAACTTATGTCTATCTAGAGGTATCGGTGGTCAGTAACTTATATATTTGTTTACATTGTATTTACTTATAGATAGCTCTGATACAAGTCTCAAACTTATGTCAATCTAGACGTACCAGTGGTGGGTGACTTATAATATGTTTACATTTTATTTACTTACAGATAGCTCTGATACAACATGTACAAGTTTCAAACTTAGTCTGTCTAGAGGTATCAGTGGTCAATAACTTATATATATGTTTACACTGTACTTACTTGTAGATAGCTCTGATACAAGTCTCAAACTTAGTCTATCTAGACGTACCAGTGGTCAGTAACTTACATATTTGTTTACACTGTACTTACTTATAGATAGCTCTGATACAACATGTACAAGTCTCATACTTAGTCTGTCTAGAGGTACCAGTGGTCAGTCACTATGTTTGTTTACATCATCATAGTACCTTGTCACACATCAAAGATAAAGATTTTGTCACTCTGTTCAATACCAGTAGGAATCAGACATTACAGAATCAAATTCTCCATTCTTATCTTTCAAAGATAAGGCAACAATGAAAATCTATATTTGACATACCTTAGAACATACAAATATTGAGTTCTTTATACTACAACTTCTGTTACAGATAAGAATATCTACTTTGTTGAATTTAAAACAAATTACATTATAACAGATTATCCCTATTTGTTTGATATGCTCACACCCACTGGACTTTAAGGCAGTCAGTAGGTAGGCCTTTTTACGTTATAAGTCAGTCAGAAGGTAGGCCTTTTTTACTTTAAGTCAATCAGTAGGTAGGTATTTTGTGTTGCCTTCCTTTTTTACTTTTAGTCAGTAAGTTGGTAGTATTTCTGTTGCCTTTCTTTTCACTTTGAGTCGGTCAGTAGGTAGATTTTTCGAATGCCTTCTTTTTTACTTTAAATAGGTCTGTAGGTAGGTATTTCTGTTGCCTTCCTTTTTTATATTTTAAGTTGGTAAGTATTTGTTTCATATCATTTTTACTTTAAGTTAGTTAGTTGATAGGTATTTCTGATGCCTTCCTTTTTACTTTGTCTGTCTGTAGGTAGGTATTTCTGTTTCCTTCCTTTTGATATGGTACTTTAAGTCAGTCTGTAGGTAGGTATTTCTGTTTCCTTCCTTTTTTACTTTAAGTCAGTCTGTAGGTAGGTATTTCTGATGCCTTCCAGTTTTACTTTGTCTGTCTGTAGGTAGGTATTTCTGTTACCTTCCTTTTGATATGGTACTTTAAGTCAGTCTGTAGGTAGGTATTTCTGTTTCCTTCCTTTTTTACTTTAAGTCAGTCTGTAGTTAGGTATTTCTGTTTCCTTCCTTTTTTACTTTAAGTCAGTCTGTAGGTAGGTATTTCTGATGCCTTCCCATTTTACTTTGTCTGTCTGTAGGTAGGTATTTCTGTTTCCTTCTGTAGGTAGGTATTTTTTTTACTTTAAGTCAGTCTGTAGGTAGGTATTTCTGATGCCTTATGTTTTACTTTGTCTGTCTGTAGGTAGGTATTTCTGTTGCCTTCCTTTTTATATGGTACTTTAAGTCAGTCTGTAGGTAGGTATTTCTGTTTCCTTCCTTTTTTACTTTAAGTCTGTCTGTAGGTAGGTATTTCTGTTTCCTTCCTTTTTTACTTTAAGTCAGCTGTAGTAGGTAGGCCTTCCATTTTATTTCTGATGCCTTCCCATTTTACTTTGTCTGTCTGTAGGTAGGTATTTCTGTTACCTTCCTTTTTTACTTTAAGTCAGTCTGTAGGTAGGTATTTCTGTTTCCTTCCTTTTTTACTTTAAGTCTGTCTGTAGGTAGGTATTTCTGTTTCCTTCCTTTTTTACTTTAAGTCAGTCTGTAGGTAGGTATTTCTGATGCCTTCCCGTTTTACTTTGTCTGTCTGTAGGTAGGTATTTCTGTTTCCTTCCTTTTTTACTTTAAGTCAGTCTGTAGGTAGGTATTTCTGATGCCTTCCCGTTTTACTTTGTCTGTCTGTAGGTAGGTATTTCTGTTTCCTTCCTTTTTTACTTTAAGTCAGTCTGTAGGTAGGTATTTCTGATGCCTTCCCGTTTTACTTTGTCTGTCTGTAGGTAGGTATTTCTGTTACCTTCCTTTTTATATGGTACTTTAAGTCAGTCTGTAGGTAGGTATTTCTGTTGCCTTCCTTTTTTACTTTAAGTCAGTCTGTAGGTAGGTATTTCTGTTTCTTTCCTTTTTTACTTTAAGTCAGTCTGTAGGTAGGTATTTCTGATGCCTTCCCGTTTTACTTTGTCTGTCTGTAGGTAGGTATTTCTGTTTCCTTCCTTTTTTACTTTAAGTCAGTCTGTAGGTAGGTATTTCTGATGCCTTCCCGTTTTACTTTGTCTGTCTGTAGGTAGGCATTTCTGTTACCTTCCTTTTTATATGGTACTTTAAGTCAGTCTGTAGGTAGGTAATTCTGATGCCTTCCCTTTTTACTTTAAGTCAGTCTGTTGGTAAGTATTTCAGTTGCCTTGCTTTGTATACTTTAAGTCAGTCTGTAGGTAGGTATTTCGATTGCCTTGCTTTTATACTTTAAGTCAGTCTGTAGGTAGATATTTCTGATACCTTCGCTTTTTACTTTAAGTCAGTATGTTGGTAGGTATTTCAGTTGCCTTGCTTTGTATACTTTAAGTCAGTCTGTAGGTAGGTATTTTTATGCCTTCCCTTTTTACGTTAAGTCTGTCTGTAGGTAGGTATTTTGGTTGCCTTGCTTTTTATACTTTAAGTCAGTCTGTAGATAGGTATTTCTGATGCCTTCCCTTTTTACTTTAAGTCAGTCTGTAGGTAGGTATTTCGGATGCTAAAAATTATCAAAAAAGAAAAAAAATCTGACAACAAAAGTCCTCCGACTCATACAAAACCTTGTACCAAAGAAATGTTGATGGTGTAACTTCATATAAAATGGATGGATCTACTCTAAAATGTCTGCATTCTGTTTATATAATTATCTCCCCTGAATAGTAATCATCTCTGATGGTTTTTGTCATGTTAACTCATTTACTCCTAAAGACACATTTGGGCTGACCTTAATCATTGATTTATAGATGAGTCCATTGTTTTTCAGGGGTTGATGAGTTAAGAACAAATGTGCCTTTGCTGTTTGACCTTGTATAATTTTAACTCATTTACCCCTGTAGTCACATTTAAACTCACCCATTTCAAAGAATCATAGAGTCCACTATTAGAATTTGGGAGTGTATGATTTTGAATATAAATGCTGCAAAAATTGAGCAAGCAATATTTAATTGCTCACCCTTATATTATGACAGTAGACCATGCTGTCTATTGATTTGGATGAGTCTAAAGTAACATCAAGGGTTAAAGAGTTAATATTTAAAGTAATAGTTATATACAAAATATAATCAACAAACAAATCGAAAGTTAGATAATTGATTTTCTTTTGAATGAAGAAGGATACACGTACCTGCACATGCTGCACCTATTGTCAGCGATAGTGAATTAAAGAATTTCTTTTCTCTGGAACACTTCTCTTCCATAACTTTAACTACAGATGACAGTAAAACTTCACATCCCTCTAGCAAATCTTGAATTTGTTTAGATCTCATCACCATAGCAATCAAATCTTCAACACAAACTACACCCTCTTCATCATTAGCATTTAAGGAACCTTGTTGTTGTACATCACAAATGGATGAAGCCACTCTCTGCAGCATTACTATTGAACTACAAACATTTCCCAACCGAATATTTAAATCTCTCAGCTGTCTCCTGACCTTCGCTGGAACAGTTATCACAGTTTCTATGGCAACACAACAGACATCACAATTTGATTTGATATAAACAGTTTCTGAGACAATCAACAATAAATGTCTAAGATAGGACATCCAGTTTGATACAGAGTGTGATTTGCTTGTCCCATAATATTGCAAAAGACATTTTAAAAAGGTATTGGTGTTTGATAAAAATTCTTCACTGTTGTCATAGAAATGTTTGTTTGTACGAAGTTGCTCCGCATAGTTCAGGAGACAGCAGATGGCCTTGACATCATCAGCAAAAGGGTCAACCAGAGAGTGAAGGCCTGAAAAAAATGAAATAATTGCTATACTATGGTGACTGAAGTTCTTTTACAAAATTTAACCAGTGAAGCCAACTTTAAAAACGGGGGGTCAGGCAAAGGGCTTTGTGGTAACCTGTTAGATCCAGTCTTATCTACAAAAAAAAAAACAGAAACAAAGGGTCATGAAATTAACACTTATCTTAGTTTTACCATTGAGATGCAATGTACATTTCAATATACATTGTACAGCATTTCTTAATTTTACCATAGAAATGGAACATATCAACTAACATTTCCTGACTTTACCATTGTGAGACAACATCGCAACATTGAACATGTCTTAAGTTTACCAATGATTTAAACACCATTTCAACATATAACATTTCCACTGAGTGACAACATTTCAACTTATAACATCTCCTAACTTTACCACTGAAATACAACATTTCAATTTCTAATTAACATTTCCTAACTTTATCATTGAAGTCAATCATTTCAATAGGCATGTATAACATCTCCTAACTTTACCACAAGATATGTAAAACATTTCCTAATGTTTCCATTGAGAGGCAATATTTCAACAGTGCTCCGGATAGCTTTCTGAGCACTTGGGTATAATACCCATCATTTCCAAATCCAATGGGTATTTTTACCCACAAAATTTCTGTCAAGTGGGTATTTTCCAATTCTGTTGCCATATCATGATTGCCATTGGTTTTACAATAAAGGTTTGGTTGCTCAATTACCATTAATTGATCTGTATTTAACTGTCTGTACAATGTAAGTCCACAATTTAAACATCTGGGGTTGGGTCAGCTTAACTGCATTATCTCTACAGTGGTACAGAGCTTTAATAACACACATAATGGCCAAAATCTATTCAGAACAAGTGAACTCAATATTTCATCTCTCAGCAGGTTTCAGATCCAATGTGTTTAATTTTATGCTTCAGTTTTGATTTGCACTGGGGTATCTTACACATGGATTTTAATTTGCTCGCTTATCCATTTATTTTTTATGGGTAAAATACGCAGCTTATCTAGAGCACTGTTTCGACTTATAACATTAACTAACTTTACCAGTGAAATGCAACATTTTAATTTCTAAATAACATTTCCTAACTTTACCATTGAGAGACAATATTGCAACACATAACCTTTCTTAATTTTACAATTTCGATCAAGCATTTCAACATGCATGTTTACAATCTCTAAACTTTACTACTGATATGCAACATTTCAACATATAGATATAGATATATATATATATATATATATATATATATATATATATATATATATATATATATATAACATGTCTTAACTTTATCAATGAGATGCAGTTACATTTCATCATACATTGTATAATATTTCCCAACTTTACCAGGAGGAGACAACATTTCAACATTTCCTATCTCAGAATCTTTCAATGCTCTAACCACTTGGAAACAGAGCCCCCCCCCCTTATAGCCCCCCAATTATATTGTAATTGCAGATTAACTCCTCCACCATTAAAACTTATGGCAGTACCAATTAAATATATAGATGGGAATTTAAATCAATGAGTGTATTCAAACAAAACAAATAATACATGAACCACAGTAATATACTACTAAACAGTGAAAATTCTATTCAAATGCGATAAGAAATTGCTTCACAATATTTTTTTTTTAAATGTGGTTTTATAGGAAATATATATAGTAAAAAAAAATTATGTCTATAAATTTTGCCAGGTGTCACTATGTGTGTGTCACTGTGTGTATGTGTCACTGTGTATGTGTCACTGTGTATATTATGTCACTGTATGTGTCACTGAATGTGTCACTTTGTGTCAGTGTGTATGTGTCACTGTGTATGTGTCACTGTGTGTATATATGTCAGTGTGTATGTATCACTGTGAATGTGTCACTTTGTCAGTGTGTATGTTTGTCAGTGTGTATGTGTTAATGAGTATATGTCACTGTGTGTACATGTCACTGTATGTGTCACTGTGTGTATGTGTCACTGTGAATGTGTCACTACATATATATCATATGTACAGGGACACATATACACACACAGAAACATACTGTGTATGTACATGTATGTGTACATCACTATATGCATCAGCGTCGGAAGCAAATTGAAAGTGGGGGGGGGGGCTAAACCAACTTAAAACACATACACACGCCAGAAACGTCTATGTCCTATGTCTATATTTGCAAAAAAAAGTGGGGGGGGGGGCTAAGCCCCCCTAGACCCCCCGGTTCCGACGCCTATGATATGTATAGACTATATGGCAGTACTTACGTATTATAAATGTGTGTGTGTGTGTGTGTGTGTGTGTGTGTGTGTGTGTGTTTAGGCTATCAATACGACCTTGTTTCTAAATCCCCGTAATTTGCCGTGACTTTGATGTCGCCAATTATTTGTTATTCACTTACCCTCTGTGTTCATGATAATTTCACATAGTATGCAATATCATACTGCAATTTTGGTCTACGCTCACATAGCGAGCAATAAATATGACAACTTTTCTCGACCTTCGATAACCAAAACACCTGTAATTGCTGTTAATATAGGTCAGGGAGCAGTTATTTGTGTCATGTGCTCAGATAAACAGATTATATAGGATCCGCAGCGGTAAAGTCAGTTCGTTTATTTTAAAAGATTACAGTTCAGTTGAAATTTCTTAGCATTTTAGCAGAACATTTTTACATAGAAGAAATCTATATATTTATCTATAATTATCACCTATATCATCATACTGGTCCTTATGTTTACGTTCTCTAAAGGTGTAAGTTACCGGTGTCACCGTATAATATATTTGATTTCTAGTACCGACCAGAACTATAGATAATACCAGTGATATATAAATGTATTTTAAAGCCTAACTTTAGGCTTTATATATACATCGCTGGTGATACAGTACATTTAATAAAACAGGTGACAAACAAATAGAAAGAAAGGCAAAGTTTGGAACGCAAATATATCTAGTGGCATGTTTTCTGATATTTTAGACTAAAATATGAAAAGTATTGAATTACATGTAGAATCTAATTTTGTGCGAAAACCATATTGATTTCCTGAAAAATAAATAAAAATAGTCGGAATGTTTATCTACGTTCTGCCACACACGTCTCCGATTCTGCTTGCTGAACAAACGTTCAACAAAATTGTTCTAAATAATTGTCGTCACTCGTTACTGGTTCCGCTCGTGCGCGCGCGTGGATGCACGTCTGCTTGATGTAGCCCTGGCATTTGGTTGTTGCAGCTATATATAAAGCTAATATTAGCTTTATATATCGCTGGTTGTTGTAAATCAGTGATTTTCAGATTGAAATGTTAGAAATGATTTATTTATTTACGTGTACCTTGAGAAATGTCATTTCTATAATATGAAGAACCGTTCGCAACACCGACATCGTGCAACGGATGGCGAATATCAAACAAATTAGAATTATTTCCTTGGACACCGGTTTTATTTTAATTCAGTGTTAGTCGCACGTGATGACAGCTGTATACGAGTGGTTTGTTATTTCCCTTTGGTTGTTATATAAGCTCTGCGAAAAGGCTGTTCGAATTGGTGAGAGAGCACTACGGATAGAAGGGGTTGAAAAAGCTACCCCAATCATGGAGCTTGGAAAAATTGCTAAGAATTTGGTGAAAAGTGTAACGACTGGCGAGGTGAGTTATTATCAATTTATATTATTGACTTCGGTCTCGTGTTGACAGCTCAAATCCAGGTCACGTGTATTGATTTTGATGCAGATTTCTGTGTTACCTGTAGCCTGTAGGCCTGACCACGAATCACTGTAGATTTATTTGGTTAATAAACAACAAAGAAAAATAATGATAAAATATATATGATTTGAAAATTTGTTTTTAGTTTTTGACTCTATCCTATCCAATCATTCGTAAAAACTTTTAATAAAAATTACCAAGCACCTGTGGCTTTGTAAGAGGGATTTTGATTTTTATGCTGTTTTAGGTACCAATTAAAAATTATACATACATATGTACATTTACATCATACATGTTGAAGGTTAGTATAGCCACGGATAAAGCACAGGTACTTGAGGACAGGAATGGTTTTTTTTTAATTTTGTTAATTTATTATTATTTGCAATATTACTCAATGCTAATAATATAATTTTATTTAATTTCGAGGACTTTTCCCAGTTTAGATTATGTCCCATTTCTATCATCAGAAACAGTATAACAGTAGACCATAGGCCGAAAATCTGCCCAAATTTTAAGTACCTTTTTTTATTTTACCTGACAAAAAAGGTAACTTAAAATAAGTGCAGAATTTTGGTCTAAGTAGACCAGTGCTACAGTTAATTTCAGTTACATGTATGCTCCATGCTTGGCAAAGGAACAGTAACAAGATCTAAATCTATACAGGTAACAGTTATGAAAAGTTCCAGATTTTCTGCAGAACTGAACTTCAGTTCCATACAAATTAGTGATCACTTGGATATTGGATGAACACACATATATAATATATATATATATATATATATATATAATATATATATATATATATATATATATATAATATATATATATATATATATATATATATATATATATATATATATACTTTTGACTACATATGTATAATAAGATAAAAAATAAGTTCTTTTTATTTGTGTGTTGATGTTCCAAATGAATTGTGCAGATTTACAATTTCTTTACAATAATAAATTGCATATATATCATTGTTTGTCAAGCAGTTTGGAAATACAGTTTCATGAAATGATAAGTTGATATCAATTTGCTATAAAGTTATTTCAATGGGATGCCATTTCCACTTTGCTAGACAATTAACAATCAATCAGATTCAGGAAGACTAAAAAAAGGAGGCACCTGGCTAGTGGCAGTTCCTCAGCATTCAGCGGATAGATCACATCAGTACTATAAATCTACACTCTACCTATACAGACAAAGGGAGACAACTCTAATAACATCATTCCAACTTTTCTCTTAGCATTTATTAACAGTGTATCTGATGATATATGAATATTAATTCCATATGGTAAAAGTAAAACAAGATTTTTTTTTTTAAATGTTAATAAAATCCAGAGTAGCACTTTATTGTTTGATAAGATGTCAGGATTTTGTCTGGTAAATGTATGTCCTCAGTGCACATGTACTTGATGTCTGTGTCACAATGACAAGATGCTGAAGGGAATCTTTGTGACTAAACATGACTGTCAACTTTGAAGTGTTTGAAGATGAGGATAATAGAGATGAATGTGACACATCAAAGTTGACTGTGCATATAAGTAGGATGACATTAGATTTATGTTGAGGTCAGGATGTTAATTTAAATAGGAACTCAGGGGGGAGGGGGGTTAAATTGAAAATGACAGTATATTACCAGAACTCTCAAAATGAAACAGGAAGACAAGGTCAACATTAAAAAAATCACTTATTTAGTAGGCAATAATTGTTGTAATTTTTCCTCCTCGTTTTTATGTGCAGTTTCAGAGTTTGAAGAGAAAAAAAAGTGGACAAAACTGCCTACATGTAGGTGGGTTGCTCAGGCACTTAGCCTTAAACAAATTTATGCATTTGAATTTGTTTATTTTTGTCCCTATAAATGAGCATGAACAGGTCTGTAACTTAGATTGCTAATAATCTGAATCATGTTAACAACAAGTCTACAGTACAATAAAAGTAAGACTAATGTGTTACAAGTGATTAGTACTTAATTACAATTATACATGTTTACACATAATTTTGTTACATCAGCGTTTTCATAGTCATCATGACCAACAACAAAGATCTGATATAATTTATGGTTTTAATTTGGGTGTGTGCAGGTCTGGTATAAGGTCCCATTCCCAATAGCAAAATGCTAACATTTTTTTCCAATTCTAGGCCAGAAATTTCCCAATTCTTACCTCTATGAAAAACAAAAAGTGATAAACTAAAAATTAAACAAGAAAATGATAGCAAATATAAATGGAATCTTTTTAGCAAACAAGATACAAAGCTATCTTGTAAATTTGAATAAATGAAACACTGAAATTTATTAGAGAAATTACATGTTTTTTCACATATATTACTTATTCTGTCAGATTTTATCCAATTCCTGGAAAAACATGGCCAAATTCCCAATTGGAAAGGCATAGGCCCCTGTTTCTGGAGGGTAGAGAAAATCCCTGTAATTATACATAGTGGTCCTTACAAATATGTGTACATTCCGATGTTACCATGGTATCTGTGATATCAGCATAACAACAGTACATATGTTATGTAGTGTTGTGATGAAGAACATTAAAAATTTAAACAGTCACATCTGTAACATAGGCAAAACCACTGTAATGTCATAAAGAAAAATATTAAAAATCTAAAACAATCACATCTGTAACATAGGCACAGTACTGTCATAAAGAAAAATATTAAAAATCTAAAACAGTCAAAATTGTAACAAAGGCAGAACCACTTTACTGTCAAAAAGAAAAACATTAAAAATCTAAACAGTCATATCTGTAACATCTACATAAATTTAACAACTAGTCTAGGTGTTGTGAAGAACAACATTTAAAATACTTTACAGTCACATCTGTAATATCAGCATAAAAAAGATATTGAAAATGTAAAAGTCAATTTGGTATTCATAGGCCTATCGCAGAATGATTCATTCTGTATTTTTGACAATGTTAACAAATTTTATTGATATTGGGAAATCGAAAAATATACAAAACTATTTGAAAATACAAAAATTTTCATATTTATTGTCATTTGATTTCAGTTGGGATTTTTTTTTTTTTTTTGGCATCAGAATGAGACTTTATCTTTCAGCCATGATAGGGTGGTAAATCCCTGTCATGGTCACCATCACCATTAGATAGTCAGCGTTACACATATTGTAATTATAGTTACTTACACAACAAAAAAGAAAAATACAGTATATTTAATGAAGCACAATCTATATTGTACATGTATGTACATTATGTTCAACACAAGCACGTCCTATGACAGATTTTGACATCACCCTCCTCGTAATGAATTATAAGTATGGACTCCAGGATTCAGAATCCCATGGACTGAATATGATTCAAGATAAATTGCCTTTAGTTGCATTGGAATTCTATGTTGATTTCCAGACACTGAATAGAAATACTGGATTTGCTTGATTTACTTTACTGGTGCGGTATACTTGATTTGCTTTACCAGTGCGGTTTACTTGATTCTCTTTACTGGTGCGGTATACTTGATTCGCTTTACCAGTGCGGTTTACTTGATTCTCTTTACTGGTGCGATATACTTGATTCGCTTTACCAGTGCGGTTTACTGGATTCACTTTACTGGTGCGGTATACTTGATCCACTTTACCAGTGCGGTTTACTTGATTCTCTTTACTGGTGCGATATACTTGATTCACTTTACTGGTGCGGTATACTTGATTCGCTTTACTGGTGCAGTATACTTGATTCACTTTACCAGTGCGGTTTACTTGATTCACTTTACTGGTGCGGCATGCTTGAATTGATATACGGAGATGATATTCTGGATAGATATTCTTTAGTATACTGTTTCGAGACCTATGAAATAATAAACACAAAACATAACACACAATGAAATTGGATTATTTCATACTACTGAGAATAACATGGCATCTTATTACTTATGAATACGCCAATACATTATTCTGTTACTTACAAATACTGATACATCACTGAGTACATAACTCACACTCACATAGACTGAGTATACATGTATACTGAGAGTTAAACTCTGAAACATTACTACTATATAAATGTCACTATATATTTACTATACTTTACACATTTGTCTAACGTTACTCTAGTTATACTTATACATGAGTTTTGCTATTCGCTTAAAACTATTACTGTACTGACAACACACCAGATATAAACTTTAGAACATGCCCTGTATCAGATGAAGGTTTACTTGTGCATTGACATACAAGTTACTTATACAAAACTGTAGATATCGAAACAAATTATGAATACAAAATATAAATTGAGAAATTTCGGGAGTCAGAACATTTTGGAAACAGAAAAAGTAAATAATTTTGAATTGTACATACCTCAGATAGCTAATACATCAACCACATTTTATTGGGTCCCACACCAGAGAGCTGTAAACTGTGCAACTGACAACTAAGAATTCTACTCTGAATATATAGCGAAAAAGACAAAAGAAATCCAAAACCAAAGCTTAAAAATCATGCTCAAAACATACACTAAATTACCTGTATGTGAGGCTCTGAACAGAGTAATAACTGACAATATAACGGATATATACAGAGAGGCTCTACATGGGTGATAATTTCAAATGATAAAATACAATAAAATGAGATTAAATGTGACAGTCACATTAGTAGTGTTAATTACATGTATATGTATGACTAAATACATGTACAGTTATTAGAGACCACTGTTGACTCATGAACATATTGAGAGATTATAAGGGTTTTCCAAAAAGTGTAGAGTCCAGTCAAAATTGTAATAGTTCTACTTAAGCCCTGGTCCTTCCTCATTTTACATTTTGTATCCACTACTGTATAGTTGTTTAGTTTCACAGGGAGAAAATTTGGCATTTTTCTGAAAGGAATTTATTCACCAGTATCAAATTTCATGCAAGACCATTTCCAACACTGAAGTGTGATGGGAGTTTAAGTAAAGCTGATGATATTTTGTGATTTTTGTATACGATGTCTAGTTATACAGTGAAATCTCGTTATATCAAAATCGGATGAGTCGAAATTCTGGTCATGTCAAAGTTGAACGCTGGTTCTGATTATTTTACTATATATTTATACTACGTTAATTTCGGATATCTCAAAGTTTTTATCTCTAAATTTCGCTTATCTCAAAGTATTTTTCTGTTCTGAAGTATCAAAATATTGCAAAATTGTCACTTGTTATCTCAGAAGTAACAATTGAAGGTATACATTTTATATTCAAAAATCATTCTTAAAATTACTTGTTTATCTGCAAAACATGGGACAATCGGGTTCCGTTAACGAGCCAAGATGAAAGTGTAATTAGTTTTGCTTAGATCCAATTTGAATTAAGCAGTAGGTCTATTCGTTGTCGGATAAGAATAGAAAACATGTTAATTGAAAATTTTGCTTATCTCGAATTTCAGATATCTCGAAGTAAACAGGGCAACCCTGTGAATTTCTAGATAGAGAGATTCTACTGTATATTAATGAATGTTGATTGGTAAAAAATTTTATAATTTTTATTGGTAACATATCGTCTTTTTGATGAGCCGGCCTGGCTCAGTCAGTAGCGCGTTTGACTCTGGATCGTGAGGTCGTGAGTTCGAGTCCCGCCGGCGACAGGTTGGTTTCCTGTCTTTCGGATGAGACAGTAAAAGCTGGAGGTCCCGTGTCACAGTAGGTGTTGGCATGTTAAAGAACCCTACTGCCCAATGGCCGTAAGTGCCGAGCATAGGCCAAACTTTGAAGCCCTTCACCGGCATTTGGTGACGTCTCCATATGAGTGAAATATTCTCGAGTGGGACGTTAAACAACAACAAACAAACAAACAAACAGTCTTTTTGATACTTTATAAGTATAAAGTATTACATCCCCATGAATGAAAGTAACTATACAGTATTCAAATAAATATGGAAAACACTGATACACAGAGAGAGACAACAAGTTAGATAAATGAACAAAAGAAGATACTGAAAAGTTGACACCTGTTTGATACCTACATGTAATAGACCATTTTCAAGTTGTTCCATTCTGTTCAGTTTTGTCAGAATACTATGTAATTATAACGTGACTCTAACTGAAAGTTGGGCAAGGTTTTTTTTCTGATTATGTAAAATTAACCTTTATGATGACATTCATTAGCCTTATTGATATCTTATTTAAGTTCATCTGTGAAGAATGAAGTTTAATAGATATACATAAATGTTTTCTCGATATAGATGACAGGTGCCATTACTTTCCTGTTGACTGTTTTCATATCTGCCACCTAGCACTGCATGTTACCCATATTCCAGATCATATATGTATACTTGTACAAGTATATACATGTACATGTATATTATTCTGATTATCCAGAAGTAATTTTATCATAATGATAATTCCTTGTTAATGTATTATATGCAAGCTTTTAAAGTTTCATACATAACTTACCATGTTACAGATATTGTCATAACTTTTGTTATTTCAGAATGTTGCCATGGAGTCAATATGGGAAAAGCAAGCCTGCGTGATAACATTCTTAAGGAGGTTTGGATGACCCTTCTGTCGCCTCTCAGCGAGGCAGCTTAGTACCCTGAAACCTCAGCTTGATGCCAATAATGTTAAATTAGTTGGTGTTGGCTTGGAGGAAACCGGGTTAGATGAGTTTGTGAAAGGAGATTTTTTCAATGGAGGTCAGTGAAATAAAATGTTTTTGATTTACAACTACATTTAAACCTAGATATATGTATATTGAAATCAAATGGGAATTAATTTTTCCTTCAAATAAACAGAGTCAAATAGCAGGTTTATAATTGTTATAATGAAATTATGATGGGGAATCAAAACTATTTCCAGTAAAGGGGGATTTCAATGTAACAGGTTTCAATATAAGTGGTTTCAATTGTACTGGTCAGCGACCAATTCTCGCCAACTGTTCTTAACTGGTGTGGAACGTGTAAACATGTGCATACTTCCACATATTTTTTGGTGTTTCCTGCACATGACGCTATTCTGATTGCTGAACAAAAAGAACAAATAAATTACCTGAGAAACTAAAAAATATCAGGTAAAATAAAATGAGTTGGCGAGAAATGGTACTTGGCGAAAATTGGTCACTGACCAATACATAAATAATATATAACTATATGTTGCTCACCCAAGGTAACAGAGTCCGGGGAAACTTAACTTATTTTTCATTGAAAGTTTCAAATCAGTTATAATGTCAATAACTAACTCATCTACCCCTGAAAAACTGCTGTCAGTATTTTTCAACTGGCCCAAGCCAAAATTGAGCTTGTTCCGGCATTGGGCAAGTGTATTTGTCCTGCCCTGAAAGACCACTCTCATGAAAGACCACCTCTCTCTCAGAGACCACATTCTAAAAAAAACACTTGGTTAAATAATCCTTTACATAAAACCTCTATTGAGAGACCACATTGCGATGGCAGATGGAGTGGTCTCTCAAGATTTTTTTTAAGGTATTGATTACATGTAAACATTTCTGTTCATCTTAGTTCTTTATGATATTTAAAAACCACTTTATCCCAAATCACACAGTTCCTTTTTTTCATCATGGAAGCCAAAAAAAACAAAGTTTTGTATTAGCAAGACATTTAAAGTAAACCTGACAGTTTATAGACAGAACCTCACTTCATGGTATATAATTACTTACTATCATATTTGTTATGATTTAACATTAGAGTAATACAAGGTACAAATTAACTTCAGAATTAAAATTTAGATATTTTTATGATTTGGGAAAATTGTCTATAATTATGATAATTCATGTTTTCACCTTTTATTCTCTTTTTTTTTAGAATTGTATATTGATACTAAAAAACAGTGCTACAAAGCCTTAGGTTATAAAAGGTAGGTGATCAGTGAAAATTTGCATGATTAATGTAGAACAGGTATTAATACAGCCACACCTGTATTTTCTCTGTCAGTTTACAACACAATACATGTATGTTCCACATCTAGACCTCAGGTGCAGCTAAGGGCCTCTGTGGCCAAGTGGTTATAACGTCACACTTTGAATACGAAGTCTCTCACCTCAGCACAAGTCCGAGCCTTGATTGAATCTATGTTGTGTTTGTGATTTTTTTAAAATGAACTGAAGACTATTTCAAAACATTGTTTTATATAGAAAGTAATGGGAAAATGACATTTGTTCATTAACTTATGGCATGACAATGTATTTAAAGAAATACAAAAAGTTTTCAGTAAAACCTGCTTTAGGGACCACCTGTGTATAAAAATCACCTAGTCACAAAGACTGTTTTTTGCTGTCGAAAAGAGTACCTTTTGTGTACAAATCAACCTCTATATAAAGACAACCTCAGTTTTCTTGTGTCCCTAAGGAAGCGCTTAATATACAAGTTTCACTGTACTTACTTTAGTTAACCTCTTGCAGTTATTCATTTTCTGCTTAATTTATTTTGCAGAATGAATATATTCAGTGTTTTTCCTGCCATATTTTCCAAGTCCTCACGAGATGCTATGAATAAGGTATTGGTTATTGTGATTTTACATAAGAATTCAGTAAACTTTACATATCCACTGTAAAAAACATTGTAATAATAAGATAACTGACATGTCAGAATAAATCTTTTATTTTAAATATAATTTTTAAAACGGAGTGGTGTCTGAAAATTTATTTCGACAGTAATAGGGAGTTTTTATGAAAAGATCATTTGTATAATTATTGATTAGAGGAGTTTTAGAATTGAATATGGATTATACATGTATTGCAGGCAAAACAAGATAAAATAGATGGTGATTTTCGAGGGGATGGATTCCAAAATGGAGGGACACTAATTGTTTCTGCAGGTAAGAATTTACATGATAAAACATCATTGAGGTGCTATGTTATATAAGAAATCTTAAGTATCAAGTCCTGCTTTAAATATGGTTAATAAGAGATTATCAAGAAGTAAGGTAAAAATCTTTCAGGTAGTAAAGGTCAAAATTTGTCAGATAGTAAGGTCAAAATCACAGATTATCTTGTAGTAAGATCAATATCACAGATTGTCAGGTGGTGAGGTCAAAATCACAGATTGTCATGTGGTGAGGTCAATATCACAAATTGTCAGGTGGGGAGGGCAATATCACAGATTGTCAGGTGGTAGGGTCAATATCACAGATTGTCAGGTGGTAGGGTCAATATCACAGATTGTCAGGTGGTGAGGTCAATATCACAGATTGTCATGTGGTGAGGTCAATATCACAAATTGTCAGGTGGGGAGGTCAATATCACAGATTGTCAGGTGGTAGCGTCAATATCACAGATTGTCAGGTGGTAGGGTCAAAATCACAGATCGTCAGGTGGTGAGGTCAATATCACAGATTGTCAGGTGGTAGGGTCAATATCAAAGATTGTCATGTGGTAGGGTCAATATCACAGATTGTCAGGTGGTGAGTGTCAGGTGATATATCAATATCACAGATTGTCAGGTGGTAGGGTCAATATCACAGATTGTCAGATGGTCAGTATCATAGGGTCAAAATCACAGATTGTCAGGTGGTGAGGTCAATATCACAGATTGTCAGGTGGTAGGGTCAATATCACAGATTGTCAGGTGGTGAGGTCAAAATCACAGATTGTCAGGTGGTAGGGTCAATATCACAGATTGTCAGGTGGTGAGGTCGAAATCACAGATTGTCGGATGGTAGGGTCAAAATCACAGATTGTCATGTGGTAGGGTCAATATCACAGATTGTCATGTGGTGAGGTCAATATCACAGATTGTCAGGTGGTAGGGTCAATATCACAGATTGTCGGGTGGTAAGGTCAAAATCACAGATTGTCATGTGGTAGGGTCAATATCACAGATTGTCAGGTAAAGAGGTTAAAATCACACATTATCAGGTTGTTAGGTCAAAATTTCAGATTCTCAGATAGTGAGATCAATGTCACAGACTGTCAGGTTGTAAGGTCAAAATCACAGACTGTTGGGTTGTAAGGTCAAAATCACTAACTGTCAAATACAGAGGTCAATATCACAGATTGTCTGGTAGTAAGGTCAATAACACAGATTGTCAAGTGGTAAGGTGACCGAAGTCACAATCTGATTTATCCGCATTGGTTTATAAAAAGAACTTGGTGTCTTAATCTTATGTGCTATTTAGATCCGCTTCAACCTCAGGGGTTTGAATTGTACATACAGCTTGTAAACAATACAATGAATGACATTTTGTAATCTGGTGGAATATTTGATTATAAAAATGAATAATTTTAACCAATTTTGTATCCAGGGGTCTTTATCACAGATTGTAGAATATAAGCAAGGTTTAAAGCAAAATCAGGATTTCTGTACAATTCATCTATCAATTGATCAGAATAACCAAAATCATAAGTTTTCAAGCAGCCTCAAGATTTCTGTACAAATCACAGATATATATATTGATATATATATATATATATATATATACAATATATAGATATATATAGGGTCAATATATTTTGTTATATATATATAGAAAGTGGGGAATCAATGTCATCACGTCAGAAACTCAATGGACCTGCCCCTATTACTTCGAGACTATACAGAATTTGAGAATAACACAACTTATATATAGGTATGTCACATATATATGATATATTATATATATAAAGTATATCATACACACAGTAGAACTTCGATCAAGTCGAACTTCAATAAAGAGTCAAATTTCTCGTTGTTTCGAACTTTTTACAAAGTCTCAGATTTATTTCATTATACATCCTTACTAAAAAACAATTTATAAATCGAACTTCCATGAGTCGAATTTCTCGGTGTGTCGAACAAAACTGGCAGTCCCATCGCTGTAAAAACATCGAAGTCACAATCTGATTTATCCGTATTGGTTTATAAAAAGAACTTGGTGTCTTAATCTTATATGCTATTTAGATCTGCTTCAACCTCAGGGGTTTGAATTGTACGTACAGCTTGTAAACAATACAATGAATGACATTTTGTAATCTGGTGGAATATTTGATTATAAAAATGAAAAATGAATAATTTTAACCAATTTTGTATCCAGGGGCCTTTAAGATATAGAATATAAGCAAGGTTTAAAGCAACATCAGGATTTCTGTACAATTCATCTATCAATGATAGAATAACCAACATAAGTTTTCAAGCAGCCTCAAGATTTTTGTACAATATATATATATATATATATATATATATATATATATATATATATATATATATATATATATATATATATATATATATACAGGGGAATCTTGTCATCACGAAACTCACAAGACCGCCCCTATTAATTCGAGATATACAGAATTTGAGATAACCAAAATTATATATATATATATATACATGTATATATATATATATATATAATCAACAGATAACACTTTGTTCCAGACTATGATTCAACACATGCATTGGATTAACTAGCTGAAATTTCATTGATCATTGACAAAAAAAATTTATACAATTACAATTTTTTTTTATCTTTATCAGGTGGAAAAGAAGTTCTATTGAATTTTAAACAAGATAATCCAAGTGACCATGTTGACCCAAATGAAGTCCTTAGAGTTTTAGGGATCAAAGGGAAGGTAGACTATCCACAGGAAGTAGCTAGTGAGGGAGCTACATGTAGTTTGGCTAAATCTGGCGAGAAGAGTGAGGAAGTGAAACAGTAAACAAATATGACATTCCTATTACAATAATACATGTTGTATTATGTAGTTGTGTGAAAGGGTTTATGTTATAAGTGAGGGTTGATCAAGATAAGAATACATTTCTAAACATGATATTATTCGTGTTGGTTAGGTTCTTTTGTATTTTGGCAGAAATTATCTTACTACTAATTTTAATATTTCTACTTCTTATTAAACAGAAACTTTCAGATCCTGTTTATAAATTATGTTGACAGCCATTGTACATTGATATACAGTGTAACCTTGCCATTAAGACCAACTAACTGACCGACTTGGTCAGATTAACGAGGTGGTCACTTTATTGAGAAATTCTAAAGAGACTATTTAAGGCCTTTAATACAGGTAATATGAGATGGTCTCCCAAGTGAGGCGGTCTTTAGGCCAGGTTTCACTGTAAATAGAAAGATTTGCTGCTTTTGTACCATCCATTAACTCAAGTTTGTAACATTCCAGTAAAGAATAGTTTGCAAACACTGTATAGTTGAATGTTTCACCCTTTTACAACGGAAAACATACAATACTTAAAAACATAATCAATTTACAGATTTGAAATTTGTTCTGAATCACTATACACGGGGGGTTGGTGGGTGGGTGACTGGATAGAGCATGGCACTTCGCACCATGAAGTCTCTCACTTTTGGTTAACATATGCTGATTTTTGTCAGTTTACTTGCAGAAGGTCATGGTCTCTTCCCGGGTACATTGTAACAGTTCTTTCCTCCAACATTAAAAACTGGCTGCCACTATATAACTGAAAAATTGTTGAGTGTGGCGTAAAACACTATTCCAAAAGCCATTGCACCTGATCCCACTTCCGGATTTTCTTAAGTTCTGTGTTTGTCCATTGTTTATTGTCCAGTGGACATCCTAAAAGTGAATTCTTTGGTATCTTTACATCCCATATGGCTTTGATGCAGTAAAACATTTCAAGGCGAAAACTCTAGTCTGATTGTATCCTACACAGTTTTATGTGCTTTTACCTTTATTTTCCCATATACACTGATATAGCTACCTCATTTACAGTAATTGTCATCAGATGTTCAAGATAGAAACATTTTAGTTAGGAAAACATTTTTTATTTATCATGAAATTGCGAGCATTCCTTTGTGAATTTTCTTGTGAAGGCCTAATAAGAATATGCCCCAAAGGATTAGAACTTTGATAATGATTTTCCAGACACTTTTCTCGTCAAGTTTACAAAAATGACTACAGGGTTTGTTATTCTTCATAGAATATAGCTTTATACTTAAAGATAGTGATTTCTAATTGATTACTGGTACATCACCTCAGAGAAACAAATTTTGTTTTGCCACATTACTGAAATTTGTAAAATAATATCAGAATTGATGCGAAACATCCAGCAAATACTAATTTAAGATGGTCATCAGTGGCTAATCATGATTATTTTTTAAGATTGTCATCAGTGGCTAATCATGATTATTATTTAAGATTGCCATCAGTGGCTAATCATGATTATTGTTTAAGATTGCCATCAGTTGCTAATCATGATTATTATTTAAGATTGCCATCAGTGGCTAATCATGATTATTATTTAAGTTTGCCATCAGTGGCTAATCATGATTATTATTTAAGATTGTCATCAGTGGCTAATCATGATTATTATTTAAGATTGTCATTAGTGGCTAATCATGATTATTATTTCTTTTATATTCATGGTGCAAGTATTACATATACATATATATATATATATATATATATATATATACATTTCTTTAATACTTTGTTTTTTCATGTCTTGAAGCAAAATGTTAGCATTTTAGATGGAGTTCATGAAATCTTTCCTCAGAAACCAAAGTCTGGTAGAGGAGAGCTGGAATTATCTTCCCTCAGGAAGATCTCCACAAGATGGTGCTTTTGTTCAACTTCCTAACATGAAAAATGCATGCTACAATCATGGTACAAGTAATCATTATTTTTATATTGTTTATTTACAAATTTAAATAAATCATGCTTAAAATATGCCAATTTACTTTGTTTTTATTTGGAAAATAGTCTTTCTGACATCTATTGAATTATCAAAACTTTCATTATTGCTACAGATACCGAGAAATTCTGAGGACCCATTTTTATAGTGACTATTCATGTGAATTACTCTTTGCTAATATCACCTGGACCCAGTTGTTCATCTTTAGGTTAAATTTAACTACCCAGCTAATTATAATCCTTGTTTAAATATATATAACTTATATATAACAAGGACAGCTTATAACTTATATATAACAAGGACAACTTATAACTTATATATACAAGGACAGGTTATAACTTATATATAACAAGGACAACTTATATAAAACAAGGACAGGTTATAACTTATATATAACAAGGACAGGTTATAACTTATATATAACAAGGACAGGTTATAACTTATATATAACAAGGACAGCTTATAACATATATAACAAGGACAGGTTATAACATATATAACAAGGGCAGCTTATAACAAGGACAGGTTATAACTTATATATAACAAGGACAGGTTATAACTTATATATAACAAGGACAGCTTATAACTTATATATAACAAGGACAGTTATAACTTATATATAACAAGGACAGCTTATAACTTATATATAACAAGGACAGTTATAACTTAAATATAACAAGGACAGGTTATAACTTATATATAACAAGGACAGTTATAACTTATATATAACAAGGACAGCTTATAACTTATATATAACAAGGACAGCTTATAACTTATATATAACAAGGACAGGTTATAACTTATTATATAACAAGGACAGCTTATAACTTACATATATAAAGGACAGCTTATAACTTATATATAACAAGGACAGGTTATTCACGCTGCAGCTTTGTATTTTATTTTCATAACAAGTACA
The DNA here is from genome assembly GCA_030159075.1 of Atrina japonica. Classification (NCBI taxonomy): domain Eukaryota; kingdom Metazoa; phylum Mollusca; class Bivalvia; order Pterioida; family Pinnidae; genus Atrina; species Atrina japonica. Next base: position 135,109 of record BROG01000028.1, on the reverse strand, counting down.
AACCACAACATCTGTTTCTGATTTCAAATCAGGTATTGACATATTATAATAATATCTGCTTTTAAACAATGATAAAAATGATTGAAAATTCCAAAGCTTGATTCTGTAGTCTGAACTGGTTACGGAGCTATTGATGAAATCCTCTCAAGCTTTTTGTTATATTTGCCACCATGTGTGTAAATGATCCTCACCTTCTCTTGAAAAAATGCACTCAAATACATATGATTATACCTGTATAAGACAATTAGTAGACAAACATTTCCAACATCTTAAAATTCAAATTATACGATACTGGGCAGTACTTCAAAATATAAACATTTTCAACAATTTGGTACCTTAGTAGATAAACATTTCCAACATCTTAAAAATTCAAATTATACGATACTGGTTGGTACATGTAAAACATATCAACATATAAAAGTTTCATACTTAGACCAATGGCTGCGTCAAACAGACTCCAGGTGAGAGAAAACAGTTTGATTATCAGCAACTGAGGCCAGAGTTTTAAGCAAATGATATCGCGTTAATATAGTTTGCTTCACTTAGAACAGTAATTAAAATTTTGATGGTAAATTATTGTAATGCAAAATACCATACAATGTCAGTTCCAGTGAAGGGAAGGGTCATCAGGAACCATGGAATATGGTGGAAAGGAACAGCATAGTAAAATTCAGTGCTGTTTAATGAGTCACAGAGGGTGTTTAGAACCTTTTTTTCTGTTAAAAGTGTACACTGGCTTATAAAACTGCTCCGATAGATATCTACAGTATCAACTATTTTTAACATATTGGTTTTCTAGACCATGCCAAATCAGAAAATCAAACAAAACATGCTCACAGAGTTATGTACATTTCTTGTAATTATTATCTTACATCTAAAGTCTAAGTCACATCGAGTATGTCTAATCATTTTGACCGATTAATTTTAAATCAGGGTATTCTAGATATTCCGAGTAATTTATCCATGCCAATACAAATGAAATTTATCCTTTCTGTTCTAGATATTCACAAATTATATTACCTTTATAATAATTTAGTGTGGGAAATGACTGCGAATTGTTGAAGCTAGAAAACAGAAGTGAAAGTAGGGGAGTAATCATTTTATATCAGACTGAATGTAGGATTTTGTTTGTTTGTTTATTGTTGTTTACCGTCTCACTCAAGAATATTTCACTTAAATGGAGACGTCACCAAATGCCGGTGAAGGGCTTCAAATTTTGGCCTATGCTTGGCACTTATGGCCATTGAGTAGTGAGTGTTCTACTGTGACACAGGACCTCCAGTTTTTACTGTCTCATCCAAAAGACAGGAAACCAACCTACCGCCGGCATGACTCAAACTCACGACCTCAAAATCCTGAGTCGAAAATCATCCCAATGTAACTAAATGTCATTGGGAGTTATTCCCTTTCATTCACTTTGAGGCAGGCGAAAATCATTACTGGTCATATGACCAAATTTATTGACATGGCATGGCCAACACAGATTATTGTATGAAAAGTATTTTCACAAAATGAAACGATCAAACAGGGAAAACAGTCTTAGGAAAAGATATAGGATATACTTTTTTGTTTTCCACTGATATCTAATGTGACTTCGACTATAGAAGATACCATTCACCAGTAGCAAAGACAAAAAAGAATTGAAATACAGGTAATTCTTGAAAATGTCAGCACTACTTCAAAAAATTCAAATGTACACATTCCAGCACACAAAGAAATTAGAAAAAGGGGGGGAGGCAGTCATTTATGAATTACATGGATACAACTGACCCTTGTGAATATGTACAAAAAATTACTTGGGAATGTTTATCAATTTGTGGGAATGTTTTGTATTCAAAAGAAAAAACCCTCAATTGTATCCGACGGTATACTTGGATTGATTCATTTATATAACACCCTATACCCACAAAAGTAAACAAAAACAGTTCAGTTTTAAAACATTTTACCTGACCAAAAAGTGTCCCATTTTACTCAAAACACAAGCTTGACTAACTTTTGATTATCTAAATATCAAAACACACACAAGTTACTCAGTACACTCAAATTTAGTGAACCATATTCAACATGGGCACGGTATTTTCATTTTTAATAAAACAATAACATATCTAACCCATTGTTTTATACATAAATGAAAAGAATTATAATACAGTGTCCTATCAGTCACACGCATAACTTTCAAAAGCAACTATTTTGTCAAATTAACAAATGAAAGGCTGAATACATAGTATGTGTCAAAAACAAATCAACAGATTAGTATTGAGTAAATTTGGTGTTTTTTGGCCCTGTTGGGCCATCACTCAAGTGTTTTGGTTTTTTTTTTTACTTTTTGATTACAGGAATGTAATATCATTACCTTGGTGTACAATCTGTTGGCATGGTCCGACTTATTTGTTCACCATTGCAAATTAAAACTGCTGTTGCAATATTAGTGAACAAGTAGAGAAGAAAATGATATACAATCATAAATCTATATTAGTGAACCTCTCTACTTTCTAATTGTATAAAGTAATAGGGCATTACCTGTGTGTTTTGTTTTTATTTTCTAAATTTTCCTTTTTCACATCTAACATTGATATACAATACTAAAAAGATGTACACAGGCATAAAATTCTTAATTGCCTATATATTTTGTGAAAATTGCTTCAGAAACACAGGTTTGACACTTTTTCAATTGCAAATGATAAACTCAACCTTAACATTTGTAAATGAACACCACACTGGACCTGACTCTATTTTCAAAATACAGTTCACTCCAAATATACTGCCAGCTTTTATTTTCCTGTAATTTGGCAGTACACTGAAGTTTACTATTTTCAAGATGTTATCGTTTTCATCATGACATGTCTTTAATCCCTGTTGTATATCATATCCTGTTTACAACTCACTATCGTAAATTCCGATACTTTGTCTATTGTTTAAAAGTTGGTGAGTTTAGCCACGATATTAAAGTGGCCAAAACTAAAGCTTCCAAAATATGTAGAAATACATGTTTGACGGCCGGAATCTAACATTAACCTGGAAACATTTCTCATGTTAACTTTCATTGTTTTTTGTTTAAAATAACCCTGACATAAGGGTAATACAAAGATATTAAGTTTATATATCTCATCTACTAATAATTATTTCATTTTTTTCATCTGGTCTGGCGATATGTTCGAGGGATTTAACATGTTTAAAACCGGAGAATTGGCAGCAGATGGCGGTATGTGGGTTTTGGCATTACAATGAGGGAATTATATGGGAGGAAATCCATTCTTCAAGAAAAAGCGGCTTTATGCCGTTTTGGCATTATAACGGGGATGAACTGTATATACAAATATAAATTTTTTATGCCTGTGATGAGCTCTTGTTTGTTATTGTATATCAAGTACAAGTTGTAAAAGAAGAAAAAATCAAAATGTTGTTTTTTTTTTGGTAATCACAGCTAATGTCCCTAAATATCTTTAATACACAAAAGTCATGACAGGCTGTTACAATTGATATGGACAACTTGAAAATATTTAAATAACAATATAGTTTTAAGTATCACACTATTAATACTTGTAAGTTAGGGTAAATAAATTAAATAATAAGCTTAATAATCATTTTCTTCTAAAATACAAGATACATTCAAGTGAATGTTGTTATTTATATTAATTATTTAACTCCGAGAATGTTTCTACCAACTACTGAACTGTAGAATGCCTTTATCAATTTTTTTAAGCATTTTATCATCTATTTATTTCTTACATATTTAAGTCATTTATCTCTAGCACAGTAAAATGCAATTGTGCAAAAAAATCATCATATAATGTGTTACAAGTTTCATTTGAAGTATACAAGGGTAAAATACAAATGTTCAGAGGACCTTGGACACTAATAATTCCCAATTGTTTAATGTTTAGCATGTGTAAATTGTTTCATCTGACAAATACAAATGCTCAACAATTTCTTCATATTAATCAATCGCACACCAATCTACAACCTACCCGAAAAATTAAATTGAATGATTTCAAAGTGTCTTTTTCACAGAAATGCCAAATAATATTCACTAAAGAGCGGGTTATTTTTTTGTATTACAACTGCAGAAATTTTTCAGATTCAAAGACCAAACAAGATATATATCTCATTTCAATTTGATTGCATACCATGAGATTAACAGATAGCCCGCTATGAAAACTTAGGTGAACGCTAGCAAAAATGAAGCAAAAGTTCAAAATCTTGGACAAAGCTATGGTGTGCTAATTCATAATACGTGTGAGTAAAACTAAGTCTGCACTAAAAATAAATATGATTAATAATACCTGAATACAAACAACACCTATACATTACAGGTATTACATACAAATATTACAGGTATTAAATACAAAAAAATACAGGTATTAGGTATTAAATACACTAAAAAAATTAAATTACATAGGTAAGTGTGGTCATTATCCTCCTTTCCATTATCATATTTTCCTGTTTGCAATATACCGATGAATGCAACAGAAGAAAAATACAAAAGGGACGGATTCAAAACTCACAAATGAGACAAACGATTTGACAAACAAGGTATAAAAATATGGGACACAGGATACAATATTGTCAGCAGACAAGAGAATTGAGCCGAGACAATTTGTGCGCAGTCTTTATTGATGTACCCTAGATGTAAATGTTGTGATTGATACTAACAGTATCACATATTTTACAGTACCACATGTTAAAAAAAAGTTCAATAATCAATATACAGTGTTTAGATACCAATACTATGATCAATATCAAGCACCTGCTGATTACAGAGCACAGGTGAAATGTTAGGTAAGGAAAGTCCATACATTCTGTAGCATTCATCATTCTCACAGGTATCCTATTTAAATGTTTTCTGCCTGGAAAATAAAATGAGAATAAGGTGTTATCTTAGATAGAGCACAGTAATATCTCTTTATAATGCTCTTTATTTCATTTGCCGTCACAAATTTTGAAAGTTCACTTTTCAAATTTTCCCTAAAATTTCATTTAAGGTTTTCTTTAACCTATCGCCAAACCCCTTAATAATGCCCAATTTTTGCCAAACAAATGGTGGCAATATAACAAGGTTTCACTGTAAATCCTTAGAGTGTTTATTTTCCTTTACAAAAAATGAGGTGTTAATGTTTTTACAAAAGAACATGTGTTGAAAAATCATTAAGAATTATATAAGGATATAGAGTGGCTCAGAATAGGTGATCATTTCTGAGATAAGAATTTGGTGTACAGAATCAGTGAAAATATTGTTCCTTAAGCTTGGAGTTTAAAAGGTCAGGTTGCCTCTGACATAATGTGTATTTGTCACCAGCTATAAGTGGCATGCCAATAATTTTGACAGTGCTGGACATTCAACATCCTACACTTGCCATGATGCAGGACCTATGCTTTTAAAAGTATCTATGCAAAATCCTGTGGTTATAGACTTCAAATGCCAAGTGCTTGGTGAAGGAATAATTCCTATCTTTCATAAAGTCTTAAACATTATCAGAGTTTCTCAATAAGCAGTAGACTACTGCAAGATTATAAGCACACCTGGAAGATATATAGGAACATGACTAAGCAAAGGTGAAATATATGTTTTGTTATTAGTGTTTACCCATACCTGGTTTTCAGTAATCTCTCTCTTGCCTTTCTCTGTCCCTGTATGATCGATCTCTTCTTGGTTCTGGTAATGCCCGCTGTTCTCCACGTCGATCTGACCTTTCACCTCTCCGTCTATACTCCAGCCTCACAGCACTACGTGTTTTGTCCTTCCATTCTCTGTCAAATTCTGCAGTTTCATCTGAAAAATAGAGACATATCATTCTTTAAACCTGAGATTAAATAGAAGGTATAGATAGCAAAATACTATAAGTACATGTTTTCAGACTAATTGTTCTCTCGTTGGCAATTTTCACCTGAGTGCTGACTTCAGCAGGCATTGAAAAAATATCAAACGTGTACGGATTTTTAAAATATCTAGGTTTACATATATTTAAACGTGCAAATGATCTCAGATTTCAGTCTTCAAGGAAAGTACTCTCCACTTTCTATAAAAGCTTATTTACAGAATTCTATGTCCTATATCTGAATCAACTAAATTTTAACATGCAAAGTTCAGTGGCATTAATGAAGAAATATAAAAATATCTGTAAATTGAATCACAGCACATATGCATGGTGTACATCACATGTTGACAGATGTCAATGGAGTCACTCAGGAGACCTAAAATTTACAAATCAAATACCAACAATTTTCATCCAATTCCACAATCCTAAAAAATCTATAAAATAAATGCCCCTGGTCCCAACAAATTTCAACAAATTTTTATGCTGGCAACTAATATGAACTGCAATGTCCTACACCCCACCTCCAAAGGCGTGTGATGTCAGTGAAGTGTGAGCAACCCTTAGATGAACTTACAGTCCAAGTTTGGTTACTGTATCACAAACAAAACTTGAAATATTGCACTTAAATGCCCCAGCGTATCTTTCGGACCAGGCATAATTAAGAAGTAAAATGTTAAGTATTTGCTTATGGTCACAACTTATAAAATGACAGTTTCATCATCTTCAGTGATCAATATCAAATACTTCCTTACTTTCATCCAAGTTGATCAGCTCCTGGTTCTCATCAATGTCACCTTGTCTGTTCTTGGATTTCTCAACTATATGAGCTCTTTCTTTGATATGATGCCCCACTGCCATTTTCTCAATTCCTCTCTCTGAGTCCCTCATAGATTTTCTGGTTTCTTTAATCTAAAACAGACATACAAAAATGAACATGGATATTTGGTGCCATTTCTTTGCATGTTACACAAGCTCGTTAATGGAAGGCGATTGTCCTGTGTTTTGCAGGTAAACAAATAATTTTAAGAATGATTTCTGTTTACAAAATGTAAACCTTCAATCATAGATGGTAACTTCGAGATACCAAGTGACAATTCTGTAATATTTCGATACTTCTGACCAGAAAAATACTTTGAGATAAGCGAAATTTCGAGATAAAAACTTCGAGATATCTGGAATAAAAGTAGTATAAATATATAGTAAATATATAGGAAAAATTGTGTATACAATAAAAACTATACAACAATTTAGAATAATTTATTCATGTTTTTCATTCAAAAGTTCTATTTGTAAAAAAAATAATTAAAATAAGATCATACCCTTAAAATTTCTCTCATAAATTTATTCATTTCACACCCAAAATTAAATTTAGAAATCAGACTGCACAGCAAAACAACATCATGATGACATTGAAAATATGCTACAGGGAGCAGGCTGCAGAAAATGTAAACTGCTACAGTGTATAACATCACTACGCAGTTGTGATGTTGCAGTATTGAAAGGGTTAATATGCATTTGACTGTATCTCTAGTTTCCACTTTAGATGATACACACAGACAATCTGTCTGTTGTGTATGTATTCCCACAAGTAACACATTTAAAGTTATAATATCAGATATCTTCTCCCACATGACACTTATAGATATATAATAATATATTTAGTCTTGTCCACTCACTCCTCTGTTAGGACACATTCAGTCAGGTATCTTCTCCCACATGTAACACACTTATAGATATTTATTTAGTCTTGTCCACTCACTCCTCTGTTAGCATACAGTCAGGTATCTTCTCCCACATGTAGCACAATTATATTTATTTAGTCTTGTCCACTCACTCCTCTGTTAGGACACATACACTCAGGTATCTTCCCACACTTATATATATTTAGTCTTGTCCACTCACTCCTCTGTTAGCATACAGTCAGGTATCTTCTCCCACATGTAGCACACTTATATTTATTTAGTCTTGTTCACTCTCTCCTCTTTTAGGACACATTACTCTATCTTCACTCTTTTAGGACACTCTGTTACACTCAGGTATCTTCCCACACTTATATATATTTAGTCTTGTTCACTCACTCCTCTGTTAGGACACATACACTCCGGTATCTTCTCCAGAAGTGATAGACTGAATTCTTTAACATGATTATTGTTAAAATTCACACTGACAAAATGTCAGGTTACCCCCCTTACCCCCTTCTTCGAAAAGAAACACACAGATAAATCTAACTCACCCCTCCTGGAGCTGTGCGTGTCGATGATGATGCTTGGTACACTTTGGGTGCTCCTGCTCCTGTTGATGTGTAGGAATACACTGAAGACTGTGAGAAGGTGTTTCCATTGGGATTATTACTCACCTGTTCCTGTAAAGTTTGTTGATACATTTTAATATACATGTATTATGTTTCAGACATATAAAATATATTTGTAATAAAAAAAAAAAGGAAAATAAAATGGCTTAACTCATTCACTGCTCTAAGTCATTCATTTACAGAAGACTCCATTGTTTTTCAGGAGTTGATTAGTTCAAAATACTGATATCAGCAGTTGACCTGCATGTGAAACAGTGACGTTCTTAAATATGTAAATGTAAACTGATTCAATTTGGATTATTAGTTTCATTTCTGGTCAAGTATTAATTTCAATCAGGTTGTATACATTACACGATACTTGGGGGTGAAAATATAAAATGCCAAATGATTTTATGTTATATACATGAATATTGATAAAGTTGCACTTTTTGCATTTTTTTAGATTTGCCACAGTCATTTATTTTTTATTGCAAATCAAATAAAGATAATATGATTGGGTTGATGTTGTTGATCCCTTCTCTACACATTAACCCCTAAAGATACATTTGGACTGGTCTAAGTCAATGATTTACAGAAGGGTTCACTGTTTTTCAAGGGTTGATGAGAACACAAGTTCATGTTTTCAAAATCTCCTGTTTCTTTTTATCTTTTCCCAAGTTTAAGTCTTACAGTTTTCTATAAAAATAAAATACTTACAAACTGTTGGTGCATGTTATTCATCATTCTATGCATGTTTCCAAACATGTTATCAAAGTTTCCAAACATATCAAATGGTGACATTGCATTTTGTATGAAGGGCTGTACAGCATTAGACCTCCTGTCTCTTTCTGGGGCTCCTAACATAGGATGACCAAATCCCATGGGTGGGAACATATCATTCATCATCCTCATGTGTTCTCTGTGACCCCTGTTGAAAGAAAGTAAAAGGTTACACCTTTTGTCAGCTGATTTTTATCTAGATAAAGTAAAACCTGCTATAGCAGCCACCTCTATATTAGGATTACCTATTTATAAAGGCCAGATTTTTCAAGTCCCTTGTCTGCTACTTCAACTAAATTGAACCTGTGTATAAGGATCACCTGCACATAAAGGTCAATATTTTCTGGTCCCTTAAGTGGCCCCTATATACAGGTTTCACTGTATTAGTGTATATGATTATTACCGGTATCAGGGTTTCCCTAAAAATATTCATTAATATATAGTGTTCAGATGGTTATGTCAATTTGTTTTTGACATAAAAATTAAAGGACTAGTGACAATAAATCTGGTCTTCAGATGTTATATAACTCATTAACTGTATTTCATTTCTTGATCAATGCAAAGACATGTATAACAATTCAAAGACACATATACCGGAAATTGCTAGGGCTAACAAAGTTGAAGTGGCACACACAAAATCCAGATCCAAAACTGGATCATTTAAGAACTCGAAAACGGTCTAAAGATTTTTACTTAGGGGTTATTTGCTAATTTTTGTGACAATGATGCAGGATTTATGTGCCAGGATATATCAATAGCAAATATGATTGGCACTTTTATGCACATGATCAGATACATGTACATGTAAATTATAATCAATATATTTACCCTTTTTACAATACATGTAAACAGTCACTATGGAAAAATGTTGGCTACTACATTAAAATACTTCAGTAAAATTGTTGCATGCTAAAATTAGCATCTGCAAAAGTTTTGTTGAAGTCTATGGATTATTTTTTAAAATTGGTTTAGAATGTGTCAGTTTCTTTTCATGAAAGCTGCAAGTTTTTGTAAGTCACAAGTGAAATTTACAGCGTCATTTCCTTCTTTGTAGTTTGTACATACATGTAGTAAATGGTGTCAACAAAAATACTTACCATACTGTAAAGATATTAGATGTCATATTTTTTAAAAATATGTGGATTTTGACAAGAATTGCCACAAGCATTATTTTGTGCCAGATATTTGAAAAATGTTGATTTAACATAGAAAGCTATGGGAAAATGGCAATAGTCGACTCACTTTTGGCACAGCACTGTACCAGTGATTTAGGGCGAAATTAAGATGAACCAGGGGTAAGGGGTCAGTTTTTGGTCACCATCTGATACAATTCTTCTTCACCACATTTTTTTTCCTTCACGTTATTAGAATAAAAAATACTGGTACATTATGATACCATACAAAATACTCACAAAACACACCTTTTAGAACATTTTGTCCTGATTGCATTCTAATTTAAAAATAAATACTCAGGAAAGTTCTTTCACTTTCATTTTCAAAATACAACAAATGACCACATGTTTCATACGTGTAACGTTTATTTGTAGGAAATACATGATTGTGAATTTTGGAACAAAAAATATCTATTAATTTCATTTGTCATGGATAAATTTCTCAAATATCATAGAACGTAGTGTGCTTAAAATTTACATACAAATACGTCAAATGCTAGACGTGGGAGTAGAATGTGCATATTATTGAAAGTAAATGAAACTAAAAAAAACATCTCAGAAAAGAAAAAAGAAGTAAAAATTCCTTATCGACTGAAAACCTTTAAAATATTAGGTCCTGATAACCTTTCCTATATTATATACCGTTTATACCATGAGAAATTCACAAGTAAACATTTGATAGATTGCTGCCCGTAAGCAAAGACGTCGCCATCTTTACTGTCAAATGTACGCGTTAGATAAATTTATCAAACATTCCCCAAGTAGATCTATACAACTCACGTAAAGAATGGGTCGTTCTCCATGTCAAAGAACATCGATCTAAGCGACATGTTAAGTAAAAGATTTTTTCAGTTATCCTTGATGTATGATTTTCCTTGTGAAACGTTAAAGTCACTGGTAAAGTTCTCGAATATCAACAATAAATTTTCATTTCCGGTGAGAAATTTCAGGAAACAAGCGAGGTAACTGCGTTTAGCTTTATAGAATGACTGGTCAATTTGAAAGGTGGCCTTATGCAGCCACGTTCTTATTTTTCTAAATATGGATTTATCTTGATATTTCTAGATATCAAATTTCCTAGTTATATGATATTAAATTTCCAAGTCATTAGCTTGAAATTTCAATTTTATTATCTTGAAATTCAAATTACATGTAAATTCTATAATTTTCAAATTTATAGGCCAACAAAAATTATATGTGGTTCCTGTTACACGTACCCCCCCCCCCCCGAAACTCGTGGTTTCTAATAATTTGCCACCATTTTTGTATACAGAGTATAATCGGCCCCAGAATTCCAGATAAAATGCAAAAGTTGTGTGTTTTTTTTTTAATAATAAATTCTAAGGTCCGGGGTATAAATTAAGGAAGATCAGGTAACGGAAACAAACATAAATATTTTTTGGCCTTAGGTCTATGTAGACCTACTTAATTATTGTCTTGAAATTTAAATAATTTGAAGATAATAAGTTGTAAAATAAAGATAGTTTCTGGAAATTTCTAGATAGATTCTAAATCAAATTAAAATAAACAAGGCATCACAAGTGATACCTTGCAATGGAAATATTGTATAATACCTGTAGAGCACTGACAATAATATTTTAATGAAATAATCAAAGGGCAATAACTCTGTAAATAGGGGAGCATGGGTTATGAAATGCAAAATCGTCTGAGAAATTAGCATAGTAAACCCCTGAGAAATAAAATTATTAGTGCTGACAAGAAAGTGTAACATACATATAGTCCATTTGATCTCCATTGAAACTGGCGTTTTGTTAAATTTCTTAAATTCCACTTAATAATCAAATTTGCATTATACAGCATGCTGCAATGTTTTTAATTTTACAATACATAACTGAATTGTTCATATGCAAACTTTTGGTTTGCTAACCAAACTTTTACTCATTTACTGCAATACAAAATTTTATAAAGGTTTGTAAAAGTAAATGCAGAGTTGATAAAACAGCATCTAAAATTCTTTCCTATTCATGTCTAAGAAGGTCGTATACAAATCAGAAACATTGGGTAATAGGACAGTAGACTGGCATGGGACTGCATCATAATTTCATAATTATTTTTAAAAAAATCAAAATTATAAATCTGCATCATTTTTAATTATAATATAACACACAAAACTATGTAACTGAAATAATTTAATCTTATTAGTAGCATTTTGAATGTAAAACAACACAAGAGGACCAAGGGGCCTTAAGTAGCTCACCTGGCAAATTTGGTCAAAATTGCATAAAACATAAAAAACATGTAAAAGATAAAGTCACTAATAAACATGAAAAACAGTAGGCTCGGTGGACCTTAAAAATCACCTGAGTGAAATGTATTTTACTAACAATATACTGAAAAGCAACCAAAAGCATGTTGGTGATCACTGAACAATAGGGGAAAACAGCGCAAAATATGAAAATATGCACTTAAAAGGGGTAATAACTCCCATAAGGATCAACCTGACAATTTAAGTTTTTGTAGATCTTTGCATACTGAACATTTTTGCTTCATTCTCTTTTGTCTATTATTCTTTTCAAGATAATAGGACAAAACTATCCAAAACATGAGAAATCCACTAAAATGGAAATAACTCCCAAAAGGGACAACCTGACAATTTCGACCCTCTCGACTTTTCTTTGCATGCTGAGCTTTAAAATTGCTTTTTTCACTTTCTTTCCATCTGTTATACTTTTCGACAAAACTGCCAAAAACATGAAAATACACTTAAAAGGGGAAATAACTCCAAGATGGGACAACCTGACAATTTTGGCCCTAATGACTATTTTGTAAATCTTTGAATGCTGAACATTTTCTCTTCTTTCATTTTAGTCTACCTATTATACTTTTCAAGATAATAGGACAAAACTGTCAAAAACATGAAAAATCCACTTAAAGGGGAAAAAACTTCTATAAGGGGTAACCTGACAATTTCAGCCTTGTTGACATTTTTGTAGATCTTTGCATGCTGAACATTTTTGCTTCTTTCACTTTTACTCTAGCTATTATACTTTTAAAGATAATGTCAAAAAACATCCAAAAACATGAACAATTCACAACAAGAGGACCAATGGGCCTTAACGGTCACCTGAGAAAAACATTTAAGTCAGGTTTGACAAAACGTAGTCCACTAGTTCTTCAGAAGAAGTCGAAAATGTCTCAAATTTTACCAAAACAAATTTTTCATTTACGTAAGTGCCTGTGACCTTGACCTTTGACCCAATGACCTTGAAATTTTGTCAAAATGATCCTCAAGTTTTTCTAACTCTTTGTATACAAAAAGTCCATCAGTTTTGAGTTATTGAACAATTTGTAATACAAATATACCCTGTGTTACTGAAGCGCCCCCAGTGGCTCATTAATGGAGATTTCATTTTTGTTTGCCAAATTTGTAGATATTGACTTTATAATTATGCACAAAAAATTTGAAACTCATCTGATCATTGGTTCATAAGAAGAGGATTTTTAAAGATGTACCAAATTTTGGTCCTTTTTGGCCCCTTTCAGGGCCCTTATTGGTCCTATCCCTTTTACATTTGCAAACTTTATGCGGCTTCACATGGGGATGCTATATGCCAAGTTTGGTTAAAATTGGCCGACTGGTTCTTGAGAAGAAGATCAATTATCATACATATTAATTTAAATGCATCATTTGGATATTATGGCAAAATAATATTGAATCAAGTGATCCGATTTATATATTTTCAAAGATGAGGAGTATTGCATGGAAGTAGCGGGCACATTGACTATTTTAAGGTAACCATGTGGTTTGAAAACTGTTTATATTTACAGTATTATAGCTGTTCAATGTATTGGATTTACACCCATGTAAAATTTCTGAAAATTTGAAAGAAATCTTACATTATCAGTAATGTGAAACTTTTCCCGTTGAATTTCTTGACACAAATAAAATTCATTTTTAGCTATGTACATGTATGACCTTTAAAGTAACAATGATGAGCATTTAAAATATATAAATTTATGTAGTTTTTGCAAAAAATGACTAAACCCCAGTTTTTAGTGGAGAGTTACAATGGCAAATACTGCGATACATCAGGGCATTCTATTTCTCAACAATTTTGTATGGATCCTGCTGTAATCCAAGTGAAGCAGGTCTTCATGATATGTAAGGTCAATCAAATAGCTCAAGAGTTTAGGCTCAAAGATATTACAGACATTATTAAAGAATCAGTGATGAATGAGTCTGACTTCCCAGAGGAATGGAGACCTGGGCCAGTATTCATAAAGATTCTTAAAGCGATATGAGCTGTCGTAGGTGAAAAATTTTACATGCCCATTTTATGTAATATTCTATCTCTTATATATTCTAAAGAGACCACCTGATGGTTTGAATAACAAATGCACATGTAAAATTGCAACAATCATGTGGACATGGCGGCACAATTGTAAAACATGAGGCACGCATACTTTTCACAGTTATATTGTTTTGATTTTGTCAACGTCAGCATTCAGGGTAATATTAGAGATTGGAAAAATTTCTTTTAGTGACCCGATATATTTATTCATATACTCATCCCATTTTCTTCACGTATTCAAAATAGTGTTGAAAAGCATATATTTTACATAATACATGCACTTTGTAATAAAAAATCATGTCCTTTATTTTAAAATCGGCTGACTTTAACATAGTCAGAGCGTGTAAAGGACCGAGATACCCTGACCAAATTACGAAGTACATTTGATATGGCGAAAGAGTTTATCTGAAAGTTCATTGCATACGGAAATACAGCTGGGTTTTTTTAGGGTACAAAACAACTTAAATTCTAATAAAACAAATAACTTTGAAACAAAGATCTTTCACGTTTTACGTGTTTGATAATGTATTTGAACATCATATTCTAGAATATATGTAAGGGGACAAAAATAATCATTGTGACAGCTTATATCACTTTAAGTTTTATACTCACAGTAACACTTAAGTAGAAAATAAATTTTTAGCTAAGAAATAATTCTAAAGTGAAATTCTCAAAGATGCTAAGAGTACTTCTTAGCTAAATAATACTTAAGTATGTAACCAAGAGAAAGCCTAGTTTGTAAATAGATTTTGCCAACCAAAACAGCGATTCGGTACCCACCAAAGCGTGAATAAAGCCGAATACTCAAGATGACCAGTTTTCTTTTCTGAGATTTTGAAAGCTCAAATATTTGATGCTTTGAAATTAAAACTGACCCCGATATCCTCCCATAATAAACTTAATCAATTTCTGCAGTTATTGCATGCATGTTACAGGCATTTTCAGAGTGACAGGCGAATCCAGAGTTGAATTTTTTTAAAGATATTAATTTCCTTTTTTTCATATAAAAAGTCTCCCACGAAGTCACACTGTCTGTACTTATGTTTACATTACTGAATTGTTAGGTTTTTGTTACAACCTTCTTTTAAAATTTCTTCTCTTACATGGCATTTCTTTATGAAAAAGAAAACTTAAGAAATTCTTAAATCATTTAGGAGTCCTCTTTAGTACTCTTAACTTTAAGCACATTCTTAAGCGCTAAGTATGTTTATGAATTATACTTAAGAATTTCAACAAAATTTTAGAAATTTTTTAATCACTTAAGTAAGAAAAAAGTTTCTTAGGTATTTTTTCATATTTAAGTATAGACTAAGAATCTTTATGAATATCTGCCCTGGAACTGTAAGGGCTTATCTACATATATGTTCTATGATACAATTTTATAAATTTCTGATATATTAAATCAAATGAAGCTTTGGGCTTCCTACATTCTCATTTTTAATATTCATAGCATTAGCAATTGGACGGTCATTATGAAATTAAATATGTCCAAAGGCGGACAGAGGTGGCAACTGACTTAAGAGGAAAATCCAGATTTATGGAGAGTCCTTTGGTACCTGAGAACAAAAATGAAATGAATAACTTCAGCATAGGAGACTACTATGGCAAATATATACAAGTATATGTACAAGTTCCAAACTTTGACACACACATATTGACATAATTTGACATACCCTTGGCATGTCTTACCCTATCAATGAAAAGTTTCTGAATTCATTTGCGTCCATACATGTGATCTGCATATATAAGAAGAACATTTGTGATTTATTTACACTAACAGAGTAACAGGGTTAAAGAACGTATGACTATGACCTTCTTAAAATAAAAGGGCAATTCACTGATAATTTTATGATTTCTTTGAAGTTACATGTAACTTCAAAATACTATTTGCAAGGTTTGCAGGAACACACTTCACAGTAATTTCTAGCAATTTATAGAATACATAGTGCATAGAAAGACAAATTACTGTACACAGTACAGTCACAGGCACTTGTGTACAGGATCTAGTCTCTGTAACAACTGACACCTCCCCCGCTTGATTTTTTTTTTGTGAATTGTTTATGAATTAAAGATTTTAAATAATTCTCACGTCTTCTGATTGATTTTAGTTCAAATATGATATAAAAATACTGCTTACTGCTGATCTTTCTTGGTTATGGGTTTACTAATACTGTGTATATATATATATATATATACATGTATATATCTGACATATATGTACAGCTGACTCTCGATACCTCAAAGTCCACGGGACCACTGAAAACTTCAAGGTTTCAAGAGTTCCGGAAATCAACTGCTGTAGGTTCTTAATACTACACAAAATAATATGGAGTTGTGTTTTCATAATTTGCATGAATTTTTAATTTTGTCATAAACAATTCCTGTACATAGTTTTTAAACATAAAAAAGTGTAAATATATTATATTTATAATGTATTCAACTAGGGTATAAACGGTTGTCATCATATAGAAGTCCCATAATGTTGCAGTAACCTACAGTACCGCTTGATCTTAAAGTTAAAATACTGCTTTGCTGTGACACTTATACTCGAAATCGTACTCTCTTTATACAGTTTTTCAGTTTTGATTGATCTTAATTAATTAACAACCCTACCAATAACAACTCGATTAGATCAAGACTTTCTTGTTACCTGGTTATCAAAACACCTTTCATTTGTTTAATCTTCCAGGTAAGGATCCCGGTGTCGGTCTGCCTTACTGCATCGATTTTTTATAAATTCATCGATTATTACTCAAACTTCAAGGTTTCGAGAGTGAAATATAAAGGAAACTTTGAATCAACTTTGAGGTTTAGACATTCGAGAGATCGAGATTTAATTTACTTGATTAGTGAAGGAAAAAAATCGGGACCTGTACGAAACTTCGAGGTTTCGATGTTCGAGCCATCGAGGGTCACATGGCTGTATATATATATATATATATATATATATATATATATATATATATATATATATATATATATATATATATATATATATATACATGAACCTTTAAACTGGAAAACATTTCACGAAAAAACTCAAGCGGAGGAGGGGTCAAATGTTACAGAGACTATAATCCTGTACACAAGTTAGTATCTGTGAAAACAGTATGGAGTACGGAAAGGTCGTCGCCATGAAATAAACAATTTTCATTTTATCAGACGCATATAAATATACATAGATAAATGTGACTTCTGTGGTGCTATTGTAATGTGTAACTTACACGAAGAATGGGTCATTAACCATATCACGAGAAGGTGACGCCATTTTTTTAAATGTCAATCTCTACTTGTATTTTCTGTCTGCTATGTTTTGTTTTGTATCAATCGAATGGTTTACTTCCGGTTAAAATATATCGACGGGAGATAACTCCTTATTTTTTTCTGCCTTGCCACGCGTTCACAAATACCTGCAATATTTTAGGGATGGTGTAAAAAGGGTACGCCGAACCCCGAATCCAACAGAACCAACCGAACCGAAAAAATATTCGAGCTCATATATCTGCTACTTTATTACTGTTTGTGCTGAAACTTTCAACATAAATGTAGATCAATATATTTTGTATTGTCACCAAAAAGTTTTCAACTAGTAAAATAAATATGACACATTTCTCCTTGCAAATGGTGTAAAAAGCGGTAAAAAAGGTACGCCAATCACTCATTTCTGTGGAAACGCTGGGTAAAATCGGAGAATTTTATATGTCCCAGGGACATATAAAATTCTCCGATTTTATCCAGCGTTTCAACAAGGACATATAAAATTCTCCGATTTTACCCAGCGTTTCCACAGAAATTATCCAATCACCGGACCGAACCGACAGAAGCCATATAATAACTTGTGTGTACAGTTTAAATTATATCAGCGATATATAAAGCTAATTTTATATATCGCTGATTATATATCATTTTATACTTAGTGTATTTTGAAGACGATAAACATCAGCGTCGGAAGCAAATTGAAAGTGCGCGGGGGGGGGGGGGGCTAAACCAACTTAAAACACATACACACGCCAGAAACGTCTATGTCCTATGTCTATATTTGCAAAAAAGAAAGTGGGGGGGGGGGGTAAGCCCCCTAGCCCCCCCGGTTCCGACGCCTATGATAAATATTAAATAAAGCAAAACTACAAAAACTCCTATCAACTTTTAAAAACTATTACGATCCCTCCATGGATCTCATCGGGCAGTGAGAGCATGTATAGCCATACTACAATGTAGTCATAAACTGTAGATTTCCTAGCGATAATTTTTTTTCCTCAGCACATCTTTTTGCTGGTAAGATAACCTTACATCTTTTTATTTGGTGCCGTTTTACACTTCGTTTCGTTTTTTCATATACATACATATTCCTATTATTCTTTTTTACTTCTTTCTTTCTAGAACATTAGATCTTATTTACAGTGCATTGACAAAGCTGAAGAAAGAAAAAGCAAGCAAAAAAAAACAAAAAACAAAAAACAAACAGATATAATTACATTTAAATGCATACTCCATTCGCAAGCATTTTGTGGCGTATATACAATATGACACAGAACCCCGAACCGAACCAACCAAACTGAAAAAAATATTCGAGTTCATATCATATTTATTACAGTTTGTGCTGAAAATTTCAACATAAACGTACCAATTAACTCAGTGGCGTAGGAAAAAAAATCAAAAGTGTGGTGGGGGAGGAAATTTTCCGAAAATGTTTTTCCCGGTAAAAAAAAAAAGAAATTGTTTTATATGCCTTCTGATTATGCAATTAACATATACAACAGTGGCAGATCATAGGCATATTTGAAAGGGGAGTGGGTCTGTGACTCGTGACATAAAAGTATACTTTAAAAAAAATGTTATGCAGTGCATACCTCAACCAAAAGCAGACCGAGGTTTTAAAGTTTCAGCGGATGCAATTTCAGAATATATTCGCGAAAATTTTGGTAAATTTGTTATCAATTTTCCGACTTATTATAGAAAAATTAAAACTTACTTTATCAACTTTGGGGGCACGTTCTCCCAGGTCAGTGCACATATTTTCTTAGTACACGTGCTAGTTTTGGATTAATTGTAAGGCAATATTTCATTATGGGGTCGGGTTTTACGCATCTTTCAAATCATTTTGAAATTTGGAAGCCTGTAGACGCATTTTTCTGCATTCAGACGCGAAAATACGCCTAGCAATCCGCAAATAAATCATGTTGATTATCCTTTTCAAACGAAGGTTGGAACATCAATATCGTTACTGAAAGTCGGGGCAGAATTTCGGCCTAGACTTATCCTCCAGCCTTTTTCTTGTTTCCAGACATGATTTTATATATATATATATATATATATATATATATATATATATATATATATATATATATATGTGTGTGTGTGTGTGTGTGTGTGTGTGTGTGTAGGTGTGTGTGTGTGTGTGTGTGTGTGTGTGTGTGTGTGTGTGTGTGTGTGAAAAAGTGGGGCTTCATACGCCTATGGAGCCTAACAGTAAGCCTTACTGGAACTATGTAATGTATATCGCTGTAAAAATAGAGCAGTGTCAGACATATTATAATATCATGTTCCCACTTTTTTGTAAACCCCTGGTAAATCAAAAAGCGGGTACATGATAATATATAGATTTGTAGATTTTTTTCATTGTAGGCTACTAAGTATGATAAAGAAAGGGAACCATTTGATGATGAATTATTAAGTCATTTTAAATTAAATATTATGTTAACTGATGATAATGTTATATATATATATATATATATATATATATATATATATATATATATATATATATATATATATATATATATATACACATGTATATATAAATGTTTTCCCGGTTAAAAAATGTTCTCACATGCCTTTTGATTATGCAATAAATATTCAAGGGCGTAGGAGAAGGGGGGCACACTCCTCCTCCACTTTTGAAACGGGGGGGGGGTATGTTTTTGACGTAATTTCTTATATCACACAGCCACATTTTTTTAAACACCAGATTTTTAAAGCAGTAGTTTTAATTCTTCCTTCCTTGTTGCCTATCATTTCGATGAAGAAATTTTCGTTTTCTTTTCCTCAGTTTGTATGAATATAAAATTTTACTTGTAAAGTTGACAAATTTTGCATTGTATCAAAATGTAATTTGTATCTCACCAATTATTTACACATTACATGTATGTAGGCGTAGGTACCAGGCCGGCCAGGGGGTACCCCTCCCCAAACTTTCTCACACGCCAATATGATTATCAACACGTCTGGAATCCAGAAAAAAAGGCTTCCCTCACCATTCTTATGCATTTGTGTTTGGTGATACTCTATTTTTGATATATGAAACGCATGTCAATTTAATGCAATATTAGTAGGCAGCTCCATAGCACGTTTTTGAAATTTGACCGCTAGGGGGCGCCATCACTGTCGCTGTTTGATGAAGTCATCAGAATGCTGGCTTCTGATTGGTCAATTTCAAAAACGTGCTGTCTGTGACGTCATAACCGGAAGTGCGTCATACCGGAAGTGAGGTCATACCGGAAGAACGTCATACCGGAAATGAGGTGAGGTCATGTTGTCATGGCAATAAGGAAAAAGAGCCAATCGTTGAGTTTGAAGGCGTGTCTATGACCGGAAGTCAAAGGTTGTGGGGGATAACGAGCCAATGAGAGCCTTCGTTACAAGAGGTCGGAGTCACGAGAGATCACGTGAGTTCACGAGAAGTCAACGGCTAAAAATAGAAGTTGGGTTTTTCCAGTTTTTGGGTTGAGAGTGAATTTATTTTTTAGAACCGAAACTTTGGGTTTTTCCCAGGTTGGAGTAACTCGAATGATTCTGCGCCCTCTACCAATGAGGGCTTGAATGCTTAGCTCTCTGAAAGCGCGTCAGCGTACCCTGAACCAGGGAACCCAATCAAATTGCTTTATTTACTGATTCTGCGCATAGCCTGCTTCCGGACAGAATACAAATTAAAAACAAGATGGAGTTTGACGAAGCGATACAAGCAGTGCAAAGAGAACATCAAATATAATTTCAATTTTCTTCATGTAAAATAAATTGTTTAAAATTTTGTTTAAAATTAGTGGATAAAAAAAAATTTTGTGGGTTTATATAAAAACAAAGAAGAAAATAATAAAAGTGGCGAATATTTATGTCCCGAATCCTGTATTTTGTTCCATATTACATTCCTAGATATTCAAAAGTCAAAACATTGATAAGTTTTATTATTGTTTTCTTTCGACGACAGAGATATCTCAGAATGATGTCACGGCAGTAGCTATACGCGTTTACTCGGGATGACAACTTCGGCACATGAAATTTTATACGAACAATAAATGTTTAATTGTGCTACATATTGATAATATTTCTATCATATGTATATTTTTTTCAATTAATGATGGAATCCTCAAATCACGAAATGCTAGATTCTATTTTTTCACTCGTATTTTCGACGATCACATTTCGACTTCCACATCTATCGCCGGAGTTTAATTAAAATAAAAAACAAACATGCAACAGAGTATGAAAAAAAATTAAACATTTGAATAGATTAGTCTTTTTAAAACCGAATTTATGTCAGAAGGTGACCCGACGTACATCGTTATTACGGATGCTAAAATCTGACATGCAATAAAAATAATAGCCATGCATGCAATGCATCGAATAATTTCTTAAATTTTAAAACTCAAATTCTTCTAACTTTTCACAGCCTGTTTATATATTATAAATACCTCTCAAATATTCATGCTGGACATCAGTTTTACAGGTAGATTACCAACAGAACGAGCAGCCTTCACGCCTCAGTGATTTTTGCTTCTCTCCCGTTGAGATGAGAGGTGCCGACAAGGGTTACCGCCGACAAGTGTTGGCTCAGAGAATTTTATGACCCCTTATAACACGTGCAATTGTTTACATCCTGTCATCATAAAATTTAGCGCCAAATCGGATTAATTCCCACAATGCATCATGAAAATACCCAGAATCCATCGCGGTATAAATATCCGGTCTGACGCATTTACACACTGTATGCATTCAGGCGTTAATGTAGTGATCGTAGTGAGCGGAATATAACGACTGAATTATTCGGGTTAAGGTTGGAGTGAAATCAGCAGTAGGTGTCGCCAGAGTCGGCGAGAGTTTACGAGAGTTGCTGAGAGTTGCTAACAGTAGATGTTTTTTTTTTTCCCAGTTTCGAGGTCTAGAGTGAATGAACATTGATTAGATGGTGCGGTATTCCCCTGATAGCATAATTAAGTTGTAAGTAATGAAAATCTTACTAACGTTGCAAGTTCCCTAATTTTTTCTGAGATATTGAAAATTACTGTTTGATAAGGTAAACACTAAGCCTATGTAATAAAAATTCAAACACTCATCCTATGCTGGTAGTGGTTTTCTGACGATTTTAGCTCTTCGAGCTCCGGATCGTAAATGAGCTCTCGGAGGTCTAACTGAACCTATTCTCTAGTTTTTAAAGTCATGTGACTTATTTTTTTCTTCTGAGATATTTGTCATTTTAATGCATGGAAAATAATCTAGCCCTATCTAATAAAAAATGAAACACTCACCCATGCTGATAGTAGTGGTTTTTCTTATGATGTTAACACCTCGAGCTTCGGATCTCAAATGAGTTTTCACAGGCTTAACTGAACCTCTCTCTAGTCACATGACTTACTATATTAGACTTTCATCTAATGAAGTGAATACTTCAGTCATAACAAAAACACAAATGAAATAAAACGTTTAAAGTTGAGCGAATATACACTGATAAGTAGTGTTTAGTCACTATTTTTAAACTCGCTGCTACAGAATAACACAAACACAAAACCTGCATACTTTTAGTTAAGGTTTCTTTTCGAATAAGTTGGGTGGCCCTTAAATGTGCCGTTGATTGCTCCGAAAAGCTGAATAAAGAGAGAGACTCTAATATCTGTCGAGTAGACGTCGCCAACGACGAACTTCTCTTTCTTTTTCTATGATCAGTCGATTTATCTCTGCCTTATGATGTCGAAGACTGGCTAATGCTTCCTGAGCTAGTACGTAATGAACAGGTACTGGAAGTGAAGGGTCAGGTCTAGGTGGTTCCTGGTGTTGTGTAGTAGGTGTCGAAAAGGTCCTACCAGAATTTATCAGTCTGTGTGGCCTTACTACAATACGTGCCCTTCGTGTAATAATGATTCTCATGTTTCTCTCTTCAGGTTGCATTTCCATGTCGGATGAGTTATCCATGATGAACTAATACCGAGACTCAGACAATACTAGCTTATATAGAGTTAATGACGTTCGCGTGACGCATTGATTTTTCCCCGTCTGGACATCTGGCCACCTTTTTTTGACATCTGGCCACCTGTCATCTGACCACCTGTTTTTGACATCTTGACACTTGGTATCTGACCACCTGTTTTTGACATATGGCCACCTGTCATCTGACCAGCTGTTTTAGACATCTGGCCACCTGTTTTTTTTAGACAAATACTGTCACTAGTTTTTAGTATTTCTAATTCTATATGAAAATAAAACGAAATAAAATAAATTCTAGTTTTATGTACCTGTAAACATAAAAAACTAGAATAAAACAGCGTTATGAATATATATGTGTGATGATACTTCGTTTGAGTATCTATACAGTTATTTCCTTTTTATTATAAATACATATATACAGTTACTGTACTTCATTTTAGATTTGACAACGGAAGCATAAACACAGAATGGCTAATTTACCTAACTTTGATTTATTGTTAAAAGAAAGACAGGCGAGAAGTCAAAGACAGGCTCACCCGAGAACCAACGGGGTGATGGCTTTAATGCAAACAGACAACTCACTGATTATAGTGATTAGTATGAAGTAGATACCCTGAGTGAACGTAAATCACGCAAATTTAAAACGACCTTGAATGTGTACCAAGTCAAGTTTAAACATTTTTCTAAAGATGCCATACACTTGGTATCAGAGGTATTAGATCATGTTTTGACTTCTATCAAAAACAAACTACAGTGTGAAGATCGGGATAAGATGCGAGTCAGTATACATCATCCATCTTTAAAAAGTGAAGTTTGGGTAGAATTTACGGATGCCAAAGAGCTGAATGCTGATCTACTCATGGAGAAAACTGAGAAAGTACAACAGAGTAATGATAATTTTAGAATCGAAGATGGGTCTACCACCCTGTCAGTGATCCATGTCATACAACCTGTGGGCAGCGGGTGTGGAAAACGAAAATATCATCTCAGTTTTGATAAAAAAAAGTTACAGATCAAGAATAAAGACAAGACCTGTTTAGCTCGTGCTATTGTAGTTGGTCGTTTTCATTGTCAGAAACCTGGACTTGGAGATGGAGACAAGTACAAAAATTGGCAATGATATTGGAAAACTTTGATTTTAGGAGATGCAAGTAAACATACTCTTCAACGACGAGAAGCTCATGCCTTAATGCAACAAGCTGGATGTGATCCCCAGCAAGAGAGTGGCCCTGAGGAATGGCAACGTTTTCAGACCGTGTTGTTACAACACTACCGTTTGAAAATCTACGAACTGAATACCAAAGCAAAACGATTGGCATTAAATGTACTGTATAGTGGTGTAGGATCCGGGGCCCCCCATTCACATCTTATACGATGATCACCATTACAACTGTATAGTATCTATGTCTGGACTCTTGGAATATAATTACTATTGTGAACGTTGTGATGTGGGTTATAATCATGTAGAAGATCACCGATGCCCTCAATGCTGCTTTCGTTGTTTTGCGCCGTGGCCCTGTGTTCCCGACAACACCATAAAACCTGTAGAATGTACACATTGTCAGGGGACATTCACATCGACTCAGTGTTACGAGAATCATTTGAACCCTTAAAGTAGTAATACGACCAGGACTCCATGTTAGCTAATGACTCGATGTCCCACTTGTCAATTATGGATGCGTAAGAAACAACTGACACAACACTGTTATCAACCATAGAAGAAAAATGTCGCCATTGTAAACAGATCGTGGATCTAGATCATCGTTGTTTTATACAACAGATCCCTTCTCAGGATTCTAAGATTATGTCTATGACGACAGAAACATCAGGTTTATAGACTCGTGTAATTTCTTGTCATTTCCTTTAGCTTCGTTACCCAAAGCTTTTGGATTGACTGAACTCAAGAAAGGATACTATCCGCATTTGTTCAATACAGAAGCTAATGCTGATTACATAGGAGTATATCCCCCAGCTATGTATTACAACCCAGAAGGTATGAAACCTGATGTCCGTCGTGATTTTGAAGAGTGGTATCAAGACCAAATTCGAAAGGGTGAGGTTTATTCATTTGCAACCGGAATTAGAAGAATACTGTGAATCGGACGTGACTATTTTGCGACAGGCTTGTATGCATTTTCAAAGCATGTGTTTGAAACTAACCGATGTGGACCCATTTGCTGAATCGATTACGTTTGCCAGTACAGGGAATATAGCATATCGTCGCAATCATATGCAAAAAGATACGATTGCTATCATACCTCCACGGGGATATCCTTCGGCACGACAGTATACTACCCTAGCATTACGATGGTTGAGTTAGAAAGAACATCAAACTGGTCAAACAATTAGACATGCTCGTCATGGAGGTGAAGTCCAAGTAGGATCTTATCGAGTGGATGGTTATCATGAAGACTCTCGGACCATTTATGAGTTTCATGGCTGTTTTTGGCACGGATGTCCCTTGTGTTTTCCTAACTTACTTTCCTCTTTGACGTCTGAAGAAGTGTATCAAAAGATCTTAGAGAGAGATCAGTATTTGCGTCAACACTATCAAGTAGAAACGTTGTGGGAACATGACTATCGTCAAAGGTACAAGACAGATCCAGAGTTTCAACATTTCATTGATAAAACTTATGAGGATTTCCCCAACCCGTTAGTTCCTTAGTTACACTTAGACGGACTTTGGCTATACGTTTAGATTTATTGTTTGGTCTTGTCTGATACCACTTTCTTTTTAGAAAATTTATTTAAAATTGGAGCTCAACTGATGAAGTCTTATTGACAGAAAAGATCGTTTTGAGCATTATAACTTTGGTATTATGTTTATAATATTATTCCTAAAGATACTTTATTTGGAGGTCGAACGAATGCTACTCGTTTGCTTTGTGAAGAAGGAGACATTCGTTACGTGGATGTATGTTCTTTGTACCTGTTTGTCTTGAAACATGGGACTTTTCCAATTGGACACCTAGACGTGATTACTCATGATTTCAAAAGTCTAGATCAATATTTTGGACTGATGCTATGTCGAGTTATTTCGCCTCGTCAGCTGTTTCATCCCGTGTTACCTTATCGGATTGCAGGAGGAAAACTACTCTTTCATTTATGCCGTACTTGTGCTCAACAAGGAATAGAACAGGAGTTGGGCATTAGTTATCGATGCTCTCATACGAATCAAGAGAGAAGTTTGTTAGGTACATGGACGACGTGTGAATTGAATAAAGCTATAGAGAAAGGTTATGTGAATGATCGTATCTTTGAAGTATGGCATTTCCCTGATCAGTCCAATACTTTATTTCGTAGCTATATTGATCAGTTTCTCCAGATTAAACAACAGGCTAGTGGTTTTCCTGCTTCCTGTCCAACAGTCGAAGACAAGAGATTGAAACGAGAGAACAACTGATAAACTGTGTAAAGTCAAAGGAATCCATTTTGATAGTCGTACCACTTCTACGGTCAACGTAGATACATTGAAACAGTTGTTACGTGGTCAACAAAAAATGTGTTTGTATCGTACCCTCATAAGATCATGCTAACGAAACAGTATAAGTCAAAACACAGGCGATGACTAAAGAATTGTGCGTGGTGTATGATAAGAGACATCTCATTGAAAACTTTTGTACTTCACCTTATGGTTATTGAAAAAGTGAGACTGAAAAGTTGAGACTGTTTGATACGAATCAAGAGAGAAGTTTGTAAGGTACATGGACGACGTGTGAATTAAATAAAGCTATAGAGAAAGGCTATGTGAATGATCGTATCTTTGAAGTATGGCAAAGACATCGCATTGAAAACTTTTGTACTTTACCTTATGGTTATTGAAAAAGTGAGACTGAAAAGTTGAGACTGTTTGAAAAACTGTTTGAAAAAATTTGTTTTTTGAGTATCAAAACTATGAAACTTTACTTTGGTGTTGTTGTTGTTGATATAAAACAGAAGGAAGTGAAGGGTAGGGGTTCATTTATACAGTTTGATCTCAAGTACACGTATCATGGCGACTCTCGATTCTAAAGATCATGGTAGTTTTTACATGACTTTACCTAGCGATGCTAGTTTAAAAGTCTTTCCTGATAATACCTTAACAGAATTCAAAACTCATTTACCTCAAGCTTTAAGTATGATGGATAGTGAGTGGGAAGTAGCTTTGAGTGAATTGATTTTTCCTAACTTAATAGAATCGGTAGGATCAAATGATAATTACATAGATGTCCTGGTTCCCGTTCACGTTCCTTTGGAATCCGTCGTTACACCTAAAGATCCCCGGGATCCCTCTACGTATCCTAAGAAAAAGGAAATGAAATACCGTCAACATGAACGTTTTACTATAGAATTTATTAAGAAATGATCCCCAATTTGACCATGTCATCTCTAATACAGATACGAGGTCGGGGGTCGCTTTTGTAGGAAGTATTTGGAGACTTAAATTTCGTTCGGGGTTTTATGCGTCTCCTGCTGCTTTAATAGAAGAGATGAGAGTCGGGTTTTCTAGAACCTTTCAATATGTCATTGATTGTGTAGAAGAACTCTCACATAAAAATACTATTCAATTCGGGTATGACTCAGCTTTAGATCGATTTGTGATTGAGTTTAAAGGCCGATCCATCTATTCCGTTCCCTTTTTAATACTTTTCCAAGTCTACTAGGTTATAAACTCGGCTTTGAAGCCATTGACATGCATGAGTGTATGACTAAATAGATCGAAGTCACACACATGCCACGGTATTCACCCGATTTAAATATTGGTATGAGCGGTATCTATGTCTTCAGTAACATTGCCGAAAGTAAAATTGTGGGTTCACAATCGTTACCGTTATTACGTGTGGTCACTTTTCAAACGGGTCAATCGCTCAATCATCAACATTGGGAACCTTATCATTACAATTATTTGGGATTAAATAAAAAGTATTTTGATACCATTGTAATACAATTGAGAGATGGCATGGGACGTAAAGTTCATTTTCTAGGAGGCAAAGTAATTGCCAAACTTCATTTTCGTCGTGTGATTTAATCATAAAATGATCCTGTAAAATGCATCACAGGACTTTGGTCAGTTGATGACCGAGCGTCATCTTGTCAATATCTTGTATTGGACCTCTATCAATATGAAACCTACGAAAAAAGAAATTGAAATGAGAAAAGACGTGAAAAAAGAAAAGATGAAAAGACCAAAGGGGTTGAAACGGGAAAAACAGAGAACAGAGAGAAGAAGAAGGGCACAGAGAAAGAATGGGGAAAACGATGGAAGGACAGAGTCAGGAAAAGAAAGAAGGACGTTTAAAGATCATTGGCCAAAATATCTACCAGGACCTAAACAGACAGAATTAGCCAGAGCAGGATTTGTGTATTTAGGGAACAGTGACCACGTTCAGTATTTTTGTTGTGGCACCTGTTTAAAAGATTGGGAATGGTTCGATAATGCTTATACAGATCATCGACGTTGGTCTAAAGATTGTGCTTTCAGTCAACTGGTGATATAAATACAAATACAAAAACCCTGTGTGGAGTCTCCCTTCTGGGGACCAACAAATGCCTGACGTGAACGAGTCTAAATATAGAATAAGAAGAACGGGTATAAAGTAAAGTGAAGTTAAGTTACCGAACATCATTTGAATCAGTCATCAACATGAGTTATCCAGGATTGCCTCAGACACACCCTAATTATTCGCCTAATTGTACACCGTACATAGAAGGGGCTGTTCTCAAAACTTTAGACCAGTTGGATGAAAAACAAGAAAATGGAATGTTACGTGATGCCTTCCTATCAACATTACAGAAAATGAGGGAAGAATTCACGACCATTACAGCTAGTCTGAAAGAATTGAAGGATAAACTACAGCCAGAAGTCAGAACATCGTATATGGGTTACGAATATAAGCCTTCCCCACAGACTCATCCTTGTTTCATTTGTGGTGAAATTGGACATTAATCTCCTAGATGTCCTAAGAATATCGAGTCGGCAACAACATCAGTAAGAGTAGAACCTGAGAACAAAGTAGAAAGTCGATCTCGTCAATCGGACCAATGTTATAAATGTAATTGGGCTTATGAATGTCCCGAACAGACTTCAACAGGAGCCAAACGTAAACTCAACTTGATGCTCAAGAAGGGAGGAAAACCCACCAAGAAAGTGAAAGTGGAAACCAAACAGAAGTGATGATGTGATTTTTTGTACAGTTATATTGTAAATCCGTTTACTGTCACAGCGTCAAGGAATCCGAACCGACCGATCTAGGACAAAAGCTGACGTTCTTTTGCTCCGTGCTGTATGGGCAAGATCAACCGTAGTAGTGAGACAAAATGACAAAAGTTTGTTTGCGTGTTTCAAGACTGTTTCATAGTGATGAACGTTTCAAAGTGATGAACGTTTCAAAGTTCCAGATAATCTACTGGAAGCAGAACACCGAAAAAGAAAAGATGTTACTGTCAATATTAGTAACTTATCTAACGGCCCTTTTCAGGGCCACCCAACTCATTAGAAAAGTAATCTAAACTGTATTGAGATATGCTACATACACTAAGTACTCTATAAAACACTCCTTCTCATAAACCCTATAACTCATTTCATTGTATACACTGCACATTCAGTTTAAGGTTTCTTTTCGTAAGATATAAGTGGTCCTGAAAAGGACCGTTGTTTTTTAATATCTGCCATGATTCATTAACAGAATCTCTTGTTAAACCGCAAACACTTCTCGTCCATCTGCTTACGTTTTCTCTCTTCTCTACCAAACCGCAAAACAGAATTGAGAAGTACGATTCGTCTCATGTGAACATCTTCTTTTCCCTGATGAAAGTTCATATTAATCTTTCGTAACTTCTCTTTGTTATCACTAATAATCTGTTTGGTATCATATACCGGCACAGGTTCGTTCGGCACAGGTTCGTTTTCTTGTTCCATAGTGTACTCCATAGCATACTCCATGTTTGATTTTATTTTTATCACTCTTAGACTGATTTCTCCTAGGCGTCTATCACTCTTTGCTTTTTCATTGGTGGAATCATGTTGCCAACGACGCACAGACCAATCATCAAAGGTGTCAATGGAGTACGTCGCGTGCGCTATACTGCTCATATAAAAAGCCGTGAGCGTCTGTTTTCACTGCGCTTCGATTCAGAAGACAACAACGTTAAACATGGTGAAACCAACATCATCAACCCAAAGCATGCCAATGTTTCTCGATAGTGAGCTGTTTTGGGCGAGTAAACCGCAGTTCATACTGAACAAGCTGAAGACAGCAGCCCAAGAATGGGAATGGGATTATTTTGAAAGGCAGAAGGCCGGATTGGAAAGATGGTGTCAAGTCGCTGCAACCCGTACAGCTAGAAAGAAGACCGGCAGCTGCCAGTATCGATGATTGTAAGGCATAGGGTTTTTAACCCAAAACAAACGACCCTTTTAAGGGCCACCCAACTTACTCGAAAAGAAACCTTATCTGAAAGTATGCAGTTATTTTTGTATGTGTTGTGTCATACTGCAGTGGTAAGTCTAACCTATAGTAAGTGAATGTGAACATTCACTAGCTCTTTTACTTGATCGATAAAATTTTATTAGATAGAAATTCAAACTAGTAAATTCTAAAAATAGTAACTTTAAAAAACTAGAGAATAAGTTCAGTTAGACCTCTGAGAGCTCATTTGGCATCCGAAGCTCGAAGAGTCAACATCGTCAGAAAAAATCCTCTGGGTGAGTATATTTTTATATACAGAAGTACAAAAAACAATATAAAATAATACAGATACTTTTTTCACTGTCTGAACTTTGATACTTGTTGAAACGATGTAAATGAACAACTTTGTCACTTTGTCACTTTTGTCACTTTGTCACTTTTGTCACTTTGAGACTTCATAACTTAGAACGTTGCACACGTTGCAAACTTTGAAACATGAGAAAGGTACACACTTGATCACTTTTGCAAACTTTGAGATCGGCACACACACACTTGATCACTTGGCAAACATGAGAACGGTACACACTTGATCACTTTGCAAACTTTGAGAACGTTACACACTTTCATGTCCTAAGTATCTTTCCTACCGTTAGATTAGTCGGTCTCTGAAAAACTAGATATCCCATGAATCCATAGCGAAGATGGCTACCCTTCCTATACTTCCAGTTTCACTACCCACCCTCCCTCTCTGGTAGAGTAATCTCCCATTTTGTTCCATCCCTATAGTCTATACAGAGTAATCTCCCTTTGTTCCACCTATACAGTCTATACAGAGTGATGTTTCACCTATAGAGTCTATACACAGTGATCTCCCCTTTGTTCCACCCATACCTTCTATACAGAGTAATCTCCCTATTGTCCTACCCATACAGGCTATACATAGTGATCTCCACTTTGTCTCATCTATACAGTCTATACACAGTGATCTCCCCATTTGTCCCACCTATACAGTCTATGCACAGTGATCTCCCTATTTGCCCCATTCCTACAGTCTATACAGAGTGATCTCCCTTTGTTCAAACTATAGAGTCTAAACAGAGTGATCTCCCTTTGTCTCACCTATAGAGTCTTACACAGTGATCTCCTTTGTACATACTCATAAACTCTATGAGTCTTAGTACAAGGATAATATGTTCAAGCTTGACTCGAGCTCGGCCTACCGCTTCTCGCGCTTGCGCGCTTGATACGGGATCGTTAACTCTCACCGACTGTTGCGACACCTACTGCTGATTTCACAAGCCTGGAAAAACCCAAAGTTTTGGTTCTAAAAATAGATTCACTCTCAGCTCAAAACTGGAAAAACCCATCTCCTGTTATCATTACAACTCTCGTTAACTCACGTACCTACTGCTGATTTCAATCCAAGTCTCAAACCTGGAAAAACCCAAAGTTTCGGATCTAAAAATAGATTCACTATCAGCCCAAAACAGGAAAAACCCAACTTCTATCTTTAGCCGTTGACATCTCGTGAACTCACGTTACCTCTCGTGACCCCGACCTCTTGTAATGAAGGCTCTCATTTGCTCGTTATCCAAGATGAACGCCCCCATTACCTTCCAATAGACCGCCTCCGGTATGACGTACTTCCGGTATGATGCACTTCTGGTTATGACGTCACAGGCAGCTCTATAGCACGTTTATGAAATTGACCAATCAGAAGCCAGCATTCTGATGACGTCATCAAACAGCGCCACTGGTGACGCCCCCTAGTGGCCAAAGTTCAAAAACGTGCTTTGGAGCTGCCTATTACTACTAATATTTGGCCGGAATAAAATCGAGTCGCAATGTGATAATTAACTGGGCTTTAATAATTGGACATTTCTGGGAAGCATACTCTGGACCACGGGGAAATGGCGATTTTTGTGTTTGGAGCTCAGTAGAGAATACCTCATGGGGGTTCCGAATTAACCCATCAACGATATTTTTAACGATAAAGAGGTCATAATTCAATGTATGGAGGGTACTAGGCCAAAATTCTGTCCCGATTTTAGTAACTTTATTGCTGATCCAACCTTTTTTTTTTAAGAAGGATAATCAAAGTGGTTTATTAGCGGATTGCTATGTGTATTTTCGCGTCTGGATGCAGAAAAAAGAGATTCCAAATTTAAAAACATCTATCTGACGTAAAACCCTACCCCTAATGAAATATTGCCTCACAATTAATCCAACACTTGTATATGCAGTATGTGCAGTAATGAGGGAGAGAGTGCCGCCTAAAGTTGATAAAATAAGTGTAAAACCTTTCATTTTTCTATAAAAAGTCGAAAAATTAAAGACAAATTATTTAAGATTTACACCACTCCAACTTGAAATCATCACTCTACTATTGATGAGATATGTATTGCATAAAGTTTTAATGTAAGTTTAAATTTTAATTTTTAGTCATCAGCCTCAAACCTAACCCCTTTTGAATTGCTTCCTACACCACTGCATAAAGAACGCACAATTTTCACGCGCATGGCGTCTTGTCACCCCCCCCCCCAAAAAAAATTACGCCCCCTCTATGAAAATTCCTGGATCCGTCCCCTGTAATTCATTCTCACTACAATATTTTGAACGGTTGTGTCTCCCACTTTTTAGGGCCCAGCTAACCACTGTAATATATACAACAGTGGCGGATCTAGAAAAAATTTAAAAGGTTAATGTTTTTGAAGCTAATGACATAAAATTATACTTATTGTGATGAAATGCATACATCATGAAAAGCTGACTAAGTATTTAAACGGTTTGAGTGGGTGTAAATATAAAGTTTATTTGCCGAGCGGAGCGAGGTGCGAAAATTTGGGGAAATTTGTTTGTTTTACGAATCTAATAAAAAAAAAATTTTTTTTTTTAATTTGGAAGCCTGAAATAGAAACATTTTCTGAAAGCATTTTTCGTTTTTTACCCTTCTCAAAAGAAGGTTGGGTCAGCAAAAAAGTTACTAAAAATCGTTGAAGAATTTCTTTCTAGTATCCTCCAGACCATTTTATTTTTACCTCTTTATCATTAAAAATATTTCGGTATTCTCTAGATTCCATGCAGGCACAAAATCATTGTTTCCCATAAATGACCAATTTTAAAAGCCCAGAGAGTTAATTATCGTATTGCGACTTATTTTTATTTCAGCCAGCTGATATTTCAATAAACTGACAGACTTATCAGGGGCCAGTAGTCTCCAGACATTATATTATGACCTTCTTTATCATTAAAAATATTTCATTGATAGGTTAATTCGGAAGCCCGATGAGGTAATTTCTAGCTTCCAGACACAAAATCACTGTTTTCTCCATGGCCCAGGGTACTGTTCCCAGAAATGTTAAATTCTAAAAGCCCAGAAAGTTAGTTATCACATTGTGACTCGTTTTTATCCCAAATACTGCATTAAAGTAACTTATCATTTACACAAAATAAATACAGTGAAACCTGTATATAGGGGCCACCCATGGGACCAGAAAATATTGACCTTTATGTGCAGGTGACCCTTATACACAGGTTCAATTTAGTTGAAGTAGCAGACAAGGGACTTGAAAAAACTGCCTTTATAAACAGGTAATCCTTATATAGAGGTGGTCACTATAGAAGGTTTTACTGTATTGAATTTCAGCAAACACAAATGCATGAGCATGATACGGTAGATCAGAAAATTGTTGATTTTTAAAAGATCTGGGAAGTTTTTTTCTGGATTCTAGATATGCTGATAATATAAGAATACCTTTCCTTTGCTTGAATGTGAAAAAGTGGGGCCCTGCCCCTGGTTCCTACGCACATATGCATCCACAAACAATCTTTTAGAACCGTATTGCTGATCATGGATGATATAAATATTTTTCAAGATTCAGAGTCTGATTTCATCTTCACAAAAGCATTTTTCAGTATCAAAAATACCAATCTGATAGTCGAAAACATTTAGGACAACCTTAGAAACACCTTCGACACCCCTATCGCTAAGGACTACGCCCATTTGGATCCCCTCCTCCTCCAGCTGTTATAGCGTATCAAATTGTCGTTTATGTCGCAAGGGAAGTAACTCGTCGTATTTCAATAGGACAGAAAATTTCTAGTACTATTTTTAGACTGGGGATTTTGTGTAGTGAACTTATCTACTTTCTGTTCTACAGAACCAAGATTCGATGCAATATTCCATTCTGGAAACCGTGCACCACTAAGTTCAAAAGAAAGAAGCGCACACATACCGAATTTGAACATTTCTCTCTGAGGTAGGATTTTTGGGGGTTATACTAATCATAATTTCTTGACAGATATGCATAGGCCTTAGAACATATAGGCCTATACTATAAGCCGAATTTTCTGCCCCGATTTTAAGCGATTTTTTTTGGGGGATGGGGGATCAGGATTTAATACACAAACAAAATTCAATTAGGATTCGCTTAAAATCGGGGCAGAAAGTTCAAAGGTACTTGTCAAGTTGTGTCATACAATCCCCCGATCGTAATATTATAAGTGCGTGTGCTATTGACTGAGAATTCAATTTATTGATTTCATCAAGCATGTTGGTATACAAAAAAAGCTCAATATAACAATGTTATGATAAAATGAGCAGCCTCATGTGTAAATATACATGACTAACTACAAACTAATTACACAATTATTTATGATACAAGGAGGCATCTTATCCGGCATAATATTTTGCATAGGCGTCGGAAGCAAATTGAAAGTGGGGGGGGGCTAAACCAACTTAGAACACTCACACGCCAGAAGTGGGGGGCTAAACCAACTTAAAACACACACACGCCGGTACGTCTTGGGGGCTAAGGCACAATTTTCAACACCTATGCCTATCTTTGCCAAAAAAGTGGGGGGGGGGGCTAAGTCCCCCCCCCCCCAGCCCCCCCGCTCCGACGCCTATGTTTTGGATAACAATAGTTGCATTATTCTATGGAAAAGATACACGTTACGGTTATTATTTTTATCTATTTTTTACAGTCTGTTACCAGATACTAGTTTAATTAGGATCTGATATTACAAGTGAGGGGGAAAAGCAGGAAAAGAAACAAACAAAAACAGAACTGGATTCTCCAAAATCTCCAACATAGTCAGTGTTTTGTTCATACAAGGTATTTTTATTACAGTTGCAGATTTAATTGTTGGAGACGGTGTAAGGCACACATGGGTCTTGGAGTGAGAGTGATCCGTGGACCAGACTGGGACCACGGGAATGATGACGGTGGCAACGGAAATTTAGGGACTGTTGTGCATATTTCCAGAGAAAACCTAAAGTGTACAGTCCAATGGGATGTGGGAACAGTGACAGAATGCCGATGTGAGGGAGATAGCGGGAAATGCGATCTGAGAGTCGTTTACAATAAACAAGCCGGCAAGTATACAATGTGTTTTAATCATTCAAAATTACATTCACAAAAGGGAGGTCATATGATAGGCCTATACATTAAATCTATGATATCAATAACTGAATGAAACATTTTATCTCATAAGTAATATATGAAGTATAGGGATCCCAGGTTCAATTGCAAGGTCAGGCCTCGAAGTTACCAAATTTACTCAATACTCAAGCTCAACTTTTATTTCATTATTTTGACTATAAAATTGTTTATAAAACTTTTGCATTTTAGTGATTAGGAAACATATGATTTTTAATCATTTACATATAAAGTTTTGCATAACACTTATGATTTTCCTGTAAAAAACTAATATGTTGAGTACGGTACTCAAGATTTGAGTATGTACTCAAACATTTTTTTAATATTTCATAAGTTTTCTTCAAATGAGTAATATTTTTTATCATTATTTACAATTGTATGCCATCAATATACAAACATGTCCAGTTACAGAATAAACTTTGCATGTTTTTACCTTAAAATCGTGAAAAGTTAGTTGAGCTTGAGTATTGAGTAAATTTGGTGACTTCCGGCCCTGATCTTACAGTTTATACTTGTGAAATGCTGTGATCTATTGGCAGACGAGCTGGTGTACATCATGCATATGTTTACGGCTGCTGTCAAACGGATATATGTCATATATAAATATACATGTATATATAAACTGACGGCCGCCATCGAGCGAGCACTGTTTGCCATAGAGCGTGTGTTCGCCACACGTAAACTGAGTCGAGTGAATGTATGTCAAGCGCAGACTGAACATTTTCACCTTCTGAATTAGATCTACAACAACATCAACTGTCATGAAATCTTGCATGGGGCTTTTTAGGGTAAAGATATCGACAAAGTTCTGAAACTTTCATTACGCCAGGGTTAACAACAGTGGGCTCTAATTGTAGGAAGGGGGACTCAGCGTTAATCAGGTGGTCAGTCAAGTTGTAAAATGCCTGCTTGTTCGTGCAGTTATCAGTTTTGTAAAACAAAAGCAGAAACCAGTGGCGGATTCATTGGGGATACAAACATAATGTACATTTGTGTACACGGACTGCACAATAGTACTTACAGTATACAAAATTCATTTTTGATAAAAATTTATGTACGTAATAAATCTATACCTATGACAGAGACATAGAACATTTATTTGGTCAGTAATGTGTATTATTGTATGTGTTTTTAATGCATTTCAATAGAATTTTTACTGTTGTATCCCTATACGTTAATATCAGAGGTGAAGGTAACATGATTTTTTTTACTGAGCCGGTATTACTTGACATTGATATCAGAGGTGAAGGTCACATTAATTTTTGTTCACTGAGCTTGTATCCTTGACATTGGTATCAGAGGTGAAGATCACATTAATTTTTGTTTACTGAGCTTATATTCCTTGTCGTTGATATCAGAGGTGAAGGTCACATCTGTTGATGGTGGGCTACTCTAATCACCCTCCGTCCGTGGTCCGTCATTAAACAATTATTGTTATCGCTATTTCTCAGAAAGTACTGAAGGGATCTTTAAGAAATTTGACGTATAGGTTCTTCTTGAGGTATAGTTGTGTAGTGTACATTTTCAGGCGGGTCGAATCACAAAATGGCTGCCAGGCGACCATCTTGGATTTTGACAATAAAAGTTTGTTATCGCTATTTCTCAAAAAGTACTGAAGGGATCTTCATGAAATTTGACATATAGGTTCGCCTTGATGTTTAGTTGTGCAGTGTACATTTTCAGGCGGGTCGGATCACAAAATGGCTGCCAGGCGACCATCTTGGATTTTGACAATTAAAGTTTGTTATCGCTATTTCTCAAAAAGTACTGAAGGGATCTTTATGAAATTTGACATATAGGTTTTCCTTGAGGTCTAGTTTTGCAGTGTATATTTTCAGGCGAGTCGCAAATGGCTGCCAGATGGCCATCTTAGATTTTTAAAATTAAAGTTTGTTATTGCTATTTCTCAGAAAATAATGAAGGGATCTTTATGAAATTTGACTTACAGGTTTTCCTTGAGGTCTAGTTGTGCAGTGTACATTTTCAGGCGGATCGAATTATAAAATGGCTGCCAGGCGACCATCTTGGATTTTGACAATTAAAATTTGTTATTGCTATTTCTTAGAAAAATCCCAAAGCGATCTTTATAAAATTTGACTTATAGGTTCCCCTTGAGGTTTAGTTGTGTAGTGTACATTTGCAAGCAGGTTGGACCACAAAATGGCTGCCAGACGGCCATCTTCGATTTTGACAATTAAAGTTATCGCTATTTCTCAAAAAGTACTGAAGGGATCTTTATGAAATTTGACATATAGGTTTTCCTTGAGGTCTAGTTTTGCAGTGTATATTTTCAGGCGAGTCGCAAATGGCTGCCAGATGGCCATCTTGGATTTTTAAAATTAAAGTTTGTTATTGCTATTTCTCAGAAAATAATAAAGGGATCTTTATGAAATTTGACTTACAGGTTTTCCTTGAGGTGTAGTTGTGCAGTGTACATTTTCAGGCGGATCGAATCACAAAGTGGCTGCCTGGCGGCCATCTTGGATTTTGACAATTAAAATTTGTTATCGCTATTTCTTAGAAAATCCCGAAGCAATCTTTATAAAATTTGACTTATAGGTTCCCCTTGAGGTTTAGTTGTGTAGTGTACATTTGCAAGCAGGTTGGACCACAAAATGGCTGCCAGACGGCCATCTTGGATTTTGACAATTAAAGTTTGTTATCGCTATTTCTCAAAAAGTACTGAAGAGATCTTTATGAAATTTGACATAGGCCTATATATTCTCCTTGAGGTCTAGTTATGCAGTGTACATTTTCAGGCAGGTTGGATCACAAAATGGCTGCGAGGTGGATCTTGGATTTTGGCAATTAAAGTTTATTATGTATTTCTGGAAAATCATTTACATCGTCTACCACTGAGCCATGTATTTCTTATTTGTTATGGGTAGACACATTCATTGATGTACGATCATTGGGTCATATGGGGGGTCCTTTTCCACCCCTTGAATTTTATATATTTTTACTTATGACTTAAAAACCATTCATAGCCCCTCCGTTTAACCATATACATTATTGATTGTTTTGGGAAAACACATTCAGTAGTGTATGTGGAGGTACTGCCACATCCCTGAAATATACACTTTGCTACATTTGATATCAAATCAGGGCCCAGCGAAATAGATTATTATGTGTAATGTTAGTTTTACTCAATGCAGGTCACGACCAGCATTTTCACTTTTAGAAGTTGACAGGCATGGTTAAGCTTTCTTGGATTATAGCAGTTTATATTTGGTACTGTTATAATCTTGAGTGAAAGCATTTGACAGATATTTAGAATTTAGTTCAAATTCTCTGTTGAGCCACAAAATAAAAGAAAAGGACTGTCTGTCATAGATCAAATAAAGAACAATCGATTGTGGGATTCCTCTGGGATCTCAAATTGCTGTTTACTGAGCTTGTATCTCTTGAGATTGAAATAAGAGGTAAAGGTCACAAATTTTGTTTACTGAGATAATGAAATTAATGAAATAGTTAATTGTTTTATTTATTTATTTTGTTTTTAATTTATGTGTCTTATTTTACATGGGTCACATCATACCCACATGAGCAATAAAGATCATTTTGTGTACTATGTCACATCATACCCACATGAGCAATATAGATCATTTTGTTTACTATGTCACATCATACCCACATGACAGCAATATAGATCATTTTGTTTACTATGCCACATCATACCCACATGAGTAATAAAGTTCATTTTGTTTACTATGTCACATCATACCCACATGAGCAATAAAGATCATTTTGTTTACTATGTCACATCATACCCACATGAGCAATAAAGTTCATTTTGTTTACTATGCCACTTCATACCCACATGAGCAATAAAGTACATTTTGTTTACTATGTCACATCATACCCACATGAGCAATAAAGATCATTTTGTTTACCGTACTATGCCACATCATACCCACATGAGCAATAAAGTTCATTTTGTTTACTTTGTCACATCATACCCACATCAGCAATAAAGATCATTTTGTTTACTAGTCACATCATACCCACATGAGCAATAAAGTTCATTTTGTTTACTATGCCACTTCATACCCACATGAGCAATAAAGATAATTTTGTTTACTATGTCACATCATACCCACATGACAGCAATATAGATTATTTTGTTTACTATGCCACATCATACCCACATGAGTAATAAAGTTCATTTTGTTTACTATGTCACATCATACCCACATGAGTAATAAAGTTCATTTTGTTTACTATGTCACATCATACCCACATGAGCAATATAGATCATTTTGTTTACTATGTCACATCATACCCACATGAGCAATAAAGATCATTTTGTTTACTATGCCACATCATACCCACATGAGTAATAAAGATCATTTTGTTTACTATGTCACATCATACCCACATGAGCAATAAAGATCATTTTGTTTACTATGTCACATCATACCCACATGAGCAATAAAGATCATTTTGTTTACTTTGTCACATCATACCCACATGAGCAATATAGATCATTTTGTTTACTATGTCACATCATACCCACATGAGCAATAAAGATCATTTTGTTTACTATGCCACATCATACCCACATGAGAAATAAACTTCATTTTGTTTACTATGTCACATCATACCCACATGAGCAATATAGATCATTTTGTTTACTATGTCACATCATACCCACATGAGCAATAAAGTTCATTTTGTTTACTATGCCATATCATACCTACATGACCAATAAAGTTCATTTTGTTACTATGCCACATCATACCCACATGAGCAATAAAGTTCATTTTGTTTACTATGCCACATCATACCCACATGAGCAATAAAGATCATTTTGTTTACTATGTCACATCATACCCACATGAGCAATAAAGATAATTTTGTTTACTATGTCACATCATACCCACATGAGCAATAAAGATCATTTTGTGTACTATCTCACATCATACCCACATGAGCAATATAGATCATTTTGTTTACTATGTCACATCATACCCACATGACAGCAATATAGATCATTTTGTTTACTATGCCACATCATACCCACATGAGTAATAAAGTTCATTTTGTTTACTATGTCACATCATACCCACATGAGCAATAAAGATCATTTTGTTTACTATGTCACATCATACCCACATGAGCAATAAAGATCATTTTGTTTACTATGCCACATCATACCCAACATGAGTAATAAAGTTCATTTTGTTTACTTTGTCACATCATACCCACATGAGCAATATAGATCATTTTGTTTATTATGCCACATCATACCCACATGAGCAATAAAGATCATTTTGTTTACTATGTCACATCATACCCACATGAGTAATAAAGTTCATTTTGTTTACTATGTCACATCATACCCACATGAGTAATAAAGTTCATTTTGTTTACTATGTCACATCATACCCACATGAGCAATATAGTTCATTTTGTTTACTATGTCACATCATACCCACATGAGCAATATAGATCATTTTGTTTACTATGTCACATCATACCCACATGAGCAATAAAGTTCATTTTGTTTACTATGCCACATCATACCCACATGAGCAATAAAGTTCATTTTGTTACTATGCCACATCATACCCACATGAGCAATAAAGTTCATTTTGTTTACTATGTCACATCATACCCACATGAGCAATAAAGTTCATTTTGTTTATTATGTCACATCATACCCACATG
Organism: Atrina japonica; assembly: GCA_030159075.1. Lineage (NCBI taxonomy): Eukaryota > Metazoa > Mollusca > Bivalvia > Pterioida > Pinnidae > Atrina > Atrina japonica. Next base: position 93,044 of record BROG01000028.1, on the reverse strand, counting down.
AGCAATAAAGATCATTTTGTTTAATATGCCACATCATACCCACATGACAGCAATAAATTTCATTTTGTTACTATGCCACATCATACCCACATGAGCAATAAAGATCATTTTGTTTACTATGTCACATCATATCCACATGAGCAATATAGATCATTTTGTTTACTATGTCACATCATACCCACATGAGCAATATAGATCATTTTGTTTACTATGTCACATCATACCCACATGAGCAATAAAGATCATTTTGTTTACTGTACTATGTCACATCATACCCACATGAGCAATAAAGAATCATCATTTACTTTATTATGTCACATCATACCCACATGAGCAATAAAGTTCATTTTGTTTATTATGTCACATCATATCCACATGATCAATATAGATCATTTTGTTTACTATGTCACATCATACCCACATGAGCAATAAAGTTCATTTTGTTTACTATGTCACATCATACCCACATGAGCAATAAAGTTCATTTTGTTTACTATGTCACATCATACCCACATGAGCAATAAAGATCATTTTGTTTACTATGTCACATCATACCCACATGAGCAATAAAGATCATTTTGTTTACTATGCCACATCATACCCACATGAGAAATAAACTTCATTTTGTTTACTTTGTCACATCATACCCACATGAGCAATATAGTTCATTTTGTTTACTATGTCACATCATACCCACATGAGCAATATAGTTCATTTTGTTTACTATGTCACATCATACCCACATGAGCAATTAAGTTCATTTGTTTACTATGCCACATCATACCCACATGAGCAATAAAGTTCATTTTGTTACTATGCCACATCATACCCACATGAGCAATAAAGTTCATTTTGTTTACTATGTCACATCATACCCACATGAGCAATAAAGATCATTTTTTTTAATATGCCACATCATACCCACATGACAGCAATAAAGTTCATTTTGTTACTATGCCACATCATACCCACATGAGCAATAAAGATCATTTTGTTTACTATGTCACATTATACCCACATGAGCAATAAAGATCATTTTGTTTACTATGTCACATCATACCCACATGAGCAATAAAGTTCATTTTGTTTATTATGTCACATCATATCCACATGAGCAATATAGATCATTTTGTTTACTACATCACATCATACCTACATGAGCAATATAGATCATTTTGTTTACTATGTCACATCATACCCACATGAGCAATAAAGATCATTTTGTTTACTATGTCACATCATACCCACATGAGCAATAAAAATCATTTTGTTTACTGTACTATGTCACATCATACCCACATGAGCAATAAAGTTCATTTTGTTTATTATGTCACATCATATCCACATGAGCAATATAGATCATTTTGTTTACTATTTCACATCATACCCACATGAGCAATAAAGATCATTTTGTTTACTATGTCACATCATACCCACATAAGCAATAAAGTACATTTTGTTTACTTTGTCACATCATACCCACATGAGCAATAAAGTTCATTTTGTTTACTATGCCACATCATACCCACATGAGTAATAAAGTTCATTTTGTTTACTTTGTCACATCATACCCACATAAGCAATAAAGTTCATTTTGTTTTCTATGTCACATCATACCCACATGAGCAATAAAGTTCATTTTGTTTACTATGTCACATCATACCCACATGAGTAATATAGATCATTTTGTTTACTTTGTCACATCATACCCACATGAGCAATAAAGTTCATTTTGTTTATTATGTCACATCATACCCAAATGAGCAATAAAGATCATTTTGTTTACTTTGTCACATCATACCCACATGAGCAATATAGTTCATTTTGTTTACTATGTCACATCATACCCACATGAGCAATATAGATCATTTTGTTTACTATGTCACATCATACCCACATGAGCAATAAAGTTCATTTTGTTACTATGCCACATCATACCCACATGAGCAATAAAGTTCATTTTGTTTACTATGTCACATCATACCCACATGAGCAATAAAGTTCATTTTGTTTATTATGTCACATCATACCCACATGAGCAATAAAGATAATTTTGTTTATTATGTCACATCATACCCACATGAGCAATAAAGATCATTTTGTTTAATATGCCACATCATACCCACATGACAGCAATAAAGTTCATTTTGTTACTATGCCACATCATACCCACATGAGCAATAAAGATCATTTTGTTTACTATGTCACATTATACCCACATGAGCAATAAAGATCATTTTGTTTACTATGTCACATCATACCCACATGAGCAATAAAGTTCATTTTGTTTATTATGTCACATCATATCCACATGAGCAATATAGATCATTTTGTTTACTATGTCACATCATACCCACATGAGCAATAAAGATCATTTTGTTTACTATGTCACATCATACCCACATGAGCAATAAAGTACATTTTGTTTACTTTGTCACATCATACCCACATGAGCAATAAAGTTCATTTTGTTTACTATGCCATGTCATACCCACATGAGTAATAAAGTTCATTTTGTTTACTTTGTCACATCATACCCACATGAGCAATAAAGTTCATTTTGTTTACTATGTCACATCATACCCACATGAGCAATAAAGTTCATTTTGTTTACTATGTCACATCATACCCACATGAGCAATAAAGTTCATTTTGTTTACTATGTCACATCATACCCACATGAGCAATAAAGTTCATTTTGTTTACTTTGTCACATCATACCCACATGAGTAATATAGATCATTTTGTTTACTGTACTATGCCACATCATACCCACATGAGCAATAAAGTTCATTTTGTTTACTTTGTCACATCATACCCACATGAGCAATAAAGTTCATTTTGTTTACTATGTCACATCATACCCACATGAGCAATAAAGATAATTTTGTTTACCGTACTATGCCACATCATACCCACATGAGCAATAAAGATCATTTTGTTTAGTTTGTCACATCATACTCACATGAGCAATAAAGTTCATTTTGTTTACTATGTCACATCATACCCACATGAGCAATAAAGATAATTTTGTTTACCGTACTATGCCACATCATACCCACATGAGCAATAAAGATCATTTTGTTTAGTTTGTCACATCATACTCACATGAGTAATAAAGTTCATTTTGTTTACTATGTCACATCATACCCACATGAGCATAAAAAATTTTTTTACCGTACTATGCCACATCATACCCACATGAGCAATAAAGATCATTTTGTTTAGTTTGTCACATCATACTCACATGAGTAATAAAGTTCATTTTGTTTACTATGCCACATCATACCCACATGAGCAATAAAGATCATTTTGTTTACTTTGTCACATCATACCCACATGAGCAATATAGATCATTATGTTTACTATGCCACATCATGCCCACATGAGCAATATAGATAATTTTGTTTACTATGCCACATCATACCCACATGAGCAATAAAGATCATTTTGTTTACTTTGTCACATCATACCCACATGAGCAATATAGATCATTTTGTTTACTATGCCACATCATACCCACATGACAGCAATATAGATCATTTTGTTTACTATGTCACATCATACCCACATGAGCAATATAGATCATTTTGTTTACTATGCTTTGATCATACCACAGAATGTGTCCTGATCCTATATTTTTTTCTTGCAACTTTTGCACATTCCCTTCTCTGATAAATTTTGACTGTGTCCAATTTAAACACCATGATAAAACAAAATGCATGGCATTTCTGTAAACCTGGGTTTTAGGCTCATGACAGAAGTATTTAGTGATGACTTTACATAATATATCTTCATTCTATGCAATGTATTATTATAGATTCATTTCATTTCAACAAAACGTCATTCTGTTTCAGGTGTCATCTTCAATGGCTGGAAATGTAACACTTGTAAGAAACAAGACATACCTGGATTTATTTGGAAATGCTGTGCCTGTGATGATTTTGATATGTGTATGTCATGTTACATGAGTGATAAACATGATCGATCACATATTCTCGTCAGATTCAACACCACTTTGTCAACTTGGTAAGTCTTGGTTGTTTTCATCATTTGATATTATACAGAAGTTCACTTTAATTAGGTACCAATGTGACCTGACCTATTTGAACTTTTTTATGAAAGGTTTTCAAAACCAGTCAATCAATGAAATTTTAAAGGAAATTAACAATTTTAACAAAATTTCAATCTGAATGCAAAATTACTTTTGATGCATATATTGTTGATTTCTTAGTACTAAAGTATTTTTGATAATATTATTATCAGTACATATAATTTTGTACCATAAATTTCTTAAGATTTCTGATTATTTCAACAATGTGGAAGTACTGTGATGCATATAAAATTATTGTTGGATAATATATATATATATACACACACACACACACATATATATATATATTTTAGTAAATTTTGTGACTCTGGGCTCTGTACATACATGTATATAATGGCCGACTTATTTGGATATTTCAGGATACGTATCTGTTTACACTGTGCAGATGATAAAGTAATATACCGTATTACTACATAGATGTGGAAAGTTGACGACATGAAAATCAAAGTCAAAACTGTTGCCTTTAATACAGTAAAACCTGCTTTAGCGTCCACATGTGTATAAAGACCACCTTCTGTCCCCAATAGTACCATTTTTGTACAACAAATCAATCTCTTTATAAAGAAAGATTAGACCACCTCCCTATAGAGACCAGTTTTCTTGTGTCTCTAAGGAGGTTGTTATATACAAGTTTCACTGTACATGTATATATACAGTGGAGTATCGCTATCTCGAAATTCACGAGACTGCCCCGTTTACTTCGAGATATCCGAAATTCGAGATAACCAAAATTTTCAATTCACATATTTTCTATTCTTATTGGACAACAAATAAACCTACTCAGGGTAATGCTTAATTCAAATTGGATTTAAGCAATTATTAATTACACTTTCATCTTGGCTCGTTAATGGAAGTTGATTGTCACATGTTTTGCCGTTAAACAAATAATTCTAAGAATGATTTTTGCATATAAAATGTAAACCTTCAATCGCAGATGGTAACTTCAGGATAACAGGTGGCACTTCTGTAATATTTCGATACTTCGGACCATAAAAATACTTTGAGATGAGCGAAATTTCAAGATAAAAACTTTGAGATATCCGGAATAAAAGTAGTATAAATATAGAGTAAAATATTTGTGACCGGCCATTCCATTTTGACATAACCGGAATTTTGACTCATCCAATTTTGACATAACGAGATTTCACTGTATATATATATATATATATATATATATATATATATATATATATATGAACAGTTGTTGGACTTATCAAATTGTCCATTATAGAGAGGAATCCTCTAAATTAAGGATGGCCAGTAACTTAAAATATTCATATGTAAAATCAACACAATTATTCTTGTAATCAACTGTCATGATGCAAGGAAATAAATATCAAGCAAAAGCACAAAAAAGATAGCTATCAGGGTACACAGCTTAGTGAGAAAGCACCTGTAGCAATGGAAGTCAAATATACGGAAGACTAGATAATTCTAGGTTAAAATTACAGAAATTATGCATATTTGGACCAACTTTGTCTGTCATCCGTGTAAGGGAGGTCTATTTATTTAAACAGACACTAAGAGTCTTAAATAACATGTAAATTTGGACTTAGACAAATTGTCCATTATCACAGGGTGTCCACTGATTCAAGGCATCTGTTATGGCAGATCTTACTGTACTTGTTTACATGAGGTAAGTTTTTCTTATATTTTTCAGTGTTGCTTGTCCTGCAAGAAAACGGAGCAAAAAGATAAAATTGTTTGGAATTGATGAAGGGGCTGAAGTGCAGCTTCATAATCCGATTGGTAAATCACAAGATTCACAAAATGGTAGGCCTAATTATTACATACCAAAATGTACCTATAAAGTCACTAGTGTATCTGTAGTGTGACTAGTTTATCTGTAGTGTGACTGTAATATATCTGTTGTGTGACTGTAGTGTGACTGTAATGTATCTGTAGAAAGATTGAAATACATCTAGAGTATCTGTAGAGTGACTGTTATGTATCTGTAGTGTAGCCTAGTTGTATCTGTTGTGTGACTGTAATATATCTGTTGTGTAACTGTAATGTATCTGTTGTGTAGCCTAGTTGTATCTGTTGTGTGACTGTAATGTATCTAGTTGTATCTGTTGTGTGACTGTAATATATCTGTTGTGTAGCTGTAATGTATCTGTTGTGTGACTGTAATATATCTGTTGTGTAGCTGTAATGTATTTGTGGTTTAGCTGTAATTTTTCTGTGGTGTAATTGTAATATATCTGTAGAGTGACTGTAATGTATCTGTCGTGTGACTGTAATACAGTACGGGCCACGCGGATTCCGCAAAAGTCACGTCATCGCGGTGGTCATATAAATTGCTCAATATATTCGCCGCGAATACGCGATCAGGCTATTGAGCTGTCGCCGCAGTTTGCGATGGTCATCGCGGCAGTTTGCGATGTAAAAATTTATCGCCGCAGTTCGCGGCTGTGTAAATATATCGATGATTAATTAGGTTATCATTACTTTACATTTGTAACATGTGGAAAATTCCTGTCCAGTGTGGACTGCTAATATATCGATGTTGTGTAGCATAAGTTAACATAATGTGGATGTAAACATCAAATGTGTTTTGTGACTGGACTTAAAAACAATTTGTTGTGAAACTGTAACTCATAAGCAATGTGAACGTGTTATGACTGTAAGTACGTTTATTTTCTGTAAACCTACCCTAAGCTGACTACAATGTAGCACTGTATCTCGTGTGACATGTAAATACTTTTTCTTACGCGACTTAAAGTCTCGACAGTTTAATGATTTAAAAACAAGGATTGCCAACTGCAACAGAAAGAATTATTTTAGTTACGCAACCTGTTTTTCTAAATATTTGTCAATGACTGTTCGTTTGAGAATAATGCTTTGTATCTCACAAATAAGTGACTTTAGTGTCATCTTTAAAAAAAAACGCTTACAATACAAACATCGACCCGCTTGTAAACTATCGCTGAAGCTGAGAAAAATAGAGCTAAATAGATATCTGAATACGTGTCATTGTCATACTTGATCTGTGGTCCCTCGTGCAGACTTTATTTTTTATCTGTAATCTTCTAATCACATGATATTTTGACTGGCTTTCATTACTGAATTAGTCCCGCCTTTTCTGTCAGCGTGTTACCCTCAGGTGATTATTTTACCCCGCCCCTACCTGTATACGTAATTTAGTTTGCGGGTCTGTCAATCGTATCATATTCATGAAGCTCTGTGTCATATATATATATCGTTAGTTGTTGTGTGAAACATTGAAACTAAATGATATTGTATACCGACTGTCTAATTGATGTCTGTGATATGTGCTACTCTGGGAGAGTGAGATATTTGTTTGATGGAACGTTTTAAAAATAATTCTGCTTTATCCCCATGTAATCTAATTAATAAATGACCTTGATTGATTCTCGGAGTAAAAATAAAGATATGTCACCGTAAACAAAACTAAAACTGATACTGTCAGATATTCACCCAAAGGAGTCGAGTAATTGCCAGATCTCGGGTATTAAAAAAAATTGGAACTATACCCACAATCCACCGTAAACGGCTGAGATTGTTCTGTCATGTTGTAAAATTTTATTAACGGGAGGAGGTAAATAAAAATTGCAGTTCTGTGATTTATATTTGATAAAATTATAACTTTTAAAAGTATCTGCGATTCATATTCGCTATTATCTAAAACGATCGCTGACTCGTTTTTAATAAATTAATTATTTTATACTTCCCTCATTCTGAAAACTGTGGCAATATTGTTAAAAAGATTCACTCAATATATATTCCAATACATGAGTAAGTCAAGAATATTTTTTTCTGATATTTAATCTTAAAGAACGACTGATTGCTCTACATATTTCTGGTCGAAAAAAAAAATTCTATGGCTGCCTCCCCCGAAGATTCACTATCGTTAAACAGAATCCACATTATTTGACCAAGTTAAAATATGGTCCTCGATCAAGACCGCAGGCTATTACTAACAGGACTATCGATTCTGAGTGAACGGGGTTCCTTACTTGAACTTGAACCTTTCGACAGCGAATCACTGTAAAAGATAACTCGGATGATGTGAGTGTATATAAGGATTCATCGAGACGCATGTATGCCTTCATTATAAGGGCATATCGAAAAAAAACATTTTGCTACTAAAAATTATATGCATTCATATACTGTATGACAGAAAATAGGTTATGCATTTGTAATATATTTTCTTAATGCCCATCATGTGTCACTGTAGGTGTCGGCATGTAGAACCTTTACTGCTCAATGGTAGTCTGCATATGCAAATTTTTGGTGAGTCTCTGTAATGAAATATCTTTAGTGGGACTGTAAACAACGTACGTAGCATCTGTGTGTATTACACACGTAAAAATTTTAAGTACAAATGAAATAATAATAATAAAAAGCTAAAATTCTATCTGAGTGTTAAGCTTTTTGAATTTATTTTCAAGTTTTAAAAAAACTATTTACAAGCTGTAATGTATCTCCAGACTGATTCAGAATAGATATACTGATAATGTATATATTGTAAGATGAATACGCGTTGTAATGCATGAAAAATCTTTCATATTCGTGTAGCTGAGGTAGGGGCGTACATCCTTTACGCCATAACAGTCAATTCTTTCAGTCATCTTTCAACCAATCATTTTGATAGTGCAGGCAGTATAATGTAATACAATGTATATCTGTTGTGTAGCTGTAATGTATCTGTTGTGTGACTGTAATATATCTGTTGTGTAGCTGTAATGTATCTGTTGTGTGACTGTAATATATCTGTTGTGTGACTGTAATATATCTGTTGTGTGACTGTAATATATCTGTTGTGTAGCTGTAATGTATCTGTCGTGTGACTGTAATACATCTGTTGTGTGACTAATGTATTTGTAGAATGACTGTTATGTATCTGTTGTGTGACTGTAATATATCTGTAGTGTGACTTTAGTGTATCTGTAATATATCTGTAGACTGACTATTAGGTATCTGTCGTGTGACTGTAATATATCTGTAGTGTGACTTTAGTGTATCTGTAATATATCTGTAGACTGACTATTAGGTATCTGTCGTGTGACTGTATCTGTAGTGTGACTTTAGTGTATCTGTAATATATCTGTAGACTGACTATTAGGTATCTGTCGTGTGACTGTAATATATCTGTAGTGTGGCTGAATATATATTTGCAGTGCAACTGGTATGTATCTGTTGTGTGACATATATATTTGTAGTGCGACTGTTTTATATCTGTTATGTGACTAATATATTTGTAGAATGACTGTAATATATCTGTTATGTGTCTGTAATATATTGGTAGTGTGACTGTAATGTACATGTATCTGTAGTGTCAGAATTACCCTAAAGTATGCCAGCAAAAATCAAGAACACAGTAAAGTAAATCTATAAATTTTATTAACGATAAGAAAATAAAAATTTAATCTTAATGATATCAACGTCCTTTATTGCTCAGTTCCTATAGCTAAAAATCCACTCGAATATATACACATAAATTCCAATTCGAACATAATATTAAAGAGATTCACTCGAATACTCAATAAATTCCAATTGGTATGTAATATTGATTTGCACTACTTTGGTGTAAATAAGATGTGGTCTGCTCTCCTATAACTTGGTCTTAAAAATGGTCTCGGGTACTCTTCCTTGTTCTTAGCTGTTCCAGAAAGGTCCAGATGTACTAAATCTGTAGTACTTTATAAGTAAATGTACTCATTAAGTTACTGTAGGGTGCTGTAATGTATCTGTTGTGTGACTGTAATGTATCTGTAGTGTAGCTGTAATGTATCTGTAGTGTAGCTGTAATGTATCTGTTGTGTAGCTGTAATGTATCTGTTGTGTGACTGTAATGTATCTGTAGTGTAGCTGTAATGTATCTGTAGTGTAGCTGTAATGTATCTGTAGTGTAGCTGTAATGTATCTGTAGTGTAGCTGTAATGTATCTGTAGTGTGACTGTAATGTATCTGTAGTGTAGCTGTAATGTATCTGTAGTGTAGCTGTAATGTATCTGTAGTGTAGCTGTAACATATCTGTAATGTAGCTGTTATGTATCTGTAATGTAGCTGTAATTTATCTGTAGTGTATCTGTAATGTATCTGTAGTTGAGCTGTAATGAATCTGTAGTGTGACTGTAATGTATCTGTAGTGTAGCTGTAATGAATCTGTAGTGTAGCTGTAATTTATCTGTAGTTGAGCTGTAATGTATCTGTAGTGTAGCTGTAATGTATCTAGTTAAGCTCTGTAGGTGTAATGTAATCTATGTAGTGTAGCTGTAAATGTATACTGTAGGTGTAATGTATCTGTAGTGTAGCAATTAATGTGTAATATATCTAATGTAGCTGTAATGTATCTGTAGTGTAGGTGACTGTTATGTATCTGTAGTGTTTCTGCAATGTATCTATAGTGTTAGCTGTAATGTATCTGTAGTTTAGCTGTATTGTATTTGCAATTGTAGCTGTAATATATCTATAGTGTAGCTGTAATGTATCTGTAGTGGGAGCTGTAATGTATATATACTGTTAGCTGTAATGTATCTGTAGTGTAGCTGTAATGTATCTTCAATTAAACTGTAATATATCTAATTTACCTGTAGTGTATCTGTAATGTATCTGTAGTTGAGCTGTAATATATCTGTAGTGTGACTGTAATGTATTTGTAGTGTAGCTGTATTGTATCTGCAATTAAGCTGTAATATATCTAATTTACCTGTAGTGTATCTGTAGTGGGACTGTAATGTATCTGTAGTGTAGGTGTAATGTATCTGTAGTTTAGCTGTAATGTATCTGTAGTTTAGCTGTAATGTATCTTGTTGAGCTGTAATGTATCTGTAGTTTAGCTGTTATGTATCTGTAATGTATCTGTAGTGTAGCTTTAATGTAGCTGTAGTGTTACTGTAATGTATCTGTAGTGTTGCTGTAATGTATCTGTAGTTTAGCTGTAATGTATCTGTATTGTAGCTGTAATGTATCTGTAGTTGAGATGTAATGTATCTGTAGTGTGACTGTAATGTATCTGTAGTGTAGCTGTAATGCATCTGTAGTGTAGCTGTAATATATCTGTAGTGTAGCTGTAATGTATCTGTAGTGTAGCTGTAATGTATCTGTAGTGTAGCTGTAATGTATCTGTTGTATGACTGTAATGTATCTGTAGTTGAGCTGTAATGTATCTGTTGTATGACTGTAATGTATCTGTAGTGTAGCTGTAATGTATCTATAGTGTAGCTGTAATGTATCTATAGTGTAGCTGTAATGTATCTGTAGTGTAGCTGTAATGTATCTATACTATAGGTGTAATGTATCTGTAGTGTAGCTGTAATGTATCTGTAGTGTAGCTGTATTGTATCTTCAATTAAGCTGTAATATATCTAATTTACCTGTAGTGTATCTGTAGTGGGACTGTTATGTATCTGTAGTGTTTCTGTAATGTATCTGTAGTGTAGCTGTAATGTATCTGTAGTTTAGCTGTATTGTATTTGCAATTAAGCTGTAATATATCTAATTTACCTGTAGTGTATCTGTAGTGGGACTGTAATGTATCTGTAGTGTTGCTGTAATGTATCTGTAATGTAGCTGTAATGTATCTGTAGTGTAGCTGTAATGTATCTGTAGTGTAGCTGTAATGTATCTGTTGTGTGACTGTAATGTATCTGTAGTGTAGCTGTAATGTATCTGTAGTGTAGCTGTATTGTATCTGCAATTAAGCTGTAATATATCTAATTTACCTGTAGTGTATCTGTAGTGGGACTGTAATGTATCTGTAGTGTAGGTGTAATGTATCTGTAGTGTAGGTGTAATGTATCTGTAGTTTAGCTGTGATGTATCTGTAGTTTAGCTGTAATGTATCTGTAGTTTAGCTGTAATGCATCTGTCATTTAGCTGTAATGTATCTGTAATGTATCTGTAGTGTTGCTGTAATGTACCTGTAGTGTTACTGTAATGTATCTGTAGTGTTGCTGTAATGTACCTGTAGTGTTACTGTAATGTATCTGTAGTGTAGCTGTAATGTATCTGTAGTGTTGCTGTAATGTATCTGTAGTTTAGTTGTAATGTATCTGTAGTTTAGCTGTAATGTACCTGTAGTGTTGCTGTAATGTACCTGTAGTGTTACTGTAATGTATCTGTAGTGTTGCTGTAATGTACCTGTAGTGTTACTGTAATGTATCTGTAGTGTAGCTGTAATGTATCTGTAGTGTTGCTGTAATGTATCTGTAGTTTAGTTGTAATGTATCTGTAGTTTAGCTGTAATGTATCTGTAGTGTTGCTGTAATGTATCTGTAGTGTAGCTGTAATGTATCTGTAGTGTATCTGTAATGTATCTGTAGTGTTGCTGTAATGTACCTGTAGTGTTACTGTAATGTATCTGTAGTGTTGCTGTAATGTATCTGTAGTGTAGCTGTAATGTATCTGTAGAGTGACTGTAATGTATCTGTAGTGTATCTATTGTATCTATAGTGTATCTGCAATTTATGTAGACACTTATTTACCACTCAAGTATATTTGTATGGATAGTTAGGAGAACTGCACTTGTTTTGACATACATAACATCTTTAATGCCTTCATTAACAGTGACCGGAACTGTACTCAAATTGATAGATACAGATAAATCATACTCAGGAGCTGTCAAAGTTCTGTGGAAAAATGGAGAACAGAAGATACATAACTTAGGTGCCAATGGAAAATCAGAGCTTGTCATCCTGAAGTCACATCAAATTGGATTAATTTATCCTGATCATTTACCTGTTGCAGGTAAGTCATTTTACCCTTTTTATAGATGTTGTAAATTTTATATTTAGTATTGATTGTTTATAACACTATACTCACTTTGAAATATTGACATTTATCTCAGATGTAAAATTCACAAAGTTATACTAATATTTTTGTAAAGACATTTCCTACACAAAGGTGAAATTAGTTACCTGAAGTTCAGAGGTTTTGGAGTGAAAATAGAATAATTTACTTTTCTCCTTGTGTATAAACTATTTTTCACTGGACACTATTACACAAATATGCCTGGAGGCAATAACACAGGTAAAGGAGCCAAAAAGAACTCACTGACCAACATGTTGAATACAAAGGGTAATACAAACAACCCACAACAGGAAAAAGAAAATCCATCAAAAATAACAAAAAGAACTCACTCTGAAGTGTCAGAAGATAGTATGATAGCAGACATGCAAAGTATTGCTAATGACATACAAAATATTAAGGAAATTCTACAAAAAAGTGTTCAAAAAGAAGATCTAGAGATTGTTTTAAAAAAACTAGTGAAGCAGGAAGATTTGAAAGAGATTGTGCAAACTATTGTAACTCAGACTCTTGATGCAGTTAAAGCAACCTTGACCAAAGAAGTAGATACAAAAATCAAAGAACGAACAGATCATCTGCAAAATACTATTGACACTTTGAGTATTGAAAATGAAGAATTAAAAGAGGCTCTTAAACAAAATGATAAAAAACTTAAAGAACTGAGTGAAATTAGCAAAGACAATGCCTACAGGTCAAAAGAATCCCTAAAATCAGCAAATTATAATGAACAGTATTCACGGAAAAATAACATTAAAATTATTAACCTCAAAGAAAAAGAATATGAAAATCTAAAAGAAGAATTTGTCCATAAACTGAAATCGGATTGCAATGTGAAAGTAGACTACAATGAAATCTTAGCAATACATAGAATACCAGGAAAAATTGGAGCACCAAAACCGGTTATTGTTAAACTTGTTAATTCTGATGTCAAAAAGAGAATAATGCATGCTAAACAGGATTTAACTAAGACAAAGTGTTACAAATTCACAAAATAAATTATTTTTCATCTCCATTTTTCAGATTTGTCAATTCCCATCGAATCTCTGATAAATGTTGGCGACAAAGTTAGGGTTGACCTGAATATTGATATCTTCAAAGACCTGAACAAAGACTACGGAGGCTGGAATGAGGAAATGGAGAATGTACGTACATGATATTAATAATGATATATGCTTTATACAAGGGTTCTGTATGAAATTATTCAAGTCAATTAACCTAGATAAGTAGAAACACATCTGTCAGTTTCTTGGACATCATTGTGAAACCACAATCCAGAATCTCTGTGCTCTTTCCTGCACATGGTTTCATGTGCCCAAAATTAGTCATCTGATCATTGGTTTATGAGAAGATTTTTAAACATGTACATGTACAATTCAGTTTTTGTACTTTTTGGCCCCTACAGGTCCTAGCCCCTTTTCATTGGAAAACTTTATGCAGTTTCACATGGAGATACCTCCTATCAAGTTTGGTTAAAATTAGCCCACTGGTTTGTGAGAAGAAGTCGAAAATGTGTAAAATTTAATTAACAATGGACAACACACAACAACAGACAAAAGATGAGCCTTTGACTCAGGTGACTTAAAAAAGGGGATAGGACCATAGGGGCTCCACAAAGGGTAATAAATGAATTCATCTCTATGATCAGCACATTCTCATTGTAATCCTACATTTAACTCAAGTGCATTTAAAAAGCCTTTTGGGTCTCTTTTTAGTTGTCTAGTTGTTTTAGGTCAAGGTAGATGATCAAGTCATTGCCAAGTTAAAATAAAATTTGAGTCCTGCTTACTGTGAAATATCCCTTTAATTAACTCATCAACCCCATAAAAACAATGGACTCTTTTTTAAATTAATGATTCAGGCCAGCCCAAAGGTGTCATTAGGGCTGTATGTGGTAAGTGTGAAAATTGAAATCAGATGTCTTTAGATGATCTTCCAAGTTATACTATACATGTGTAAATATGTGAAAATACTTAAACTTTTACACAAGGGATGAAAAATGATATATTTCATTTATGAATATTTAATTAAAGAAAATATGCAAATTTGTAAATAGAAAGATATATATTTACTAGATGGACATGTTTTCACTTTATTTAATTAGATTCAAGGTGAGGAAGGAATCGTTCATCAAAGTGATGGCAACCGTTTAATCGTGTTCTACAGAGTAACAAAAAGGGTGTGGAGTATATTTAGAGGCGCGTGTACAAAGGTATGATATCAGGCTGTGTTTTGTGACTTCTGTAATGCCCCCTTCAAACATCTCTATGATTGTTTTCAGACTTTTGTATTCCACCTTCAATCATCTCTATATTTGTTTTCTGATTTTTGTATTCCCCCTTCAAACATCTCTAAAAATTTTTCTTATTTTTGTATTCCCCCTTCAAACATCTCTATATTAATTTTCTGATTTTTGTATTGCCCCCTTCAAACATTTCTGTGTTTGTTCTCCGACTTCTGTAATGCCCCCTTCAGACATATTAATGTTTGTTTTCTGATTTTTGTAATGGTCGTGTAACTCGGATATCCAGTGGGTAACTGTAAAATATTAATGTGGGGTATAATCTAAGGTTTACACACAATTAGGATGTTGTATATGTACTGAATGCTCAGATTTCTTCAAAAAAAAATTTATGAGTGAACAACTTCAGTAGTTGGCCCTGTAACTCGGGTATCCTGTGGATATCTATGATAATGATGATGTAAGATGTTAATATGGAGTTTAATCTAAGGTCTAGACCTGAACATGATGTTGTCTAAGTTGAAATAGCTTGGATATCTTTAGTATTTAGGGTTAACAACCCAAGTAGATGGCCGTGTAACTCGGATATCCAGTGTATATACAATGTATATACACATACATTAATGCACATAAAACTGTGCATAGAAGTCAGAAAACCATTTTCATTGTTTTCATATGCCTTTTGATTATGCAATAAATATTTACAAGATAGGGGGACCTAGATATTTTTAAAAGGTGAGTGTTTTTTAGGCTGGTGACATAAATTTATATTATTTTGTGATGCAATGCATATATCATGAAAAGCTGTCTGAGGATTTAATTTTGAGTGGGTGTAAATTTTAAAATTATTCGCCGAGCAGAGCACGGCCCGAAATTTTGGGAAATTTGTTTCTAATGTTCCGACCTTTTATAGAAAAATGAATGGTTTCACACCTATTTTATCAACATTAGGGACACACTCTCCCTGGTCACTGCACATCATTTTAAGTGTTCTATTAATTGTGAGGCAATATTTCATTAGGAGGTTATGTTTTATGCATCAAATAAAAACAGTATAATATTTTTAATTTGGAAACCCGAGAAGCATGGTGCATTCATTCTGTTTAAAGAATTGCATATCATCAATGATTAAATTTTCAGATCTTTAGCTGATAATAACACAGGAGAATGTCGTATACATTTTGATCCAATTCAAATTTTGTTTACAAATAAATGTTTATATAAATACATGCTGAAAAAAAAAACATCGGCGAAATATAACGGCTGTTATTATCCAGGTTAGACAACTCCTAAGTTTCTTCCGGTACACACACAGCAGAAGGCTTCGGGTACAAGGCTAAGAGGCGGGGCCAACATAGTAGGCGTGTCAAACAATCTACTGCGGCTAATAACCCAATCAGGATTGTTAACATTTTTTGCACACTGATGCTTGCAGTTTATGGAGGAAATGGAAGTTGGGTGGTAAATGAAAGAACTGATACCAAACAGAACTGAATTTCAGGATGTATCAAAATGAGGATACATGTAACACTATATAGTATATCAAAGTTGTAAAATCTGAATTAAATGTAGGTGAATGATAAAAGTAAAATTAGTTACTGTAGATAAAAGTTTTAATGAAATACACTAAAAACAAAATCAAAATATGACATGTTATGAGTATTGTCCAGACTCTGGAGTATTATTTTTGTATTCCCCCTTTAAACATCTCTATGTTCGTTTTCTGATTTTTGTATTGGCCCCTTCAAACATCTCTATATTTGTTTTCTTACTTCTATAATGCCCCCTTCAAACAAAATTATGTTTATTTTCTGACTTCAGTAATGCTCTTCAAACATATTTATTCTCTATGACCCTAATGCTAGGTCTTTGCAACAATTAAATACCTTAATCCTGCTGCTGCTATTATACTTGGTGTTGGCAGTGGTAAACCTGACTAACAAGCCAATATTTTTATGAATTTATTGTGACCCAGATCTTTTAGAGTGCACTGCATGTGTATTCATCAAGTGTGAAATTAATGGAGTTCAACTGAATATGGTTGCTATTTAGTAAATGAAAATATTGTATTTGGTCACCTGATTAACTTTCTTGACAGCTTAATATCCCTTGTTACCTGTCACAGGTGTATTAATGATGTGTCATTGAAGTGTGCAACTTGTACGTTTTCCACCATTCAATCTATATGTAAGTGTCTCAAGAGCCATTCTCTGTAAGCATCAAAAGATGATGGACAACCATAGTCACAGATTTTTATGAAACTTTGCTAAATAAATGCTCTTTCATTTAGAAACAGAAAAATCATATTGAAACATTTATTTATTTGCATTGTCATGGTAACCATATACCTAATTTTTTAAGGTTTTTACAAAACAATCCTTTATAGTCTAATTCAATATTTCTTCAAAATGCACTGATAGATTTACTTCAATTTCACATAGGAGAAAGGTCATAGTATTATTTATATGCCAAAAGTAAAATATGTGTTATTTCATATAAGGAAAATATTAAGTTTTGCTTATTTGGGAATTTGCTGTCAGAAGTGAAAATTCGGTCAGAGTGATTTACCTTTTCATTGTTTCAGATTCAAGACAATACTGGGGGAGATAACTCTTGAAGCACAAGGATTTTGATATTTGTCAGATTTTGCTGAAAATTTATATATAGAGGTATTCTGGAGATAGGTTTTTTAAAAGATAAAAGATAGGGGTATTTTGGTATGATGAAATGTGTTGGTTACCATGGTAACATAATAAAAGCTTATGATTGGTATTATGGGGTATTTTTGTATTGTGAATTAGATGTATGAAAAGTATCAGTTGCCATGGTAACAAAATAAAGGCCTCTATTTGGTCAATATTAAGATATTACCAGATTTGCTAAAAATTGGTATACGGGGTATTTTGACATTGCAAATTCAATAGTAGCTGTTACAGATACATTGGTTGTCATGGTAACAAAATCAAGGCTTTTGATTGGTCAAGACTGATATTGTTAGATTATCTTGAAAAAAAGTATTTAGCGGTACTTCAGTATTACAAATTCAATGGTAGATCATAATAGTGTTATAATGTATATGCATTTGTACGAAAGCTGGTTGGGCTCATCTTGATAGGAAAGCAAATGCTTAAGTAATGGTTAATAATGCTTAACTATCGAGTAACAAATTATAATATGAAATTAGTGTGTAATTAGTGCATAATAACTCAAATGTAATGTGTTATAATGCGAAATCAGTGTGTAATAATTCGAAAATTGCATCCGTTTTATTGCAGATATCAGTAGTTGAAAAGGGTGATGTAGTGAAAATAATCTCTGATATCAGTGTTATGAAGAGGATGCAGATGAACCATGGAGGATGGCTGGATGAACTGAAATCAGTGAGTAATGCATTAATTCATTGATCATCTCTATGACCATACTCTGTGAGAACCTTATATCATAATCATCTCTATGACAATATTCTGTGAGTACCTTCTATCTAAATCATCTCCATGACAATATTCTGCAAGTACCTTCTATCTTAATCATCTCCATGACAATACCCTGTGTGTATGTGTGTACCTTCTATCTTAATCATATCTAGACAATACCCTGTGAGTACCTTCTATCTTGATCATCTCTATGACAATCTTGATCATCTCTATGACAATACCCTGTGAGTACCTTCTATCTTGATCATCCCTATGACAATACCCTGTGAGTACCTTCTATCTTGATCATCCCTAGGACAATACCCTGTGAGTACCTTCTATCTTAATCATCTCCATGACAATACCCTGTTAGTACCTTCTATCTTGATCATCTCCATGGCAATATTCTGTGAGTACCTTCTATCTTAATCATCTCCATGACAATATCCTGTGAATACCTTCTATCCTGATCATCCCTATGACAATACCCTGTGAGTACCTTCTATCTTGATCATCCCTATGACAATACCCTGTGAGTACCTTCTATCTTAATCATTTCCATGACAATACCCTGCGAGTACCTTCTATCTTGATCATCCCTATGACAATACCCTGTGAGTACCTTAGTTTTTAAGGGGAAGAAGGGTACCCAAGGGTGTACAAAAAATTATCATTGAATTTTTCTTATTTTATTTTTTTTTTTTGCATACTAGTTCATAATGAATATGAATTAATAGAATGAATAATCTGGCACATTTGTGGGTATATAAGGGATATTTACATATGAAAGAGTTATGCCTCTTTCCTTAATTTCGATTTTTTTTTTCATCAACTCAACTGTCATTATGAAAAAAAAGTTATTTATTTTGAAAACTCACATCTTTTCTACCTAATGTGGTAAAATTTGACTTAAAGTCATGATATTCATTTTTTATGCTTTTATTAGAGTTGGTGAAGAAGATGAAAGATTGAAGCTGTGACCCCAAAAATACCAAATTTTTATCACACTTAAATCTTAAAACAAATCTGTAAAATATTCAATTTTCAAATTTTTAAAAACTTTTTTTGTAAATGATTAATTCAGAATAGTTAACAAATATTTAGATTCAATAAAACAAGTTGTGGATATGTAGTGTAGAAAAAACACCTAAATAGGAACTATGCTGAAATGGAGTATTTTTTACTAATAAATCTTTTTAGGGATGACTGTAATCATTTGAATTTGAGTGTGACCTTGAACATGACCTTGACCTTAACTGGGGGATGCATATGATAAAAATGAAGTGTTCTTGCAAGTTTCACTAAAGTGTCATATACAATAAGAAATCTATGACAATTTATGTCAAAATGTGACTGCATCCACAGAAACACACAGAGGGACAAAATATGCCAGACATTGTGAAGCTGTGCTTCATAGACGACACAAAAACAATGAATGCTAGATTATCTTATCCACAAAGAACAACTCTGGGTGTTAATTTTGCCATCCAATTTCTGTTTTCTGGGGACAAATTTGTGTAGTCTGTCATAGTGTTTTTTACATTGACAACATCAGTTCCAGTTTAGATTATTGTAGTGGCATTCTGATCACGTGACCTGATGTCCTTCTTTCCCTTAATAATCTCTAGAACAATACTCTGTGAGTATCTTCTGTTTAACCCACTGAAGTGATGTATATTCTACATATATCGGTTAATAAAACAAGATAACAATTTTCATCAGGTTACTGGAAAAATGGGGAGAGTGGTAGAAGTTGATGAATATGGAACATTATTTGTCAAATTTCCCAGGAAAGGACAGTACTATCTTAATCCTTCATGCTGTGTCAAACAGTACAATGAAACCCTTTCTTCAAATGAGAATAGTGATGAAGATGAAGATGACTCAGATAAAGTTAGCACTGACAGTGAAGGTAAATTTACTAAAGGTTCAGTTATTTTAAACATCTTAAAATCTTTAGTTAAATATACTATGTTATGCTTGGTTCAGATGGTGTTTTAGAAAAAAAATATGTGAATGATGATGCTACATATGTGATATTTACTACCTCACATATCATACTTTACCCCCTTTTCTTTGTCAGATATCACATTTTACCCCTTTTATTTATCAGATATCAAATTTTATCCCTTTTATTTGTAAGATATTAATTTCACCATTTTTATTTGTCAAATATCACATTTTACCTATTTTGTATGTCAGATATCACATTGTACCCCTTTTATTACCAGATATCAATCATATTTTACCCCTTTTATTTGTCAGATATCACCTTTTACCCCCTTTTGTTTGTCAGATATCACATTGTATCCCTTTTATTACCAGATATCAATCACATTTTACCCCGTTTTATTTGTCAGATATCACCTTTTACCCCTTTTGTTTGTCAGATATCACATTGTACCCCTTTTATTACCAGATATCAATCACATTTTACCCCGTTTAATTTGTCAGATATCACCTTTTACCCCCTTTTGTTTGTTAGATATCACATTGTACCCCTTTTATTACCATATATCAATCACATTTTATCCCCTTTTGTCAGATATCAAATTTTATCCCTTAAATATGTTGCTCCTTCAAAATGGTTTTTGACAGGTTTTTTTCTCTCATGTTGAAATACATGTAGTATAAAAGATTGACTGCACCCATCTTTGTTTACAAACAGAGAAAAAAAAAGTATGTTAAAAATGTAGTTCCAACACTTCAGAAATGAGTTCTCATACACAACAGGCAGGGTGAGATGATATTTTTCCCCAACATCTAAATTGGTGGACAGATTAGTCTCAAGTGAGAGAAATCAGAATGGTATTGTATTGTGTACGCACATTGACAGTAATATTTCATTTTCCGTAGAATCTAAAATCGCTGAAGCTGTTCTGAATCCTAAAGATGGAGACCAAGCTGACAGTGAAGGTAGGATTTTACATGTATATGTGCTTGTGTATGCATGTGCATGTATGAGACCAAGTTGACAGTGAAGGCAGGATTTTACATGTACAGTAAAACCTGCTATAGCGGTCATCTCTCTATAAGGATCACCTGTCTATAAAGGTCAGTTTTGAAAAGTCCCTTGACTGCATACTTCAACTAAATTGAACCTGTGTATAAGGGTCACCTGCACATAAAGGTCAATATTCTCTGGTCCCTTGGGTGGCCCCTATATACAGGTTTTACTGTATATGTGTCTGTGTATGCATGTACATGTATGAGACCAAGTTGACAGTGAAGGTAGGATTTTACATGTATATGTGTTTCTGTATGCATGTACATGTATGTATTTATGTGTATATACATGTATGTGTCTGTGTGAGTGTGTGTATGTTTATGTGTACATTTCTCCCCTGTATTACCCCCATCTTTTGTTCTAATTTTGGTGATTATGGGTTTAGCGATATATCAAGGTTTACCATTTCCAAGTGCCTTTGGGACACAACAAAACCAATCTTTATAGGGATGTGGTCTTTATGTAGAGGTTGATTTGTACACAAATGGTACTATTGGGGATAGCAAAAAATGGTCTTCGGCTA
Organism: Atrina japonica; assembly: GCA_030159075.1. Classification (NCBI taxonomy): domain Eukaryota; kingdom Metazoa; phylum Mollusca; class Bivalvia; order Pterioida; family Pinnidae; genus Atrina; species Atrina japonica. The sequence continues at coordinate 70,973 of BROG01000028.1, read as the reverse complement.
AATATGTGGTCATTTCATACATAAAGGCAAACTACTTGGGAAATTGACAATTAAACTATAAGACAGCTGTTTTGACTGATTTTCATGTCGTCAGCTTTCCACATCTATGTAGTAATATATTCCTTTATCATCTGCACGTAGTGTAAACAGATATGTATCCTGAATAATCCAAATAAGTCGGCCATTATATACATGTATGTACAGGGCCCAGAGTCACCAAATTTACTCAGTACTCAAGCTCAACTTTTATTATTATTTTACGTTATTTTGACTATAATATTATAGTAGCTTGTAAATTTCCTGCATGGATCTGACTAAATAGGAAACATGTTATGATTTTTAATCATTCACATTAAATTTTGGCATAACGCTGTAAGAAACAAATAAATATGTAGAGAACAGTACTCAAACAATTTTTTAATATTTCTGAAGTTTTCTTCACAAGAGCAATAATTTTGATACTTATATACGTATCTGTATGCCATCCACTAGCACTTCTATATGCCTTCAATATGCATGTATAGACCCTTTCACGATAACTGTGGTCCTGTAACTTTGAGGGAATAAATGATACAGATTCCTGGAAAATGACGTCAAGAAACAATGAGTTACTATAACGACGCCTATATTTTTGCGGGTATCTGTATCATTTATCCCCTCAAAGTTACAGGACCGCAGTTATCGTGAAAGGGACTATTTGTTTATGTATACGGTCAGCTTCATCATATATACCAAGATATATTTCTTTACAGCCGCATTAGCTGTTTTTTACCAAAACAAAATATATTTTTCTATTATCATACTGCTTTTACTTGATGTACAATAACAAAGCTATACACAGGCATAAAAAATTTACATTCCTATATACATATGTATTTTGTGAAAAATAAGGTCAGGTCCAGTGTGGTATGCATATACAAATAGTAAGGTTGAATTAAGCAATTGCAAGTGAATATTTGCCAAAATGGGTTTCTCAAGCAAATTTCACAAAATATTAGGAATTGAAGAATTATTATGGCTGTGTTTATCTCTTTTTTGTTATTGTATATAAATCTAAGCAGCAAAACAGATTTTTTTTTTTTTGAAAAAAAAACGTATAGTCTGTCCCAAGTGATTTTTGTCTGTTGATTTTGGCTGATTAAAGTAAAATGGTTGATACCTACCACTTAAATTTAACATAGCAGTATCCTATACATACTTCATTAATTATCCATGTCTATGACATATAAAAATTAATCCGTTTTGTACTAGATATTCACACATAAAATTATCCCGTGAGATTTATATATATGTAATGGCAGCCATCTTTCGAAGTTTCAGAGCGGAAGTAAAAGAAAGAAATTGGTCATACTGATTTAGCCTGGCTCACTGATCTGTTAATACACAATCACCGATTCTTTACGACAATAATATATATTGGGAGTTATTCCCCTTCATATAACTCTTGTCAAGAAAGGCACGAGAATTTTAATTATTACTCACATGACCCAATTATTTGACACCACATGGAGAACACATAGATTCCCGTAGAAAGAGTATTTACAAAAATTGAAGTGACCAAACAAAGAAAAAGGTATGTAGAAAAGATATAGGATATACTTTTTTCTTTTTAAATTATATCAGTTAAATATTTTTATTTTGACGATTGGTTGCTTTACAAATTCATTTTGAAGTTCATGACCTAATATGGGGCAGACTATAGTTAATGCCCCTTTAAAGCGATATAAGCTGTCACAATGATGATTTTTTGTCCCCTAACATAGTCAAGTATATGATAAAATGTATGTTCAAATACATTATTAAACACGTGAAATGTTGTAAAAGATCTTCTTTTCTGAGTCATTTGTTTTATTAGAATTTAAGTTTTCCTGTACCTTAAAAAATCCAGCTGTATGCAATGAGCTTTCAGATAAACTCTTTCGCCATATCAAATGTGCATTGTAATTCGATCAGGGGATCACGGTCACAGTCTATCAACAATCTCGGCCTTTGACACAATCGGCGTATGTCAAAGTCAGTCGATTTTTATGTGTTTTATATTTACTGTTATTGGCATTAAAATGTATTATGTAAAATATGTGCTTTTCTACACTATTTGAAATACCTGAAGAAAATTGGATGAATGTATGAATAAAAATATTAGGTCACTTAAAGATTCTTTTTTAATGTTACCCTAAATGTTGACATTGCCAAAATCTAAACAATATAACTGTAAAAAATATGTTTACCTCATGTTTTACAATTGTGCCGCCATGTCCGGTGGAGTTGGGCATTTCATGATGACATGTGTCAAGAATGATAAAGCCGAAAATACGATGGGACGAGTTAAAAATGGGTCGAGATCACCTGATATACCCGGCAAATGGACAATTGTAGAAACGAATGCTTTGAAATGACAGAAAAGACAAACTTATGTATGAAATGATGATGTAAGAAAACGAATGTAAATGGTGATAAGAATAGAATGTATATTAATAGCAAGTGCTTATTGGACACTCGGTAATCTTCGTAAAAATTACCAAAAGTTAATGTGCAATGCTCAAAGTATGGCGGACATTACGGGTTACGTTTGGCAAGATTGTAGCAATTACATGCATGCATTTGTTATTCTAACTACCAGATGGTCTCTTTAGGATATATACGAGATAAAATATTACATAAAATGGGCATGTAAAATTTTTCAATTATGACAGATCATAACGCTTTAAGCATCAATTTCAGATTTTTTTCAGGAAAGCATTTTAAACTTTTTTTATGACATCCTTCTAAATGTATCACTTTCAAACATGTTGATGCTTAGGCTATATATTTATAACCAAGTTAGTGATTTTTTTATTCAAATTAATTTATTGCTTCAAAATATTGTGTAGAATAACCCTCCAATTGATACCCATAGGAATCCTCCCTACCAGAATTTTTTTTGAAATATTTCAATATTTTTAATTCGAAATATTTAATCAGTCTGAGTAAAACAGTTATTTCTAAGTGTCAGACACGAAACTCTATTTAAAGTGACAGGTAAATAAAAAGTACTGGTACAGCAGACATTTTGAAATGAAAAAAAAAATTACTGGTCAACTGGACCAGTGAATAAAGGAATTTCACTGGTCAAAGAATTTTTTTTACTGGTCTGTATATATACACAATTGAAATGAAATGGAAAATTACTGGTCATTTGGACCAGTTATCAGATAGATTTCACTAGACTTTTGTAAAATTTACCAGTTTTTCTGGTAAGACCAGTGAATTTCAAAAACTGTATACATGTAGGTAAAAAAATATTGGGGATATTCCAAATTCTATTTTTGGAATAATGTCATAATTTTAAAGGCTTATATGAACCTCAAAGGTCACACAAAATCCTGTGCCTTATAGCTTTTGTTTTGTTTTTAGCTCACCTGGCTAAAGCCAGTTGAACTTTTGCCATCACTTTGCGTCCGTAGTCCGTCCGTCCAGCGTAAACTTTCATTCAAAAATCTTCTCCTCTAAAACTACTGAGCCAATTAGAACCAAACTTGGTCACAATAGTCTTTGGGTGGTCCCCTGTAAAAAAGGAGTTTTTCAGGTTCCAAGATGGCCACCAGGGAATATAGATTAACATTGGACCATATGGGAACACATTCAAAGATATTCTCCTCTGTAAGTACCATGCCAATTTGAACCAAACTTGGTCATAATAGTGTTTGGGTGGTCCCCTGTAAAAAAGGAGTTTTTCAGGTTCCAAGATGGCCACAAGGGAATATAGATTAACATTGGACCATATGGGAACACTTTCAAAGATATTCTCCTCTGTAAGTACTAAGCCAATTGGAACCAAACTTAGTCATAATAGTGTTTGTGTGGTCCCCTGTAGAAAAGGTGGTTTTCAGGTTCAGGCCTCATCCAAGATGGCCACCAGCAAGGAACATAATTTAACATTGGACCCTATGGGAAAACACATTTACAGATCTTTTTCTCTGTAACTACTATCCCAATTGAAACCAAACTTGGTCATAATGGTCCTTGGATGGACCTATTTAAAAAATGTGTCTGGCAGGTCCAGGTTCTATCCAAGATGGCAGCCAGCAGGAAACATATATTAACAGTGGACAAAATGGGAACACTTTCAAAGATCTTCTCCTCTGAAACTGCTGAGCCAATTGGAACCAAACTTGGTCACAATAGTCTTTGGGTGGTCCCCTGTAAAAAAGGTGTTTCAGGTTTGCACCACATCCAAAATGGCCACCAGCAAGGAACATAATTTAACATTGAACCCCATGGGAAAAACACACTTACAGATTTTTTTCTCTGTAAATACTATCCCAATTGAAATCAAACTTAGTCATAATGGTCCTTTAATGGACTTATTTAAAAAATGTGCTTGGCAGGTCCAGGTCCTATCCCAGATGGCCACTAGCAACATAGATTAACATTTGAGCATATCGGAACACTTTCAAAGATCTTCTCCTCTGAAACCATAAGGCCAATTGGAATCAAACTTAATCACAATAGTCATTGGTTGGTCCCCTGTAAAAAAGGTTGTTTTCAGGATTGCACCTCATCCAAGATGGCTGCCAACAGGGAACATCATTTAACATTAGACCCTATGAGAAAACACATTTACAGATCTTTTTCTCTGGAACTACTATCCCAATTGAAACCAAACCTGGTTATAATGGTCCTTGAGTGGACCCAATTAAAAAATGTGTCTGGCAGGTCCAGTGCTATCCAAGATGGCTGCCAGTAGGAAACATAGATTAACATTGGACCATGTGGGAACGCTTTCAAAGATCTTCTCTGAAACTACTGAGCCAGGGAATATAATTTAACATTGGACCCTATGGGATAACACATTTTCATTTTTTTTTTCTCTGGAACTACTATCCCAATAAGAATCAAACTTTGTCACAATAGTTGTTTGGATAGACCTGTTTAAAACATGTTTCTGGCACATCCAGGTCCTATTATAGATGACAGCCAGGTGGGCGATACAGGCTCTTGTGAGCCTCTTGTTCACAGATATAATCCACAGTTTAAAACATGGTTACCTTATAGAAACTATATATAAAAAGCTAGGTTCCTGTATGACAATAATCCTAATCTTAATTTTGATACAGGTACATGTACATTAATATGTGTATTCATTAGTAGTGCAACGATATACCAAACTACAATATATATCCCGGTAGTTTACCTTCGGTACGATACACAGTACATTGATTTTATGCCTGATACACCTACAATATTTTCCGGATTTATCCGTTTCCGGTTTTAGACTCTGTATACTCTATTTCTGGTTTCCCGGTAAACAAAAAACATGGTGAAAAGCAGTTCACCCACGAGTACTCAAGGTACCGTCGTCATATGGTATATGGTGATATGGGCTCACTCATGGGTCAAAAAGCAACAAATGCCAGGAGGCTCAACATAAGGTTGAAAAACTCACACCACTTGTTGTCTTTGTAACATGGATATACCTTACAAAACTGATAAAACACGAACGTGTCATTTGACATGAAACGGGTATCATGATAATAATATGATTAAAGGCAAAGCCTTGAATGCGAGCGCAGTTCGGTCATTGTTCGGACAATTTTAAAAGTAAAACTATGGGCTCCCACTGTTATTTTTTTCTTTCTGTCTCTCTCCCACTTATTCTTCTCTATTGAAATATCTATAGTTAACTTCTTCCTGATATTCCTTTTCACTCTGTCGTATTATTATTGTGTGAACATGATGTATGTGGTGTTAAAAATAAGAAATCTGAATAAAAGAATGAAAAAGAAAATTGAGAGAGAGAGAGAGATGTAAAGCTGTGCGCTATAACTTAAAAACTGTTCACAGCCCCTCCCTTTAACGATATATATTATTGTTACGGGAAAACATATTTAGTAGTGTATGTGGGGGTACAATACTGCCACACCCCTGGAATATACACTATGTGCATATGTTATATTTGTTGATCAGTTGATAGTGAAGAGACTATCAAATAACAGTCAATCTGATGACAAGTGTAGTGGCACTTAAAAAAGCCGATGGAAATACAGACCACTCAAGTAAGGACACACACACATGCTAAACATCTCTCTCCGTGGACAAGTGGCAATGGCTCTACATAGTCATGCCACTCATTAAATCAAGCCGAAGCAAGCAAGCAAGGTTGATCAGGCTTAACTGTTTTCGTTTTTTTATGTTTTTGTTTTGGTGGGGGGGTTTTCAGCCTATAACATGTTTAAACCCAAAACTTCATTGTTCTGTAAATTTGCTGTTATAAGCCATAAGGTTGGGTGTACTAAAGTCAGCTAAAATATTTATCAGGTCGTCTTCAGATGTAATGATTATTTTTTCTTTAAATATATATCATTTGGAATCAAAATACAACAATATATATCTACAGTTAAATTAGTCACGCAAAGTTCAATATACAGAATTGAGTAAGTCGTATATAAAGCTTTATATATCGCTGGCAGGATTATATCTCATTTAGTAAGTAAACAAAACAGGATATGTGAAACAAAAACTTTATTTTTAAAAGTAAGTGCACAGAAATGCAATGAATTTTCAACGTATTTGTTTTATTCCTGTGTATCGTAAATGTATCGTATCGTGGGGTACGAATCGCAATACGTATCGTATTATACAGTGTATCGTTGCAGCCCTGGTATTTGGTTATGCAAAACCCAGCCTCTTCATAGATTACTATTCTATTTATAGAATACGTCGTTTCCGAGATCCCAACACAGATCACTCTGTCATGTGACTTTCATCGCCACGTGACCAAATTTAGGGGCATATTTTAGTCAAAATGGCGGACACCAAACAGTAGCCCTCGTATCAGCTGATAAATGATAAGTTCAGATTGATGCAAAAAGTCCTACAATAAATATTTTAGCTTATAAACATTATTCTATATCTTAGAGTTGTTAGCTATATGTATAATCCTGATTTGACTCAAAGTTTACATCAGTGTCAGTCACGGCGTATCATAGATCTAAAACTAAAAGGCTATTAATACGCTTCAGTTGTAGGTTCATATTTTTATAAGGAAATTTGTTTAAATGAATTGTCGTCCATCCACGGATATTTATCTGACTTATTTTTCTTTCTGGAATCCGATTTACAACATGGCACCAGGCATCAGCACTTGCTTTTTAAAAATTGATATTGATTACCTCTACCCTCTATGCAGACTATGGTTTCTCAAGGTCACATGATCAGTACGTTGTAATTTCCGAACCGTTCCGGATCTTGGAAACGACGTATACTGTACACACTGGGAAATCCACTTTCAGTTTGTTAGTCTGGTTAACTGTGGAAGTGCTGTATTATATGTAATACTCCACAGTGTTTTGAAAACAAACGGAGCAGGTAGAGACATTTTAATTATTTTATATTTCAGAAACTTATCAATTTCACTGTAATTATATTCATGAAATGTTTATTTAGTATCCTTTAACATCTAATCTTTGTGTTGCAGAACAAGGAAATATTTATTATAAATAAAAGATTTAAACAAAGGAGGAAGCTGAAATCAACTAAAATAAGAAAGACATTTTTTATTTTTTGTTTATGAAAATATTCATTTTACATAGATCATGACACATATACAAATTTAAAACTTGAATAAATAAAACCTTGCAGATACAATTAGATTATATATGTATGTTATAATATTGTGTGGATAATTGTATAATAAGTCATGCCAAAGTAATTTTTATATATATATTATAACAATTTAAAAACATTTTTACAATTTCATACAAATTTCTTTTTGCAAATAGATCTAATATTGAAAATATATGTGCATGAGCCAGTGAAGATTAAAGGGAGATAACTCAAACAGTATGACTGAATATAGGATCAAATTGTTTTACTTTTAGATGGACATGCTTCTTTTAGATGTCATGTGACCATGACACTAAGTCTCATGTGAAAGACCCACCATCAACTATTTTACTAAGGATAGTTGACCTCTGACCTGACACTTCTTAAGCAATTGTCGTAAAAAAAACCATGGTCAGGAATTACTATATGCTCATTCCTACACATATTGTCTTATTCTCTCATAGCTAACAAATATAATTATAAGGAGTAAGTGTTGTCCAATTCATCCAGTCACAGTAGTTGTGTGATTGCCAGATTGGCAATCGAAGTTATCACGTAGTCTGTTGATGCAATACAATTCTGAGATTGTTTAAAAGCCTCAGTCTGATTAGTTGACGAATGCGACCATCGTTTACATGCATTGGCTGAGGCTTCATGAATAATAAAAATATGTCTGAGAGATTTCGGTTGCATGAGACCATGGGTAGGAAAGAGCATAGCAATTCCAGACTGTGGTTTTAAGATGATAGGCTAAAGCCTAAGGTGAATGTAGTCATCAGTGTTAAATGGATCATGAATGTACAATTCCATACACAGTAAACTAGACATCATTGAAAACGGATTCAAGGAGAGTGGAATTAATGATATTTGTATACAGTAATAACTGGTCACAATGCTGCTACATTTATCTGATTGTACAAATAAATTTATGATTCGATCACTGTTCGGACTGTAGTGATATGCTGTGTAAACTATGCCATATAAATAAATTATGATGTCTTGCCTGATACAAATTAATTTCATAAATTTTCAATTTTTTTTTAATCATAAAATTGTCAAAATTTCTTCTCACTAAATTATATATCGTTTTTTTTAAGGACAAATGCTAATATTATGCCTTGCAAAAATCCTGCTAATATGGTATTGGGAGGCCTATGATTTTATACAAATGGAATATTATCTCAAACTTGACTTTTTGTATGCAAAGATACATGGAATTATTTAAAAATCAAAGTGAGGCTGGAATTTATTCTTACCATAGTTGTGACTACAACTTGTTCTGACCAGAGGTTAGGCTTAAATTCGTTCTCACCTGAGGTGTGACAAGAATTGTTCTAACCAGGGGTTGTTCTGACCAACGATGTAACTAGAAATTGTTCTGACCAGAGTTCAGACTGGAATTTTTTCTGACCAAAGATGTGACAAGAATTGTTCTGATCAGAGGTTGGGCTGGAATTTGTTCTTACCAAATTTTAAATAGAAATCATTTTGACCAGAGTTGTGACTAGAAATTGTTCTGACCACAGGTTAGGCTAGATTTTTTTCTGACAAGAGTTAAGGCTAGAATTTGTTCTGACCAGAGTTTTGACTACAAATTGTTCTGACCAGGGTTGTGACTACAAATGGTATTGACCAGAGTTGTGACTACAAATTGTTCTGACCAGAGGTGTGACTAGAAATTGTTCTGACCAAAGTTGTGACTAAAAATTATCCTGACCTGGGGGTTGTGACTAGAAATTGTTCTGACCAGAGTTGTGACTAAAAATTGTTCTGACCAGAGTTGTGACTAAAAATTGTTCAGACCAGAGTTGTCACTAGAAATTGTTCTGACCAGAGTTGTCTCTAGAAATTGTTCTGACCAGAGTTGTCTCTAGAAATTGTTCTGACCAGAGTTGTCACTAGAAATTGTTCTGACTAGAGATTAAGCTAGAAATTGTTCTGACCAGAGTTGTCACTAGAAATTCATCTGACCAGAGTTGTTACTTGAAATTGTTCTGACCAGAGGTTAGGCTAGTATTTGTTCTGACCAGAGGTGAAAGAGATCATGATATAGAATGTGACCTTCTAACCATTATGGTTCTGGAGTTTCTACTGTTATATAGAGGAATTGCATTATCAGACCACTTCCTTAATATGATATTTTCTTCAATTAAATCAGTTATTTTGATTTTTACAAAGTGGGCATCCTTGATAAAGCAAAGTGATTATTGCATTTCATACAATTTCATTAAAGATTAATAACTGAGGATGGGGTTTTGTGGTGAGTGTTATTCTGGCAAGATTTTGTAAAAAATGTTTTGCAAAATATTTTGTCATTTTTTAAGATCACCTGACCTGAAGGCTCAAGTGAGCTATTGTGATCACTCCCCGTCCAGCGTCCGTCCATAAACTTTTCATATTTTCAACTTCTTCTCTGAAACTGCTGAAGGGATTTTATTGAAACTTGACAGGAGGCAAGTGCTCAAGGTCCTTTACCAAGTTTGTAGTTTTCAGCCAGATTTTCCCAAGGGGAGAACCAGGGTGGGCAGAATAAGTCCCAAAAGGTACCCCTCTTTAAAAGTATTATTCTCCAGGACTGCTGCATGAATTGAAAACCGGATTGTTTTTGAGTGATCTACATGGATGTATGATTCAAGTTTATATTTTTCATAAAAAAAGGGATATTAATTTTTATGCGTTTTTGAGGTCTTTTCAGAATTTGTCATTTTCATTCATTTTTGCACAATTTCCTCAATTATCTCCCCTTGCATTTACAATGATGCATTAAAGCAGCATTAGTGGTAGCTAGGACGTGACTTTTTCTTTAAGTGATAATATATCCTTATATTAAGATACAGGGTTCTCATTAATTACACTTGCACATATTGGCTTGTTTAAAAGTTTTACAAATTTGAAAAAAAAAAAATATTATTAGTGGGCATATAAAAAAAACCCAAACAAATGGTATTGTGGGCAATATTCAAACTGACTTTACATCTAATGATAAATGTATAGTTCAGAAAGAAAATAATGGTATCATACAAGGCAAAATAATAAACCTAAATGTATTGCCAAATCTATCCAAGAGTACACGCTCCTAAAAAGATCATTGACAATCTTAGCTTTTGGGAATTTTAGAATTTAAATAGAACAATCCCAGCGAAATATTACTTTAGTATAAAATAATATGAAGCAAGGACATTTTAATTTGTATGTAACTGCTGCATGCTTCCTCCACACTTTTATCATGGGATACCATCAATAGTATGTCATTGTTTAAACATGAATGATAGTATCTTGACATACGAAATCTCACATGTGATACCAGAATATGAAAGTATAAAAGAATTCTTCTATTAATTGTTGGGTAAGGTTTGTCACTCAGTCGGTCTACCTTTTTGTCTTGGTACGATTCGTCTTGGCTGCAAGTTTTCCTGGTAACTTCACTCAACCAGCAAATCTGGTGGACATCAACGAAGATGATAGGAAAGTAATCAGATGCCATATCTTGTTTCAGTTTCCATGTAAACACAAAAAATATTGATGATTTTTTGCATCTGCACTATTTTTTCGACGGTAAATAGTATTGTCAGGTGATTTTTTTTTATAGCATACAAGCGTTTCATGGTTATTACACACTTTCCGAAAAAATATTCCTAACTTAGATAATGCTGCTTTAAAGTGTTTTACATGTATATAGGTGAAGAAATGTTTTTGTGCAAGAATGTTGTCGAAATTTGATTTATAGAAATTTTTATGAATTTCTTAAAACAGCAATATGTTTCTTGGCCAGATCAGCCTACATACATATACATATTCTTCTTGGTCTTCTTTCCACATTTGTAGATGGTTCTCAGGTGAGCCATTGATGACCTCTTGGGCCTCTTGTTTAACTCATAGAAATGAGTAAGAAGGTTGTTTGGAGACTTGAAAATAATATCTATTATCAGTGCATATTCAATGGAAAATATCTGTTTTGATTAAAATATCGTCACATGATCAGGACAAATTAATTCATCAGCCCCAGAAAAACAATAGACCCTCTTGTAAATCAATGACTTGGGCCATTCACATGTGTCTTTAGAGGTGAATGAGTTAATAATAAGCCATCAGGGATTATTCAATAAATGATCTTTCAATTCTAGATGACAATGCCAAACGTGATTAACTTTAAATGAAATACCTATAGTGCAAGCTATTTTGGAAATTTCAGTTTTGCAGAGAAAATTGGCACCCAAAAATAATTTGCCTTACAGCATATCTTATTTCATTTAATATAGGGATGGTATTTGATATTGGAATACGAGTTGTCCGAGGACCAAACTGGAAGTGGAACGATCAGGATGGTGGTGAAGGCCACCTTGGAACAGTGGTGGACATTGGCCATTCTGGCAGCAGCTCTGGTACTCCTAACATGTGTGCAGTAGTCCAGTGGGATAACGGATATAGAAACACGTACAGGATAGGACATGATAATCAGTTTGATCTGAAAATCTACGATACTGCAGCTCTAGGTACCGTACCACATATCTATAGTAGATTGTAATGTCTAGACTATTGTATTAAAAACATACGATACTGCAGCTCTAGGTACCGTACTACATATCTATAGTAGATTGTAATGTCTAGACTATTGTATTAAAAATCCACGATACTGCAGCTCTAGGTACTGTACTACATATCTATAGTAGATTGTAATGTCTAGACTATTGTATTAAAAATCTACAATACTGCAGCTCTAGGAACCATACTACATATCTATAGTAGATTGTAATGTCTAGACTATTGTATTAAAAATCCACGATACTGCAGCTCTAGGTACCGTACTACATATCTATAGTAGATTATAATGTCTAGACTATTGTATTAAAAATCCACGATACTGCAGCTCTAGGTACCGTACTACATATCTATAGTAGATTATAATGTCTAGACTATTGTATTCTCACCGTGGTCCACTGAATTTTCTTTCCTTTTTATGGGGAATGATTTCCTTGTCAACTCCTAGGGTATTGACAAACCAAACATGATATGATGTCACAATATAATTTTTGACATATAACTTCTGTGGCTTCTAGGCCCTGTGTAGGACAAATGTGAATGAAGTGCATAATTAGTTATGTCTGATTTTATTTACATACATATACATGTACTTAAAAACATGGGAGAAAAATAATCAAACATGGGTGTGTTGACTGAAAACCTCAGATTGAACAACCAGATTCTGATCACTCGAGTGAAGATTTGTTTTTCTCCTACCTTTGACAGGCTCCTCTAACATTTTGCCAAGCCAGAATTTCTGTGTCCACACCCTACATGTGCTGTGACGTCACGTTATATTTTTGTACTGTATGATACCTGTGTGATCGGTGCATTTAAAGTTGTGTTAGACTTATTTACATTCATAAATATGTATTTGAAGCATGAGAAAAAAATAATCAAGCATTGGTGTGTTTAGTGGAAAGGAAAAATTCACCCTCATGGTAAGAATACTCTCAGACTGGACAACTAGATTCTGTTAGGTTTGTTACTGACTGTCGGCATCACCTTCCATAAACTTGGTCAACCAGACATTTTCCTGTGGACGGTCAGTAACAAACCTGATAACAAATGTTGTTTTTCCTTGGATCTGTCCCTGACAAAATAAAACAGTTATTAGGTATATTATTGACCGTTTGCGTTGCCTTTTGTAAACTTGATTAACCCAATATATTCCTGTGGACATTCAGTAACAAACCTCATAAGGAATATAATGTACTATGTGCTGAGGATTTCATTGGCTAAAGTCATAGTAATATTATACCTGTATGTGTTTCATTGGCTAAAGTTATAATTATATTATACCTGGTTGTGTTTCATTGGCTAAAGCCGTAGTAATACTGTATGTATTTCATTGGCTAAAGTCATAATAATATTATACCTGGTTGTATTTCAATGGCTAAAGCCATAGTAATACTGTATGTATTTCATTGGCTATCGTCAAAGTAATATTATACCTGTATGTATCTCATTGGCTATCGTCATAGTAATATTATACCTGTATGTATTTCATTGACTTATGTCATAGTAATATTATACTTGTATATGTTTCAGGAATTAAGCATGGAAAGCAATGTACGGAGTGTGAGGACCCGGAACCTGAAATATTTGGATTTATGTGGAAGTGTGAACAGTGTCCAGATGTTAATCTCTGTACCTCTTGTTATCATGGTGACAAACATGACATCATGCATAGATTTTTGCGATTTGATTACCAATCACATACAGGGTAAAAACTAACATTCTTTTTCCAATATCCTTCCCGTCACCTCATATGTCAGGCTGCCTGTTTTGAAATTTTTCCTATGCAATGAGAGTATGCCATGTGATTGGATAAATTTGATAGTCAATTTCCACCTTTTTTTGTAGGTGGAATCTTGTTATCTGTAAATTCACGGGACTGCCTCTATTACTTCAGCTGATTGTCTTATATTAGCTCCAGATCATTTTCCCCAAAGTAAAAAATTCTTCAATTTGTGTGCATGTAGCAATTATGATGTAACAGCAACAAACGATATCATGGTCTCTTATCTCTAGGATTCTACAAGAAAGGATGGGAACCCACCGAAGTGCTTTTAATCTTTGGTTACACTCATACAGTATTGATTTCATTAGTCCAAGAATTGTTGTTGATTGTATTGTTTGATCAACTTACAGTGAAAGTATCCCAAAGCGACAGATTTGTTCTCAGATAAGACTTCACGGAATGATGGAAGGAGCCCGCGTTATTAGAGGCCCAAGTTGGACCTGGCAAAAGCAAGATGGTATGTAGCCGATTGTTTTCTTTTGTTTTGGTAAAATGCCTCTTGAAATATGGAAACACTAATTAAGGAGTTTGTATCTATCTATCCATCTGTTTATCTATCTATCTATCTATCTATCTATCTATCTATCTATCTATCTATCTATCTCTCTCTATCTATCTATCTATCTATCTATCTATCTACTATCTATCCGTCTGCCTGTCTATCTGTCTCTCTATCTATCTGTCTGTCTGTCTGTCTGTCTGTCTGTCGTACTGTCTGTCTGTCTGTCTGTCTATCTATCTAGCTATGTGTCTGTCTGTCTGTCTATCTATCTATCTATCTATCTATTGTATTTCTGGATCTATTATATTTCTGAAATTAAGATCAAATCCAAATATGTATAACATTGTAATGGTATTATATTTGATAGGAGGAGATGGTAAAACGGGAGTTGTAATAGCAGTAGTCAACTTCAGTGTTGAAACTGACCGAGATGCAGCTGAAGTGACCTGGGATTCTGGTCACACTAACGTATATCGTCTAGGTTACAAGGGAGATGTGGATCTAAAGTGTATCGAACATGCGTCAAGAGGCAAATACTATAGAGATCATCTCCCAACATTTAGTGAGTATAGTCTTTGTACATGAATTATCTAAAGTTTACTAGGTAGAGATCTACCAAGACACACATTTCAGGAAATTTCCACCCCCATCATAGGGGGCTGAAATAAGGCCCTGTTCCCAATGCAGAAAAAAAGCATTTTTACAAATTTACAGTCCAAATTTCCCAACTGAAGTAAAATGACAATGAATTGTAAAGGTTTTCTATTTTCAATCGGTTTTGTGTATTTTTAGATTTCCAAATTTCAATAAAATGTTGCTAAAATTCTCAATTCAAAAGACCCATGCTGCATTTCAAAAAAGACAGTTGCAAATGTTTGTGTTTACAAACACAATGAGTCTAAATTAGATCAAAGTGGCGGTGACAGGCTAAATATTATAGGTACCGTATTTTACAGCCTATAGGTCGATATTTTTTTTCTCCAAAGTTGTTACCTCGACCTATTCACCGCATCGACTTATCTTAAAAAAAATATTAAAATATTTAACTTGTATCTGCAATTCCTCATTTTAACATCGTAATTTAACATTTTCCACGGGATAATCTAGGGACCTACTCCAAACATCCATTTGTATTTACACGTAACAGAAGTATTAACTGTGACCTTGTGTGTGTAATGCACTATTCATAATCAAGTGACAAAATAATGATCTTTCAAGTTACAATATCATTGGGATTCAAGACTGTCAGAAACTGCATAATAAAAATACATCATTTACATTATATTTATACCAGACAGTTTATACTTTTGAATGATTCCCTTATCTCGGCACCCCACTGCGAAGTTGAAGTCTTCATTCAGACTTTCAGGACACTACAAACTGTGTTCACTGGAACATGACCTTCAACTGATAAGGATCGCGCAGCAGTCTTTGAAGTTGGGAAAGTTTTGGAAAAAGTGTTACATAAATTAATTGAAACTAAACCTTGAGTATTTAATTGTTTGACAATTGCAGCTGCATAATAATTTAGGTCAATGTAAGGATAAGACAAGGATTGAGGTCGCTTGTGCATAAAGAATTTAATGATCATTTGACAGGTAACATAATGGCGATATTTGTATACATAATCAGTACACACGAGTAATATAAGTGATGTTAAATATGATAAAATTCAACTTCTATGCTTTTTAATCACTCCCATTTAATAATGTACCGTAAAATAGGCCTATCACTCTGATTATTTTAGTAGGCTACCATCGTGTTAGCACCAGTTATTAAACATAAACGATGCATTTTTGTGTTCTCCCATTCATGTTTCCATCTCTGCCGACATCGACCTGTCCTCGACTTCGACCTATCTTATACTTAAACCTGGATTTTTGCCAAAAGTCGGCCATTCGACCTATCCCACACATCAACTTATAGGCCATAAAATACGGTATATTAATGCTTGGAATCAGATCAAAGCAAAATGTTTTACCTGTATAACCCTTATCTTTAGAAAAACATTGTAGTAAAACCATGTTCCTTAATCGCTATGCTATTTCCTTCTCCTGGTCTCATGTGACAGAAATCTCTCATACATATTTTTATTATTCATGAAGCATCAGCCAATGTGGGTAAACAGTGGTTGCATTAGTCAACCAATCAAATCAAGGCTATTCAACAATTTCAGAATTGTATTTGATCAACAGACTACATGTATGCAATAACTTCCATTGTGGACGACAACTACTGTGATGGATAAATTGGACAACACCTACTCCTTATAAATATTCATTAGTTATAAGAGAATTCGGTTGCATGATACCATAGGCAGGAAATAGCATAGCAATTCCGGACCTTGGTTTTAAGAAGATGTAGAAAATAAACAGTATTGTTTTGGTTTTTTGACAGAACCAAGATGTGGCACTTATGGTGGTAGATCTAGACCTGTAATACAGAACTCAGGGGTCATATTTTAGTATTCGGTGGGCAGTAGTAATAGCACGAACAGGAATCATGTGATCTTTAATGTATACCTATAAGCATAACAATGATCAATTTTATGCTCTGAGGGAATATGATGTCTTTCTTTTCATTGGATTTGTACACAAGGGTTACATGATGTTTTGTAAACTGGTCACGTGATGTAATAATTAACTATGATCTCTAGAGCTGTTCCAAATGGTTGTACTAACTTTTTCAAAAATGTGACTAAATTATTCCCTACTTGATAAATCTGACTGATAATTGTTAATTTTAACTGCATGTATTCAGAACTCCAAGAAGGATCAAAGATAGGTCCTTCCCAGCAGGAAAGGGAAAGCGAAGCAGCCGATTACATTGAGGAAGACAATGATGGTCGTCTGAAGAAAGGGGATACTGTCATGATTGGAGTTGAATTGGATGTGTTACAACAGGTTCAGAAAGAGGCTGGGGCATGGCACGAAAGTATATGTGAGGTATATAGTGTTAGTTTAAATCAAATAGAAGGCATTGATTGTAATCATTATGAATAAAGATATTGTCCGATTCACATAGGATGGTGGGGCAAAGTAATCTTTAGATTATCATACAGATGATTCTATTCACTTTTTGGTTATGACAAGCTGCCCTGGAAAAACGTTTTATTCCTCACTGACTCACTCTCTTATGTATGTGGACAAGTAGGAACGATTACTCTAGTCATGGTAATTTTAACGTTATGCTTTATTACCTAAAATTTAAACTCGTCCAGGTCAATAAAGGGTTCATGAGACTACCATCAGGTTATATGGATTTCACTGTACTAGTTCTTACTGCCTGTATTGACAGCAGTGTGTAGGGCATCTAAGATACACGTAGCTTACTGTAAAACTGATATATAAAATCAGAGGAATGATGGTAATCAAACTGTTACAAATAATTGACTGTGGTCAGTGTAAATAAACGCAGCTCATTATAAAACTACAACAATTCATTGGCTGTTATTAACCTAGATGTACTGTACTAGAACTATAAACTACAGCAATTTAATGGCTAAATACATAAATAGATGAAGTGTAATAGAACTGTAAACTACAACATTTTAATTGGCTGTGATCAGCATAGAACTAGCTAGCTAATAGAAATCATAGGCTGTGATCAGCATAGAGGTAAGCATACTGTTAGCAGGTATTATACATCATGTACAAACCATTGTCTTTCATCAAGAGGACTTATCATTTTGGTATGTTTGCATGTCCATTTGTCTATTTGTTCATATGTCAATATGTCTATTTTCATCACTCTTATCAAATATTTTATATTTTCTTTCATAAAATTTTAACATAATTTGGTATATCTGCTTTATTTAAATGAAACATAGGTTGAGTTCAGTTATAACCAATACTCCACAATACTTGGCAGTTATGAAACTTTAAAATATCTATGAATATTATTAACAATACTAAAGTTATTTTTTTACAAGAGGGCAAAACAAATTCTAAGACGACCGTTCTGTCAATAAGACTTCATCAGTTGGGCTCAAATTTAATATCAATGTATATGTTTGAAAGAAAAAGTGGTATCATACAAGGCCAAATAATACATCTGTTAAGAATATGTTGCCAAATTTGTCATAAGAGTACCCACTGTAAAAATTAGTATCTTTGCTTCTCAGATTTACCTTGTTTTTTAGGTGATTGGTGTTCAGGGAATTGTTGCAGCTGTTGAGAGACAAATGATTTATGTTGACTTCGCTGGCAAGAAATTACCTTTCCATGAAATGACCTTGACAAAGGTAAGGCCATAACATGGAATTACCATGACAAAGGAAATGTCTTGATTTGAAATGACCTTGACCAAGATTAAACCATAAAATGAAATGTCCTTGACAAAGGTAAAGTCATGACATGAGGAATGACCTTAACAAAGAAAAGGTTCTAATTTAAAATGACATTGACAAAGGTAGAGTCATAACATCAAACGACCTTGACAAATTTAAGGTCATAACTTGAGAAATGACCTTGGCAAAGGTAAAGACATGGCACAGGTCATAATGTGATAATCATATCCATAGAGACATGTATAGGTTGAAAGGTATCATTTCCATTACATGTAAAGATACATTTGAGTTATATTATTATTTTTCTAAATATCTTATTATCTCTTATAATATTTTGGATTTTTTTATTAATCATGTATACAGGTTGAACAGTTCAACACCAATCAAGTGGTTCTTTTAAGTAACAACAGAGATAGTGTTAAAGAAATGCAGAATGGACATGGTCCATGGAGAGAGGAGTTCGTGAAAGTAAGTAATACCAAGTACCAATGTAAAAATAAGTACTAGTAATTACCAATGTAAAAGTAATTACTAATAATTACCCAGTACTAATAATTATCCATGTAAAAGTCAGTACTAATAATTACCCATGTAAAAGTAAGTGCTAGAAATTACCAAATGCAAAAGTAAGTACTAATAATTACTGATGAAAAAGTAAGTACTAATAATTACCAGTGTAAGATAAGTACTAGTAATTACCTATGTAAAAATAAGTGCTAGAAATTACCGAGATAAAAATAAGTACTAATAATTACCAACATTAAAGTAAGTACTAGTAATTACCAATGTAAAAGTAAGTACTAGTAATTACCAATGCAAAAGTAAGTGCTAGAAATTACCAACATAAAAGTAAGAACTGGTAATTACAAATGTAAAAGTAAGTACTAGTAATTACTGATATAAAAGTAAGTACTAATAATTACCAATATAAAAGTAAGTGCTAGTAATTATCAATGTAAAACTACATGTAAGTTCCACTAAGTACCAACATAAAAGTAAGTACTAATAATTTACAATGTAAAAGTTAGTATTACTAAGTACCTATGTAAAAGTAGGTACTAGTAATCACCTGTGCAAACGTTTTAACTAAGTACCTGTGTGATGGTAAATGCTTGTGTAAAACATGTAAAAGTTAGTACTTGTTATCAGTGTTTATGTTCCCATTTGTACTCAGTACCTGTGTGAAGTTTATATTTAATTTGTACTCATGTGAAGGTAAGAAATGTACCTGTGCAAGGCAGGTACTAGTAAGTACCTGTGTAAGGTAAGTTCTATTAAGTATCTGTGAAGATAAGTACATATAAGTACCCATGTTAGATAAGTACTAGTATAAGGTAAGTACATATAAGTAGCTGTGTAAGGTAAGTACTGGTATAAGGTAAGTACATATAAGTACCTGTGTAAGGTAAGTACTGGTATAAGGTAAGTACATATAAGTAGCTGTGTAAGGTAAGTACTGGTATAAGGTAAGTACATATAAGTACCTGTGTAAGGTAAGTACTTGCATAAGGTAAGTACATATAAGTAGCTGTGTAAGGTAAGTACTAATATAAGGTAAGTACATATAAGTACCTGTGTAAGGTAAGTACTGGTATAAGGTAAGTACATATAAGTAGCTGTGTATGGTTAGTACTTGTATAAAGTAAGTACTTATGAGTACCTGTGTAAGGTAAGTACTAGTATAAGGCAAGTATCTATAAGTATCCATGTGGAGTAAGTACTAATATAAGGTAAGTACATATAAGTATCCATGTAAGGTAAGTACTGGTATAAGGTAAGTACATATAAGTACCTGTGTAAGGTAAGTACTAGTCAGTACCTGTGTAAGGTAAGTTCAAGTAAGTGCCTGTGTAACATAATTAATTTGTGAAGGTAAGTACAGTCTAACGCTGATTATAGCACATTACTTTAATCATAATCAAATTGCTTGTTAAAGCTATTATTGTTTCTAGCCGTCAATGTCTTAATTTTGTATGTGACATATATCAGTTTTAAACAAGTTACCCAGGTGAGGAAATTTAATTTTACATGACTTGGTAGAGTCATTATTGTGAAATAATTTTTACACCTGTTCTCCCATATCTCACCCCACGATGTTTGCCAACTTGTGGACAGTCAGTAACACATGCTTGACATGTGTTTAGCCATAGGACTGATCAATTTGAAAAAAAAAATAAAGATTGAAACTGATATTGGTAAGAAATATTTATTTATTTGAAATGTTTTTGAAGTTGTAGTTTTAATGATTGACTCTTCTTTACTGACGCTTGTTACGACACTTGCGACCGTCAATGTTGAAGTATTTATATTGGCTGTTTGTATCTCAGTTTTATCTCATATGCCATATAAATGCTAATTAAAACAACACAATCATTTAAAACAATAAACAGAATGACTGGTGGTCTGATGCTATTTCAGTACTTACAAGACATTTTGTGAAACTTTTATCAGTGAATTTACAAAATGTACATTCAGATTTTTGCCTTGGTAAAAATATTGGGGGACATGGCATTTGTCCATACCAGTGAAAAATCCGGATAATCGTCCTCGGGATAATCAGTGTTAGACTGTACTTCTAAATGATCAGCATGTAAAAACTCTGACTTTATTAGGCCTTTATGCTCCTGTTGGATGTAAATAAGAATTAAGCTTGTCCCACATGAAGCTTTTAATATCTACATAATCTATGAAATATCTGTGCATTGGAGTATGATACATCATTTAGATGTCAAATCTGTGGAATCTAACCTCCAGCAGTGCCTCTGTTTATAAGTGACAAATCTTTCAAGGGAATATTTTACAACAGCTCCACTAGGATATACTTATTACAAGTATAGTCAAAACTTGCCTATTAAGGTCATGAAACAGTCAGAAGCAGCTGTTATAGACAATTGGCTTTTATACAGAGGTTTTTTCATTATAAAAAGGTTAACAAAGATTATGTTCATATGACCTTTATAGGCAGGTGCCATTTATACACACTTGATTTTAATACAAATTTGATATATGTTAATATGATTATACCCAGAGCACATACTTTTTCAAACAATTTGTTTATCTCCCTTTATATTTTATAATATTCAGACCCTGCCTGACTCTGCCCCAGATTTGGGAATCTCATATTTTATCTTAAATATTTTCATATTGCAGTTTCTTGGCAAAAAGGGTTTAGTGGTCAGTGTAGATTCCTATGGAGATGTTGAGGTCCAGTTTGGCACACAGAAAATCAAATTTAATCCAGATTGTCTGAAACCTACAGAGGAAAGTCCGGATGAATTTCCAGAGGAAAAACCAAAACCTATGATTCAAGCTGTTAAAAAAGGTACTGTAATATCCTAATAGTTATAATCTAATAAACATTATGTCAGTTAATCAATAGACATTATTATTCATGATTATATATTAACTAGCAGATAAATACGGGCTCAGTATATCACTATATGAGACAGTTAACTATAACTTGTATACGGGCTCGGTATAACATAATGTATATTATATATAGGACCTCGTGTACATCCTGGGATAGCAGGCCGCCATCTGTACCATGATTAAACGGTGAACTGACAGTACGGCATTATTATCAATATGCATGCTTAGCGAACCATAAAGCGTTTGTGAACTGATAGACAATGACTCTATAGAAGAAGTCATAACATTTGGCGACGAGGAAAAGGAAACAAAACTGTCAAAAGCACAGCAAGTATGAATTTTACTTTACCGATTTTCCCGCAATTCGACTACGAGTCGGACAGAGTAAATGCAGGTCCAAGATGGGAGAAATGGGTCGATAGACTAGAGAACTTTTACAGGCATGGACATCGACGACGGACGATAGAAAACGTGCTTTATTGCTACATTACGCTGGCGAAAGAGTGTATGACATTTACGACGCTGAAAAGAAAGAGACAGAGGCCACATACGGTGCCACTAAAGAAGTATTACAGAATTATTTTAAACCAAAGAAAAACACTCAAATTGAAATTTATAAATTCAGAACGTACAAACAGTTAGAAAGCCAAACACTTGACGAATTCGTTACTGAATTACGTAGATTAGCAAAGACTTGTGAGTTCGCCAATACCGACACCGAAATTTTGTCTCAAGTTATACAAAATTGTAGATCCACGAGATTGAGACGCCGTGCACTACGTGAACCCGACAAATCATTAGACGATATAATCACACTAGGACGCACACTTGAGATGGCTGACCAACAGGCCACAGCCATAGAAAACGAAAGGGTACCTATACTTGTAAACAAAGTCAATAAAGGTGAATATAGCAGAAATAGTGAGTATGTCAGTAGAAAATCACATACTAATACACACAGAAGTACAACATGCGAGAGACCTACTTCCACACAAACAAAGAGAGACACCGTCAGTGATACCTAAGTCTAAATGTAGGAACTGTGGTGGTGTGTACCCACATAAAAGTACGCCATGTCCGGCAAAGGGTAAGAATTGTTTTAAGTGTGGTAAACTGAACCATTTTTCGAGATTGTGTCGTAGTACTAAATTCAAAAGGGGTAGTGACCGTAACACACAGGTGAACAAGCTAGATAATAAACTAGATACACACATGTACACAACTAGTTCGGAGGAGGAATTCTCATATGGGATACAGGAGGTAGCTCGAGTACAAGTTGCTAAGTCTCCAATGACAAAGCTTAAGGTCAACGGGACACTATGCAAACTCATGGTCGACACCGGAGCAACAGTTAACATTCTCGACGAAAAGACTTATAGCAAACTCGGATCACCAAAGTTACGAAAACCACGTGTCAAATTACTGCCATATGGAGGAAATAGACCACTGAACATAATAGGAACTTGTGACCTAAATGTTGAAACTAAGAAACAATTTGAGATTCATACATTTCATGTTATCAAAGGCAATTATGGGACACTTATAGGATTCCCTACAGCATCACAACTTGGACTTGTTACGGTAACCGAACAAGTTAATTCATTGCAACCTGAGGACAGATTTCCTGAAGTTTTCAAAGGAATAGGCAAATATAAAGGAGGACAGATTAAGTTACACATAGATCCAGAAGTGAAACCTGTAGCACAGAGAAACAGGAGAACACCTTTTCACCTGAGACCGAAAGTTGAGAAGGAAATACAAAAGTTACTCGATGAGGATATAATCGAGAAAGTCGAAAACACCCCAACCCCATGGGTGTCACCTATCGTTACACCGCCTAAGAAGGATCCAAACGAAATTCGTTTATGCGTGGATATGCGCGAAGCTAACAAAGCGATTATGCGTGAGAGACATGTTTTACCTACAGTTGAGGAACTGATAAATGACCTGAATGATGCAGCGATTTTCAGTAAACTAGATCTCAGATCGGGATATCACCAGTTGGAACTAGAGGAATCATCTAGATACATAACAACCTTTACTACACATAGGGGGCTATATCGCTACAAGAGACTCAATTTTGGAATTTCATCAGCCTCGGAAATTTTCCAGGAAACAGTGCGAAAAGCTATTTTTAGTGTCAAAAATGCTAAAAATATATCAGATGACATATTGGTGTATGGTAAAACTCAGGAGGAGCATAACAAAGCATTAGAGTGCACATTTAGAGCTTTACAGAAAAATGGTCTAACAGTAAACAAGGATAAGTGTGAATTCAGTAAGGATAGAATTACATTCTTCGGTGTAGTTTTCTCAAAGGCAGGAATCTCGCCCGACCCTAAGAAAGTACAGGCTGTCAAATGTGCTTCACCGCCGACAAACGTAGCAGAACTGAGAAGTTTCTTAGGAATGACTAATTATTCATCACGCTTTATACCGAACTATGCATCAATTTGTGAACCGTTACGTCGGCTAACCAGACAAATACAGAGTGGTCGTGGAACCAGGAACAGCAAAACGCTTTGGACCTACTCAAAGATACTTTATCAAGTGATACAGTAATGACATATTATAACCCTTCAAGCGAAACCGAGATACTGGTTGACGCTAGTCCAGTTGGTCTAGGCGCTATCTTATCACAGAAAGGAAGAACGGTAGCATATGCGAGCAGAGCACTCACAGACACTGAGTCGAGATACAGTCAAACAGAAAGAGAAGCACTGGCTATAGTTTGGTCATGTGAACATTTTGATATATACATTCGAGGAGCGAGGAACATAACAGTGATAACGGACCACAAACCGCTAGAAACCATATGGAAAAAGGTTAAGATGCCACTTAGAATCGAGCGGTGGGGTCTAAGGATACAACCGTATCACGTGACAATCAAATATCGTCCAGGACGCGACAACCCAGCTGACTTTATGTCACGACATCCATTAACGACCGGAAAACCCCAATCTCGAGAGGAGAGAATGGCAGAACAATACATAAGATTTATAGCTACAGAATCTGTACCAAAGGCTATGACTCTAGATGAAGTGAAAATGGCAAGTAGGTTGGATAAGACACTCCAGAAAGCAATTGAAATGACTCGCACAGGTCGATGGTTTGAACTGAAATTCATAACTGATCCGGAGATTGATACGAAAGAGCTACAAGTATACAGGAGCGTGAGTGAAGACTTATTAGTTTACGACGACAATATATTACTGAGAGACATAAGGATCGTTATGCCAAAACAGTTACGAAATCAGGCAATCAAGATAGCTCATGAGGGACATCAAGGTCTCACAAAGACCAAAGCATTCCTACGATCCAAGGTTTGGTTCCCAGAGATAAATGCGCGTGTAGACGCTATAATTAAGGATTGTATACCGTGTCAATCACTCACTACAAGGATTCAACGTGAACCACTTCATATGTCAGATTTACCTGAAACTCCATGGAATAACCTAAGTGCGGACTTCTGCGGTCCACTTCCGTCGGGAGATTATTTATTTGTGATTACCGACGAGTATACACGATACCCAGTTGTCGAAATAACCAGGTCAGTATCTGCAAAGGCAGTGATACCAGTGTTGGATAAGGTATTATCTACATTTGGCATACCTCAAGTAATTAAAACAGATAATGGAAGTCCATTTAATTCCTACCAGTTTAGTGAATATGCAAAACACACAGGATTCAGACACAGACGCATCACACCCAGATGGCCAAGAGCTAACGCGCAAGCAGAAGCGTTCAACAAGCCGCTTATGAAAAATGTAAAATCAGCAGTAATGGAGAGAAAAAACTGGAAACAATCCATGCATCAATTCTTGCGACAATATCGCACAACTCCACATACTTCGACAGGAGTCACACCATTCAAGTTATTGTTTGGGAGAGAATCACGGACAAAATTACCAAGCGTTGGTAAATTTTTCAAGAAAACACATAGCGCAACAGATGAATTAGCACGTGAGAATGATGATACTGCTAAAACACACATGAAAGTCATGGCAGATTCACGAAACCATGCGAAACCATCAAATATCGAGGAAGGAGATAGTGTAATTAAACTAAACGAGACAAAAGGAAAACTAACTCCAGCATATAATCCGAAACCCTACCAGTTATCAACAAAAAGGGACCTATGATAACTGTTAAAGATACGGAAAGAGAGATAACAAGAAATTCATGTTTCTTTAAACGTACAAATCCACGAGAAATTAATACTGATAACTGTATTGAGGAGGAAGAAGACATTGAAATTGAAACTCCAATAACACCAAACGTGAAACCTACAAGTTCAGAAGGAAAACAACAAAATGTTACCGTAAACCGTCCAAAACGAACCAGGAGATCACCAGTTCATTTAAAGGACTATGTTTGTGCTTAATTCAGTGAGGATCAATTCGATTCAGTGACGGGGCATAATAATCCCCTAATAACCAGTTTGTGTTAATTTAGCAATGGGGCTCAGTAGTCTCCTACTTTTGTTTTGTGTATTTAATTTACAACAAATTGACTAGGAAAGTCTAAATTCAAAAGGAAGAGGGATGTAATATCCTAATAGTTATAATCTAATAAACATTATGTCAGTTAATCAATAGACATTATTATTCATGATTATATATTAACTAGCAGATAAATACGGGCTCAGTATATCACTATATGAGACAGTTAACTATAACTTGTATACGGGCTCGGTATAACATAATTATATTATATATAGGACCTCGTGTACATCCTGGGATAGCAGGCCGCCATCTGTACCATGATTAAACGGTGAACTGACAGTACGGCATTATTATCAATATGCATGCTTAGCGAACCATAAAGCGTTTGTGAACTGATAGACAATGACTCTATAGAAGAAGTCATAACAGGTACCCACTTGGAACCAAATAAATTGAATGGAGAACAAATTCTTGAAGATCTTCCAAATTTCTCAAGGACATTGCCTGTAAAATCAACTGTAAAAACTGCAGTACCGGGGGATAAGGGATTTTCTCTATCAGTGTCTGGAACCAAAAGTAAGGCAGGACAAGTGGAAAGGATTGGTATGATATCCTTTGTGTTGTTGTATTTTTCTTCAGTTTTTCAATAATAAAATTTTTCTTTAAAAAGTTTATTGCTTATTGATGGTTGGGCTTACATGTAATCCTTATTTATATTATATGAACATTTTTTTTCATTTCATTTCAGAATCCACTGAAAACCTTCATATAACTTTCAGTAAGGCTTTAGAGGATGGGGATGCCAGGCTAATTCAGCAGGTTCTTTCTGCAGCACCACAAATGGTATGTTTGTGTCTGAATGCAATCGGATAGCGCTTAAAATAAGAAAGTCTGATTCAGTGATTAATGAATTCACTCAAGGGATTTTGATTAATCTTTACAGGAAGCAGGTACTCAAGGTCCTCTACCAAGAGTATGTTTTTCAGCCCTTCATAAAACCAAATGCTGAAAACAAACCAAATACGTTAGATTTTCAAATTTCTTAAGTGTTTAATTTTTACCTTACATATTGTTTTTCTTTTCACGTTTGTTGCTGATGCACAAATGAGAAATAAAGGCCTAATTGGCACTCTTGTTTTGAAACCCTTATATGTGAAGTGGCAGACCCTAAATGCATTTTTGCCCCTTTTAGAAAGTTATGAAACCATGGATAAAACTCTGTTCACTCATACACTGTAGTGGGCAATGGTGTGACAATTTATTTTTGCATGCAGCATATACACCTTGCAATAAACTGCTACAAAATCAAACAGTCTTGAAATTTCTCCTGAAGGCACTTTTTGTGTACAGTAAAACATGCTATAGTGGCCACCTCTGTATAAGGATTACCTGTTTATAAAGGTCAGTATTTTCAAGTCCCTTGACTGCATACTTCAACTAAATTGAACCTGTGTATAAGGATCACATGCACATAAAGGTCAATATTTTCTGGTCCTTTAGGTGGCCCCTTATATACAGGTTTCACTGTATATACACCCCCACACTTTGATTGTGTCATATAAAAATTAATTTGTAATTGGAGGTATACTATATCACCCTATCAGTGACTGCTCTAGTTAAAGGGACATGGCTGTGCATGTGTTTACCAAACAAATTTGATTTTTTTTTCTACTTTCACTACTTGTACTTGATGAACAATAAAAAATATGAGTAATATACGGGCATAAAAAAAATCTTATATTCCTATATATTTTTTTAACATAAGGTTAGATCCAGTGTGATATGCATACACAAATAGTAAGGTCGAATTAATCAATTTCAAGTGAATAATTGTCAATCTGTGTTTCTAAAGCATATTCACAAAATATATAGGAATTCTTTTATTTATATATATATATCAATCTAAGTAGTGGAAAAGGAAATAATTTAACAAAAAAAAAACAAACAAACAAAAAAAAGCAAAAACCACAGCTTAGCTGCTAATGCCCCTTTAATTTCACAAACAGTTTCAATAAGATTTTTCCTTTCTTATTTTAGATTAATGAGATGGTGAAGGAAATGCTACCATTACAGTTTGCCTGTGAGAGTGAAAATTGTGATCGAGATGTCATCTTAGCTCTCCTGGAGTACAGAGCAGATGTAAATGCTGTGACTAAAAATGCTAATCCCTGTTTACTTGCAGCTGTTACAAGGTTTGTTAATAAACAATAAAACTGAAAATGAATCCTTGGAATTTTGAATAATGTTTTATGCCACACTCAAAAACTGTTTAGTTATAAGATGGTGTCCAGTTTTTATTGGTGGAGGAAAGAACCCGGTTACAATGTACCCAGGAAGTAGACATTTACGGGGCTCAAAACTGCACTAACCGGAAATGAGCGACTTCATGGTTCAAACGCGATGCTCTGATCAATTGGCCACAGAGCCCCCTACAGAAATTTACAATTCTCTTACAGTGAAAATGACAAAACTTGTTGTTATTTTCTGTATGTGTTTTGTATGTGACATAGAATTATCTTATAAGAAGTGGTTGCTCATTGTATGTGGTCTAAATTTACTGATGGTCTTTAGTGAGAGAGGTCGCTTATGACAGATTTTGCTATGCATGTATATTATCCATTGTTGACAATAGTATTTAATAAGTGAATAATCTTCTGATTATTATAAATCTATTCACACATCTTTTATTTGATATTACTATATTATAAATGTTTCCATTTATGTAATTGTAGGAAAAATTCAGAAATTGTGGAACTGTTATTGAAACAAGGAGCAGAGAAGGATGTATGTAACTCGCATGGTCAAACAGCAGTCCATATTGCCATACAGAATCAGGATTTAAAAACACTGACAATACTGGAAAAATATGGCTGTGACTTTAATATGAAGGTCTGCTATTGTGTATTATTTTCTTTCTACATATCTTTTATCCTTTCACAGTCATAAGTGTAGCAAAATAAATTGCTGATTTATTAATTTAATTTAACAGGTAAAATAGTTCAAGTTTATATGGTCGTTTTTGAGAGGATATTTTACACATGCAACTACATGTATCAGCATGATATTATTTAACACAGTGAAATTGGAAAGTTTAGCCCCTGGCTGTTTTTTGCCCTTTTGTAACAGAAAATATCTCCCCCATCTCAAATTTGGCCTAATTTATCATATTCATATATGACATATATATTCATGCTTCAATAAATTAAGCTTGAAATTTTTGCCTTCATTTTGAATTTGCCCTCAAAAGTAAGGGCAAATATACAGAGATTAAAGGGGGGGAATTTTTTAGGTATTAAGTACATCAAGGGAACATCAAAATCATATCTCCAAACTTAAATACTAATGTTTTGATTAAAAAATCTCATGTACTGATGCCATTGTTCATGTTGTTTAGACTTGCCACTACTGACAGAATAGATACGACAATACCATTGTGAAAAAAAGTAGAAAGATAGCTCAGTTCAGTCTTATCATGGGATGTAGGCTAATAGAATTGAGCTCCACTTTGAGTTCCAGATAGAAAAATATAAGTCAAGGGTGGGATATTGGTTCTTCCCACCGGAGACTGATATTTTTTCTATCTGGAACTCAAATGCCGTGCTTGATTATTTTTCTTGCACATGGATTGCTTGAAATCCTGTTTGTTTACATATAAATGTATTTATCAGTTTGTTTTATTTCAGTAACTGCATCACTCACCTTTTTTCACCCACTGTCCACAAACAAATATAAACCCACATTATACACATAATAGTCATTTTCCGTTCAAACAAATTTAAAGATTTTTGTGTAATTAATATAAAATTTAAACAATGTAAAGTATCAACACAAAAATCTCCTTGATTTACCATGCTTAAAAACAATGCTGACGATGTGTGCAGGGATACAAAGTGTTCTGGATCAGCAGTTCCGGATAGAATTTTCCAGTACTGGTAAAAAACAATATCGTGTATCTCATGTGTAAGAAATTCTTCACTGGCACTCTGTACTACTTTTCTGTTGTACATCAGTGTTATATAGTGATATCCAGACTTATGTCTACTGACATTGATACAGATGTTACACATATTATATCAAATAAGAGGGAAAAAAATTAACTATCCCTGGAATAAGTCATCTTTCCTTTGAACATGTACACTGAAGAGAGCTGATAAATAATGTCTGGTTTTGAGAGGTACATAACTGTCCTAGTTATTATTTTTCAGCAATATTGTTTCATTTTATAAAGTTTGCATATAGAGCGGGGTTGGGTGTTGTCGAACAGGCAGGTATGAAGGGACATTATATGTTTATAACCAAATTATGCAATAGTCGCTAAGTAGTTTTCCATGAGATGCACTATTATGGATTTGTTTGTATTTTGGCTAACTGCCAGAAATTAATAAGCTTGAAAAGTGGTCAAACAGTTTTCTCATCTGGTGTTTACAATTTATGTCTCCTGTGGATGTTATTCCTTAGGCATACATTTTTGGCCTGAAGTTTTTAAAAGACTCTGGATATCGCCAGAACTTGAACTGGTCTTTTTTGCTGGGACAGTCTGATGCATAAACGTTAACCATACCTTATCAGCCGAATGGCCATGATGTAGGGTGTGTTTGATTGGAAATATTGGGCTGTCCGCGATGATAGCCAAATACATTTTAGTGTTGTCTCGTAATGTTTACATTGTATATATTATTTTGCTAGGATCAGTTGAATGACAGTCCAGTAACTGACGCCATTACAACTGGAGATAAAGATATCATTGACCTTGTATTTGATTGGAATGGCATTGATTTGACCTTCAAAAATAAATTAGAATTCACTCCAATTCATTTAGCAGCAAGAAAAAATGAAAAACAGTAAGTAATATTTAGAAACATTTGACTAGAATTAAACGACAATGTCTTCATTTTTTTCATCAATGTTATAAAGATTGCATGATCTTTTTCATTTCCCAGCAATAAACATTATTTGTATTCTATGATTTAATGGCCTCGTCACTGACAGCAGACATGTAACAGAAGGATGTACAAGCTTTCTAGCAATGCAGATGATATCAAGTAGGCAGTTAAAAATACCAGATATCAGCTTCTGCTTCCATCCCTTAGTATCAATTAACCCATTTGTCCCCAAACACACATTTGGACTGGTGTAAGTAATATTGATTCACATAAGAGTTCATTTGTTTTTCAGGGTTTGATAAGTTAAAGATGGAATCTTGTTATGTTGAGGTAATTCTGGAGTGTAAACCTCAATACATTGTTGGTCTTAACTAGGAGAAGATTTTTATAAACTTTGAAACAAAACATGGCTGAAGCAATGTATTTATCTTTAAATGCACTCTTCCATTTTGATCAACTGTGGAGTTTTAGAATATGATCTTCAATGTAGGATAGAGCTCATACAATTACATTTGAATTTTCATGAATATAGAGTAAACATCATATATTTGAATATATTTATATTTCCCTCCACAGTTTCTCATAGACTGATCTGTGTTAATCTAGATGGGTGTTTACATCAGCTTTAATTGAAATTTCTCATATGATGTCACACAATGATATAATGTCTCCATTCATATAATGATCGATGTCACACCAAAATATTTCATTCAGAAAAAACTATACAGCTCTACTTTTTCAATTTGAAAAACTAATGATATGTAAATATAAGGAATGAACGCTTTTTTGAGTGCATTTATTGTCAATATAAATGCCTTTTAGGTGACGGATAAATTATAATTCATGGCACCCGTTAAATAAAATTACCACTGAAATGTCAGGTAGTATTACCATATTCTACCCAATAAGTGCCCATGTCACTATAAACACCCCTTCCCCTATAGTTCAGATTTA
The DNA here is from genome assembly GCA_030159075.1 of Atrina japonica. NCBI lineage: Eukaryota > Metazoa > Mollusca > Bivalvia > Pterioida > Pinnidae > Atrina > Atrina japonica. The sequence continues at coordinate 38,623 of BROG01000028.1, read as the reverse complement.
CTCTCCTTTTCTACACATGATAGGGTATCTTTCTACCCAGTTCACGAGATGTGGACCACAAAAATTATAGAAGTATGTAAACAAAACAGATTATGTCTTGCCCTATTGCAACAGAAGAATGTTAATAGGTGTCCTCAACAGTGATAATTACAACAACTAATACCACCATACCCTATGAGAATTGACATATTTATGTCAGTTTGACTATTGATTGTTTCCTTTTTTGTTGTGCCTTGGGCACTTATTGGGTCAAACATGCTAAGTAAAAAATTCAATTTCTGGTAAACTTGTGTTTTACCATTCATTAATTAACTCTTTGGCATTCTAATGACCACGTACTTAGATAAGAAAAACCCTGAAACAGAAAAAGGCATATATTAATATATTGATTTACTTCCAGGTGATGTGAATCTCCTGAAAAGTAATTTATAGGGAATAAAAAAATTACATGAGTAGAAATTGACAGATCAAATAGTAGTTAGGCATATTCAAATATGAATGAAAAATCATTTTTGTCAATATTCATATGTGAATCAAATAGTACGGAAGCGTATTAGGCTCACCTACCAAAATATTTTTCTTGAGAGTGAAAATATTTTATCTGGCGACCACCACTTAATTGAAGTCTGACTTGAGGCTGAGATCACTTCATGATCTAGGGCCCTGGGCTGACCTTTTAAGTCCATTTTAGTCTAAGCTTGAAACTTTAATAACGAAATAAACATCGTGTCTATACCAAACCTTACACATGTTTAGATATCATATAGGCCTAGCTTATCACTCTATTACATGCAGCAGGTGATAATGCTTGAAATTATCACAGGCTATGATGCGCAGTGGGTGATAATACATAAAGAATAATACATGGCAAAATCTGTATCGCATGCCGTATCAACCCCGAGACTACAATATCAGGCCGAGGGCCTGAGGGTTGATATGTCATGCGATACAGATTTTGTCATGTTTTGTTGTTTTTATCATATATTTTAAAAATCTACTAGTAAATAGACAAATAATAAATATCAATGATAAAAATAATTTTTTTTAATTTCTATGTTATAATCAAGACTTGCTTCCCTCAATGGATTTTCCTATGCATGAAGATTACGGAGTATGCCTACACAAACTGTCTACACAACTTAAAATTAGCCTTCCTCAAGATACTTTGCTGACATAATTTGTATTTCAGCCAGATAAATAAGTGGCTGTAATATAAATAGTTAAATATTTTGTACAGTCAGTTTTAATAGAAATTAAAAGAACAGTATTAAAAGTTTCAGCTGAACAAAATGATGAATCTATCTCTCTCTCTCTCTCTCTCTCTCTCTCTCTCTCTCTCTCTCTCTCTCTCTCTCTCTCTCTCTCTCTCTCTCTCTCTCTCTCCTTAACAGGTGGGGGCCACCAGATAAATAAGTGGCGGCCGCCAGATAAAATATTTTCACTCTCAAGAAAAATATTTTTGCAGATGAGTCTAATATGCTTCAGTAATATAGTAGTTATGAATATTCAAATGTGAATCAAATATTTGTTATGAATATTCAAACTTGAATCAAATAGTTGTTATGAATATTCAAATGTGAATCAAATAGTTTTTATGAATATTCAAATGTGAATCCACTAATAGTTATGAATACATTGTATTTAGATACAGAGTTTTGGTTTTGGCTTCAGTTCTACAATAGGATTATTATCAATGACATTGATATAAGCTCTAGATTCATTGTACATAAAGATACAGTGAAACTTGTATATAACAACCTCCTTAGGGACACAAGAAAACTGGTCTCTATAGGGAGGTGGTCTTTATAGAGGTTGATTTGTACACAAATGATACTATTGGGGGACAGCATTGGGGACCAGGTGGTCTTTATATAGAGGTTGATTTGTACACAAATGATACTATTGGGGGACAGCATTGGGGACCAGGTGGTCTTTATATAGAGGTTGATTTGTACACAAATGATACTATTGGGGGACAGCATTGGGGACCAGGTGGTCTTTATACACAGGTGGTCACTAAAGCAGGTTGTACTGTAATTAACTGCTCAGTTATCAACATGTTCTTTTGTGACGTTACCAACACTACAGCAATTTGACAGATATTTGGCCAATGAATACTTACATGTAGCTCTATATTTGCGCAGAAACTTTAAGTATAAATGTTGTCACTTTTCAGCGCATTGAGGAAGATTTTGCAAAAAGAACCTGGTTGCTTGAACAGCCAAAAGGCTGATGGATATGCACCCCTGCATTTGGCATCTTGTATGGATCACTTTGAAATTGCAGAGATACTGCTTAGTAAGGTATTTGATACTTTTGCTTCCAACAAATACTTCATTTTTTACTCAGAAAAACGTCAAAGGCACATTGAGATAAATATGCTGTTATTTTCTATGTTTATGCAATTATTCTGAAAATTAGTTTTGCAATGATTGTCTCAGAAAATACTTTTGTAGTTTTTATATAAAATATATATTTATAGTTTATGTAGATCTGCATCTTGTAAAAATAAATTAGAATTTTCAGGAAAACGTTATCCTCATTTAATTGGACTGCAAATATATAATTTATATACACTTTTGTTATACATGTACATACTTTTGTGATACATGTATATGCCTTTGTGACGCATATATACACTTTTATGATAAATGAATTTGCCTTTGTAATATCACAGAGGTGAAGGGTTGTCGTAAACACCCAAATCCAGCGTCATCACCATATAGAGATTCAATGATAAAATCATCATTGATTGTTTCAAAATTGTCAAAATGCTTGTCACTGTTTACAAATTCACGGACAGGATGGCAAATATCGTCTAAATAATGACACCTGCACAATCAAACACTGACATAATTTAATCAAAAATGATTTTTTTACCACAGTGTTGAAAAATAATGTAACTCCAGATGTGTATATTTTAGATCTCTTGTATTGTAATCGACAATATCCCTCTTCCACAAGTGTTAAAATTGTCCATTTGAGAGGTATTTCAATTTTCAAGTCTATATTCACACCGTATACGATATCCCATTGACAACACATTGTACCAAACACTAATTAACTCTAAATCACTGTCCAATGGATGTTTATTTAACACTAATTACTGACCAGTGCTCGACATTGTTTACTTGTGTATATATACCCCTGGTTATTTACCTGGTGCGGCGATACTGTCGGGTGAATTTACCTTTTGTACTTGAAAATCAGGGGCGGATGGTGGTGTACGGATTTCGGCATTATAAAGGGTGAATTACATGGGAGGAAATCTGTTCTTCAAGAAACAGCGGCGTTATACGGGTTTGGCATTATAACGAAGGGTCTTATAGTGGGGGTGAACTGTATATACTTCTGTTATTCATTATATACTTTTGTGATTCATGTATGTACTTTTTTAATTTCTGGATGTTACTGATTAGGAAACACATTTTCAAATTATTATCTATTTTCATTCACATGAGAAACATTGGGCAAAATTTATAATTTTCTCATAAAAATTAAGATATAATCTAGAGTATGACTCTCAATATGAGTAGGCCTATATACTCAGGAATTTTCCCCAAATAAGTGATATTTTTCATTATTATTTACAAAAATATGCACAAAAAATCCAGTTGCAACATAAATTCTGTGTGTTTTGTCTTTAGATAAAGCAAACATAGTTAAGCTTGAGTATTGACTAAACTTGAAGACTTTGGGTCCTGATATTTTAAGAAATGATAATTTTGTATAGAGTTAAAGGGATAATTATAGACATTTTCTGTCATTACAGCCTGACATTTACATAGAAGTTAAAACAAAAGAAGATGAACAAACACCGCTTCATTTAGCTTGTATGTATGGAAGCAGCAAAACTGTCAATTGCTTGATAAAAGGTAAGTGCTTAACTCCTTAACCCTATAAAAACAATGGACTCTTCTGCATACCAATGGTTTAGACCAGATCAAATGTTTCTTTTGGAGTGAATGAGTTAAAGATGAATATATCTGTGTTGAGAGAATGGTGTGTTACAAAAATTACTATGTGTCAAGGAAATTATGTATATTTATTGTGAATTAAGGCGTGTTGAGGAAATGATTATATAGTCATGGTGAATTAGGGTGTCTCGAGGAAATGAGCAGATGGCCATGGCGAATTAGGGCATCTCGAGGAAATGAGAAATTAACATAGAATCATCGCGAGTTAGGGTGTCTTGAGGAAATGATCATATAATCATGGCGAATTAGGGTGTTTTGAGGAAATGATCATATAATCGTGGCGAATTAGGATGTCTTGAGGAAATGATCATAGAATCATGGCGATTTAGGGCATCTTGAGGAAATGATCGTAGAATCATGGCGAATTAGGGTGTCTTCAGGAAATGATCATAGAATCATGGCGAATTAGGGTGTCTTGAGGAAATGATCATAGAATCATGGCGAATTAGGGCGTCTTGAGGAAATGATCATAGAATCATGGCGATTTAGGGCATCTTGAGGAAATGATCATAGAAACATGGCGAATAAGGGTGTCTTGAGGAAATGATCATATAGTCATGGCGAGTTATTGTGTCTTGAGGAAATGATCATATAGTCATGGCGAGTTAGGGTGTCTCGAGGGAATGATCATATAGTCATGGCAAGTTAGGGTGTCTTGAGGAAATGATCTTATAGTCATGGTGAATTAGGGTGTCTTAAGGAAATGATATATAATTCTGGTGAATTTAGATGCATTGAGGACATGATTATACATGTATAATCATGGTGAATTAGGGTGTGCTGAGGAAATAGTTACATAGTTATGGTGAATTAGAGTGTGTTAAGGACATGATATATAATCATAGTGAATATAGGTGCATTAAGGACATGACTATTCTTGTATAATCATGGTGAATTTAGGTGCATTGAGGATATGATGTATAATCATGGTGAATTTAGGTGCATTGATGACATGATTATACATGTATAATCATGGTGAATTAGGGTGTGTTGAGGAAATAATTATATAATCATGGTGAATAAAGGTGTGTTGAAGAAATGATTATATAATCATGGTGAATTTAGGTGCATTGAGGGCATGATTATAAATGTATAATCATGGTGTATTAGGGTGTGTTGAGGAAATGATTATATAATCATGGTGAACTCGAGTGTGCTGAGGAAATGAATATATAAACATGGTGTGATTTAGCTTCATTTGCAGAAAACTTACAGAATATTAGAACTACTGAAAAAAATATAAAACAAATCTTATTTAATTTGAGGATCCAGGGATCATTTATTTAAGAAAGGTCCTAATGATAAACTTGGTTTAAGGAACACACAGCCATTATCCAAAGAATTACATACGGTACTTGAGTTAGGAATTGTGACTTACAACCAAATCAGATCAGACTTGTGACTTATGACCAAATCAGATCGGACTTGTGCATCCTTGCCAACTCTTCCGATTTCTGCGGGAGACTCCCGATTTTGTCCCTGTTTCCCGACCTCCCGATCATTCTTTTAAAAACCCCATCTTTCTCCCGATTTTTTAATATTTCCTTCCAAAAACGATAAATGTCCTGAAATTTGAAAAATGACACTTAAGATTTCCACCACATGGAACAATATACTAACTTTGAAAAAAGTTTTGTAACCAACCAGAGGTTGGTTTGTACCCCTCGTCATTGTTTGATTGGTCTTAGCGATGTGTTGTGGGAGCAGGGATGTAGATATCTACGTCCCTGGTTGGAGTGACTAAATGCTGTCATGGAGTACCAAGGGGAATGGGGAAATAAGTTATCAAACAATAATTTCTGGAATTGACATCAAATTAGACAAAAGAAAAACAAAAAAATGTTTACAGTATATTAATTAATTTCCACTGAAAATGCCTCATTTCAAGGAAGGTTCTGCCATTTTCCCTGCCATTTCCCCTTACTTCTGATATGGTAAATTATCAGAGCAACACCAAACCTGATTGTTAAAAGATAGATTATCTCTAAATATACTTTGAAAATTTTAAAATGTCAGTAAAATTAACAAAAACACAAATGAATTCACAGTAAATTCATTGATTCCAATTAAAATACTTGACAACAAAGAATATTCTGTTATTTCCCCTTCAATAGTATACAAGTGATACATGTAAAATATACTTTATTTTAAAAAACAAAAAAACAAAAGAAAGATTCATCCATATAATAGTTTGATAATACAATAAAATTCACAACTGAGATACATAAATTAGTTTACATATTGATTGAAAACAACTAATTGACATATTTTAATTTTTATATTTATACAAATGATAAGTTTAAAAAAATACTTTATAATGAATTGTAAGAAATAGACACTTAGTGAAAAAAGAGCCTTTCAACACTGGTTGTGCGCGGTCTGGTTCTGGAAATTTTTTTCGCGCATTGTCTCCCTCATGAAAATTTTCAAATGTTGGCAAGTATGCTTGTGACTTCTGACCAAATCAGATCGTACTTGTGACTTCTGACCAAATCAGATCGGACTTGTGACTTCTGACCAAATCAGATCGGACTTGTGACTTACAACCAAATCAGATCTTTTCTTTATGACTAACTGGAGACAGTACATAGACCCCAAGTTATGGCTGTCTTATTATTTATCTTTGCACATGTAGCAGGAAACCATCATGACCTATAATTAAAACATGCAAATGTACTTAAGACTTAAGTTGGGGTAGTTGATAAAACAGTATGGGGTCTTGTTTTAAGATCAGTCAACATTTTGACTTGAGACTTGAGATTATGACTTCTTTGATAAAACACACTGCATGATGTACAAATACTGAGACTGTAACCTGAGTATACTGTATTCTGGGAAATTTTCACCATTTTCGCTCAGAGATGAGAGGGCGAATTAAAAATGAAGGCAACATTTTTAAGCTAATTAATTGAAGCATTGATATCCATGTGACTGTGGTGATTTTAGGAAGAATTTTTAAAAGACGACATGAATGTTAACTTTTCTCCTGTTAAAGAGCGAAAAAACCAAGGGCAAAAATTTCAAGGTATACAGTGGAAATTGATGTTTATTTTTTCTATACAGCTGGAGCCAATGTGAATGCTTTGGATAAGCATGACAACAACGCACTTCATCTATGTCTAGAAGGGAAACCATCTATCATGAAGTCTGACACAGTGAGTTGATATATGTATTGAACATGTTAGATTTTTATATCTAAAGGTAAACTCTGGTATAATCTATCAGAGGAAATTCTAACTTTTCACATTTTTATCCTCAACTATAGAATCCCTGCAGAAGTCACACATATCTTGAAAAACCGTTGATTTGTTTATTGTATTAAAATGCCTTTGAAAGTCACTTTTGTCCTTGAAAACCATTTAATTTGATGTTGTTTTGTCCAAATTTTAAAAAAAAACTTCATAAAAGACCATCTCACTAATCAGACCACTTTGAGTCAGTTATATAGATGACCTTGATTTTGTTGATAGTGAGGTTTCACTGTGTAGACGCACATATGAACTTACCTGCTGTATTCAATCCTTAAAAACATTGAAAGTACAACGTACCTGAAGTCAATGACTTTGATATGATTTCTTGTTTATACTCCTATTACATACCAGGAGTATAAACAAGGTATCATATCAAAGTCACTGGAATTATGGAATAATGAAATTTTGAGATAAACTTATTTTAGAGATGTTCAACTACAGCAAGGTTAATTCTGTCAAATAAATACCGGTAAATGAAACAAAGGTGTGAGAATAAATAACTTTTCTATATTCTAATTAAGTGAATGTATACCATGTCCTTAATTGTTGAAAAGGGGGCCACCTGAATAGACCCTTTCAAAACAACTGCATTCCTAACATATTTCACCTGGGCACTAACACATCCAAGTGGCATCACAAAGTTTCTTGCCAAAACTTTTTGTACCCAAGGCAAATGCTACACATTGAAAGACAATCTATTTTTATGTGTATGATTTGTATTTAATTGGGTATGTTTTGTATTTCATTGGGTATGTTTTGTATTTCATTGGTTATGATTTGTATTTTATTGGGTATGTTTTGTATTTCATTGGGTATGTTTTGTATTTCATTGGGTATGTTTTGTATTTAATTGGGTATGTTTTGTATTTTATTGGGTATGTTTTGTATTTCATTGGGTATGTTTTGTATTTCATTGGTTATGATTTGTATTTTATTGGGTATGTTTTGTGTTTTATTGGGGCACAAGGCTACTCAATACCACTCAGATATTAGTAGGAATGTAGTTATCTTAAAAGGGTCTAGTAAAGTGCATCCCAAACACTATATACAACTTTTCAAAAATTGTTAGTTTATGATGCAAAAATGCATTTGTTGAAAATTTGAGGTCGATCTGATGTCTTGTTCCGGAGATATAAGCCAACAAAGTTGGCTTTTTTTCACCTGCGGGAAATCCAATCAAGATAAAAATCTGAAAACTTCTTAATGACCATGATGTCATCCAAGGAACATCCGGTACAATAGCCATTGTCGGGTATAGAGAAAGTGGGCAAGTTTTGTAGTTCAGAATCCAGTTTGGAAGATGATTTTTTTACTCAATCCTAAAGTGACGATGAAAGAGATTCTCATGATAATTACGAGATGTAAACTGTTTTATTTACAATAAATATGATTAATATGTAGTATGTGCTAAATATGTCTTTATAATCACTGCTGTGTATAGAAATACTAGCGTCCAGTGTTTCCCAACTACTTAGCTGTTGTGTACAATACCCCGTAAATATAAACTCAGATGTTGTCATTTCAGTACTTACATCTTTTAATCCCCATTGATGTCAGGAAATCACTTACAGTGACACGACATGTGAAATAAAACGTTAGATTTAGAATAGCGGACATTTGTAAATAAACTTATTATCAATACGTCCTCCAAACAGGCATATGTTAAAATACATATTAAAAAAATTTTTGCATGCATTTTACAAAGGTATCGCTATTTTTACAAAAGTGTATTGAAGATTAATTCATGATATTGATAACTAAAAATATTTTTAAAAAAAAAGCAAAAAAGAAAGAAAATAAGTCACCTAAAATTCAAACCATCCATTGCCATATCAATGGTCAGTAAAATCCACGATAAATTAACGTGTCAAAACCTACATGAATATGATCTCTCTCTCTCTCTCTCTCTCTCTCTCTCTCTCTCTCTCTCTCTCTCTCTCTCTCTCTCTTTCAATTCTGCTATTCAGTTTAATGTTCGGTGATTTATTTTGTTTTAAATTTTTTTAAAAATGTTTGTATAAAATATTTTTATATAATTTAATAGAAACTGTCATAATTTACAATACAACATGCATTTTGATGCAAACTTACTAACAATAACAGATACATTTTTACTGTGTGGTATTTCTTAATCTTTTAATTTTTGTGAATTGTATAAAATATATTTTTTTAAAAACAGGATAGAAATGTAATAGTAAACTAAATAAAATACATTTTGAACTGAAAATAAGGAAATTCAGGAAGAAAAAATATTGTTTGGTGTTTTATAAATTAATCTATTTATTAATTATTTTAATTATTTATCCATTCATTTATTTATTTATTTATTTATTTATCTATTTATTTATTTACTTTATTTTGGTACGTTATTTTCAAATAATGTGTTAGGAAATGAGGTGTTTAAACATGCATGTCCCTTCATAAGCTACATCTGAAACAGGACAGATTTGAAAATCAGCACATAATAATTTTACAAATCTAGTCATCAGCTGTCTTTAAGTTTACTATATTTTTATCTTTTGGAAATTTGTGAACAGCAAGACCTGTTTAGATGTATTTCCGTACCTTGCTAAAACACACCAATTAACCAAGACTGTTTTTAATAATCCGCCGATATGTTATCTCGCTATACTCATAATAATGTAGGCTAATGGCTTTCACACCCTATAGTGCCTGACCTCTTCCTTCGATGATGTAGCAGACCTAAAGGCGTTCACGTGAATTTTAAAGGAGTGCAATCGGGATTAGTTACTTTTCAATAAATATCTCGGGAACGAGATGTTGGATCAACTTCAAATTTTCAACAAATGCATCATTAACTAACCATTTTTGAAAAGTTGTAGCGGTTGGGGTGCACTTTAAGAGAGCATGCATTAGTTGTTATATTTAACATTTTTGACATCTTCCCTTGAAAAATTTATCTCATAAAAAGATGTTACACAAAATGTATAATGATGCAATGATTTACAGATGCAAAAAGCTAGCGGAATGAAAGAAGATGACCAGGAAAGTATTGACATGAGATGTGAAATTCTTGCTCTCCTCATTGAACATGGCACTGACACCAATCAGACAAACATCAACAAATTACTACCACTGGACATCAAGTGTCCTGAAAAACTGAAAGAAGTTGTGGAAAATAAGATAAAAGAGAGAAGGTATGATAAAGAAATAGTGGGGAATAAGATCAAAGAAAGAAAGTATAGTAAAGAAGTTGTGGGAAGTAGGATAAGATAAAGAAGTTGTAGGAAATAGGATAAAATAGAGAAGTTGTAGGAAATAGGATAAGATAGAGAAATTGTGGGAAATAAAATAAGATATAGAGAAGTTGTAGGAAATAGGATAAGATAGAGAAGTTATAGGAAATAGGATAAGACAGAGAAGTTGTAGGAAATAGGATAAGACAGAGAAGTTGTGGGAAATAAGATATGATACAGAAGTTGTAGGAAAAAGGATAAGATAGAGAAGTTGTAGGAAATAGGATAAGATAGAGAAGTTATAGGAAATAGGATAAGACAGAGAAGTTGTAGGAAATAGGATAAGATAGAGAAGTTGTAGGAAATAAGAAGGAGATAGAGAAGTTGTAGGAAATAGGATAAGATAGAGAAGTTGTAGGAAATAGGATAAGATAGAGAAGTTGTAGGAAATAGGATAAGATAGGGAAGTTGTAGGAAATAAGAAGGAGATAGAGAAGTTGTAGGAAATAAGAAGGAGATAGAGAAGTTGTAGGAAATAAGAAGGAGATAGAGAAGTTGTAGGAAATAGGATAAGATAGAGAAGTTGTAGGAAATAGGATAAGATAGAGAAGTTGTAGTAAATAGGATAGGACAGAGAAGTTGTAGGAAATAAGATAAGATAGAGAAGTTGTAGGAAATAGGATAAGATAGAGAAGTTGTAGGAAATAAGAATGAGATAGAGAAGTTGTAGGAAATAGGATAAGATAGAGAAGTTGTAGGAAATAAGAATGAGATAGAGAAGTTGTAGGAAATAGGATAAGACAGAGAAGTTGTAGTAAATAGGATAGGACAGAGAAGTTGTAGGAAATAAGATAAGATAGAGAAGTTGTAGGAAATAGGATAAGATAGAGAAGTTGTAGGAAATAAGAATGAGATAGAGAAGTTGTAGGAAATAGGATAAGATAGAGAAGTTGTAGGAAATAAGAATGAGATAGAGAAGTTGTAGGAAATAAGAAGGAGATAGAGAAGTTGTAGGAAATAAGAAGGAGATAGAGAAGTTGTAGGAAATAGGATAAGATAGAGAAGTTGTAGGAAATAGGATAAGATAGAGAAGTTGTAGTAAATAGGATAGGACAGAGAAGTTGTAGGAAATAAGATAAGATAGAGAAGTTGTAGGAAATAGGATAAGATAGAGAAGTTGTAGGAAATAAGAATGAGATAGAGAAGTTGTAGGAAATAGGATAAGATAGAGAAGTTGTAGGAAATAGGATAAGATAGAGAAGTTGTAGGAAATAAGAATGAATAGAGAAGTTGTAGGAAATAAGATAAGATAGAGAAATTGTGGGAAATAAGATAAGATAGAGAAGTTGTAGGAAATAGGATAAGATAGAGAAGTTATAGGATAGGATAGAGAAGTTGTAGGTAAAAGGATAGGATAGAGAAAATGTAGGATAGGATAGAGAAGTTGTAGGAAATAGGATAAAATAGAGAAGTTGTAGGAAATAGGATAAGACAGAGGAGTTGTAGGAAATAAGAATGAGATAGAGAAGTTGTAGGAAATAAGATAAGATAGAGAAGTTGTAGGAAATAAGAATGAGATAGAGAAGTTGTAGGAAATAGGATAAGATAGAGAAGTTGTAGGAAATAGGATAAGATAGAGAAGTTGTAGGAAATAAGAATGAGATAGAGAAGTTGTAGGAAATAAGATAAGATAGAGAAATTGTGGGAAATAAGATAAGATAGAGAAGTTGTAGGAAATAGGATAAGATAGAGAAGTTATAGGATAGGATAGAGAAGTTGTAGGTAAAAGGATAGGATAGACGGAAAAATGTAGGATAGGATAGAGAAGTTGTAGGAAATAGGATAAAATAGAGAAGTTGTAGGAAATAGGATAAGACAGAGGAGTTGTAGGAAATAAGAATGAGATAGAGAAGTTGTAGGAAATAAGATAAGATAGAGAAATTGTGGGAATAATAGATAAGATAGAGAAGTTGTAGGAAATAGGATAAGATAGAGAAGTTATAGGATAGGATAGAGAAGTTGTAGGTAAAAGGATAGGATAGAGAAAATGTAGGATAGGATAGAGAAGTTGTAGGAAATAGGATAAAATAGAGAAGTTGTAGGAAATAGGATAAGACAGAGGAGTTGTAGGAAATAGGATAAGACAGAGAAGTTGTGGGAAATAAGATATGATACAGAAGTTGTAGGAAAAAGGATAAGATAGAGAAGTTGTAGGAAATAGGATAGGATAGAGAAGTAGAGGAAATAGGATAAGATAGAGAAATTGTGGGAAATAGGATAAGATAGAGAAGTTGTAGGAAATAAGATAAGATAGAGAAGTTGTAGGAAATAAGATAAGATAGAGAAGTTGTATGAAATAGGAAAAGATAGGGAAGTTGTAGTAAATAGGATAGGACAGAGAAGTTGTAGGAAATAGGATAAGACAAAGAAGTTGTGGGAAATAAGATATGATACAGAAGTTGTAGGAAATAGGATAGGATAGAGAAAATGTAGGATAGGATAGAGAAGTTGTAGGAAATAGGATAAGAAAGAGAAGTTGTAGGAAATAGGATAAGATAGAGAAGTTGTAGGAAATAGGATAAGATAGAGAAGTTGTAGGAAATAGGATAAGATAGAGAAGTTGTAGGAAATAAGATAAGATAGAGAAGTTGAAGGAAATAAGATAAGATAGAGAAGTTGTAGGAAATAAGATAAGATAGAGAAGTTGTAGGAAATAAGATAAGATAGAGAAGTTGTAGGAAATAGGATAGGATAGAGAAAATGTAGGATAGGATAGAGAAGTTGTAGGAAATAGGATAAGAAAGAGAAGTTGTAGGAAATAGGATAAGATAGAGAAGTTGTAGGAAATAGGATAAGATAGAGAAGTTGTAGGAAATAGGATAAGATAGAGAAGTTGTAGGAAATAGGATAAGACAGAGAAGTTGTAGGAAATAGGATAGGATAGAGAAAATGTAGGATAGGATAGAGAAGTTGTAGGAAATAGGATAAGAAAGAGAAGTTGTAGGAAATAGGATAAGATAGAGAAGTTGTAGGAAATAGGATAAGATAGAGAAGTTGTAGGAAATAGGATAAGATAGAGAAGTTGTAGGAAATAAGATAAGATAGAGAAGTTGAAGGAAATAAGAAGGAGATAGAGAAGTTGTGGGAAATAAGATAAGATAGAGAAGTTGTAGGAAATAGGATTAGATAGAGAAGTTGTAGTAAATAGGATAGGACAGAGAAGATGTAGGAAATAGGATAAGATAGAGAAGTTGTAGGAAATAGGATAAGATAGAGAAGTTGTAGGAAATAGGATAAGATAGAGAAGTTGTAGGAAATTAAGAAATGAGATAGAGAGAAGTCCTAAAATAAGAAGGAGATAGAGCTCAGTTGTAAGAAATAAGAGGAGATAGAGAAGTTGTAGGAAATAGGATAAGATAGAGAAGTTGTAGGAAATAGATAAGATAGAGAAGTTGTATTAAATAGGATAGGACAGAGAAGTTGTAGGAAATAAGATAAAGAAAGAGAAGTTGTAGGAAATAGGAATTGTAAGATAGAGAAGTTGTAGGAAATAAGAATGAGATAGAGAAGTTGTAGGAAATAGGATAAGATAGAGAAGTTGTAGGAAATAAGAATGAGATAGAGAAGTTGTAGGAAATAGGATAAGACAGAGAAGTTGTAGGAAATAGGATAGGATAGAGAAGTGTGTAGGAAATAAGAATGAGATAGAGAAGTTGTAGGTAATAAGATAAGATAGAGAAATTGTGGGAAATAGGATAAGATAGAGAAGTTGTAGGAAATAGGATAAGATAGAGAAGTTATAGGATAGGATAGAGAAGTTGTAGGAAAAAGGATAGGATAGAGAAAATGTAGGATAGGATAGAGAAGTTGTAGGAAATAGGATAAAATAGAGAAGTTGTAGGAAATAGGATAAGACAGAGGAGTTGTAGGAAATAGGATAAGACAGAGAAGTTGTGGGAAATAAGATATGATACAGAAGTTGTAGGAAAAAGGATAAGATAGAGAAGTTGTAGGAAATAGGATAGGATAGAGAAGTAGAGGAAATAGGATAAGATAGAGAAATTGTGGGAAATAGGATAAGATAGAGAAGTTGTAGGAAATAAGATAAGATAGAGAAGTTGTAGGAAATAGGATAAGATAGAGAAGTTGTAGGAAATAAGAATGAGATAGAGAAGTTGTAGGAAATAGGATAAGATAGAGAAGTTGTAGGAAAATAAGAATGAGATAGAGAAGTTGTAGGAAATAGGATAAGACAGAGAAGTTGTAGGAAATAGGATAGGATAGAGAAGTTGTAATAGAAATAAGAATGAGATAGAGAAGTTGTAGGAAATAAGATAAGATAGAGAAATTGTGGGAAATAAGATAAGATAGAGAAGTTGTAGGAAATAGGATAAGATAGAGAAGTTATAGGATAGGATAGAGAAGTTGTAGGAAATACTGGATAGGATAGAGAAAATGTAGGATAGGATAGAGAAGTTGTAGGAAGATAGGATAAAATAGAGAAGTTGTAGGAAATAGGATGCAAGACAGAGGAGTTGTAGGAAATAGGATAAGACAGAGAAGTTGTGGGAAATAAGATATGATACAGAAGTTGTAGGAAAAAGGATAAGATAAAGAAGTTGTAGGAAATAGGATAGGATAGAGAAGTTGTAGGAAATAGGATAAGATAGAGAAATTGTGGGAAATAGGATAAGATAGAGAAGTTGTAGGAAATAAGATAAGATAGAGAAGTTGTAGGAAATAAGATAAGATAGACGTGTTTGTATGAAATAGGAAAAGATAGGGAAGTTGTAGTAAATAGGATAGGACAGAGAAGTTGTAGGAAATAGGATAAGACAAAGAAGTTGTAGGAAATAGGATAGGATAGAGAAAATGTAGGATAGGATAGAGAAGTTGTAGGAAATAGGATAAGAAAGAGAAGTTGTAGGAAATAGGATAAGATAGAGAGAAGTTGTAGGAAATAGGATAAGATAGAGAAGTTGTAGGAAATAGGATAAGAATAGAGAAGTTGTAGGAAATAAGATAAGATCCGAAGTTGTCCCATCCCGGAAATAAGAAGGAGATAGAGAAGTTGTAGGAAATAAGATAAGACAGAGAAGTTCTAGGAAATAGGATTAGATAGAGAAGTTGTAGTAAATAGGATAGGACAGAGAAGTTGTAGGAAATAGGATAAGATAGAGAAGTTGTAGGAAATAGGATAAGTCAGAGAAGTTGTAGGAAATAGGATAAGATAGAGAAGTTGTAGGAAAAAGGATAAGATAGAGAAGTTGTAGGAAATAGGATAGGATAGAGAAAATGTACGATAGGATAGAGAAGTTGTCAAATAGGATAAAATAGAGATGTTGTAGGAAATAGGATAAGATAGAGAAGCTGTGGGAAATAGGATAAGATAGAGAAGTTGTAGGAAATAGGATAGGATAGAGAAGTTGTAGGAAATGGGATATGGGGTAAAAGAAAGATGATAGAGGAGACTGATTAGACACCAAATAACCAAGTTTTGTTTGTTATAATAGGTCTTTTCCTAGTTGTTCCATTCCCTTCTGTTTTGTTGGAATATTTTGTACTCAGATCATGTGACGTCAACAAATTGTGCCCTAGGTAACTTCTGGTTTCGTAATGTTTACATTGATGACATTCATTGAATGAGAGAAAAAAAAGTTAGCCGAGATAAATATTTTTTCTTGTTTGTTTGTTTATTGTTGTTTACCGTCCTACTCAAGAATCTTTCACTCATATGGAGACGTCATCAAATGCCAATGAAGGGCTTCAAATTTTGACCTATGCTTGGCACTTACAGCCATTGAGCAGTAAGGGTTCTTTAAAGTGCCGACACCTACTGTGACACGGGACCTCTGTTTTTACTGTCTCATCAGGAAGACAGGAAACCAACCTGACGCCGGCTGTTCTTGAACTCACAACCTCACTAGAGTTGAGTGCGCTACCAACTGAGCCACATTGGCTCATTCTTTCTTGTAGAGATGACAAGTGTCTGCTTTTCAAATCTGACTCCTTTTACCATATGTAATCCATATTTCTGGTCATCTGTTATTAGATATTATCTTTCCGACATTGCATAATTTATGTTGCTAGGTACATGAAAACAAACATTATGACATGTAATTTCTAGTTTTCAGCGCCAATATTTTGGTCTCTGGTTTACATCGTGAGCAGACAACAAAAGTACAGCAAATAAAAAAATGAAGTAGGGTTTCTGTAATTTAATTACCGATTAAAAGCGTGGACATGATGTTCCGATTATTTACTTTTTGATGACAGATATGTTTGTCTTATACACTTGGGGAAATTGGTGAAAAATGTACTGTATTGGAAATTAGCACTTTTATTCGATATTTATCACCTTTGAAAATAAAACTGAATTGAATAACAGAAAAATGTAATTTCAAGAAAAAAAAATACTAAATCTATAATTCATGGTATTGAATATTCATTAAACTTGACGATTACATATAGTTTACTGTTGTAACCATGGTGATAAAATTAGAAAGGCTCAGAAGTCAATTTTAGAATGTAAAGAATTATTATTGCCGATACCATTATAACTCAGTATCTATACTTCATATATTAAATGATTACGGTAAGAAGGAATTGTTTTTAGTGAAGGCATATGATTGTCAAATAATTTTCAGCTTTCAAAAAAAATAATCATCAATGCTTTTCAGATCCATTTACAAGAATTAATTCTAGCTTATTTACAGAACATTTATTCAGACTAGTTCCTGTCAATATTTTTCATTTTCACAATTTTTCAGCTCTCCGTCTGTCCGACTCAAAGTTAAAGTTGTGGATTGTATGTCATGCGAGGATGCGGTCGGAGATTTTGAGTTAAAGCCTTGTGGCTGTAAGATATGTGGTGACTGCGGAGGAAAGAGGTGCAAATGTTGTCCTAATTGTGGGGAAACTGTAAATGACAGAGTCAGCCTTCCTGCAAAGAATGTCAAGTGCCAATCATGTCAAGAAGAGCCACCTGATTTCATTTTACAGCCATGTCGCTGCTCTATATGTGCAGAATGTGGTGGCAGAAGATGTAAAAACTGTCCAAACTGCCAGAGCAAGGTAACAAAGAGGGACATGGTACAACAGAAATAGACATTATATGGGATGCCTGTATTACTTAGCCTAACATTTTTGTACATGCAGGCCCAAGCATTTAGAAAAATACATTCCCTATGAAATTGGGCTGGTCTAAAAGAAAACAAAAAAACCTTGTATTTTATTGTAACTGAAATGCAGAAATTGAATTTTAAATGGAATTAGCAACATAGAAGATAATCCTATTTTAACCCATTTACCCCTAAAGACACATTTGGACTGGACTTGGTCATTAATTTACAGAAGAGTCCATTTTCCAGGGGTAGATGAGTTAAGTAGATTTCATGTGTGTTACTGTTTATGCTTTGCAATTGCATATTGATAGCTATTGTATTTTTTATTTCTGTAGACTTGTACTGAAAGTTAGGCAAATTGGTGAAAAGTAAAGTTCAGTGGTGCCAGACCATGGTCTTTCATGACAGTTGTCTCTCAATACACATTGTACTTTCTTGCTATGCATTGGGGGAAAACTGTTTAATACCTAGAATTTTGAGAATTGCTCCTATTATGCCCTATCTTTGGACCATTACAAACCTTTGAAAAGAACTATTTTTAATGAAAAAATATCACTTGCATGTCTGTACAAGATACACAAGTTTTGATTGTATATTTTTCACATGCAAGGAAAATTGTTTTCAATGAGGGCAGAAAAATCACATACAAATATCACTAGTAGACATGTCTTTGTTTTTACATTTTTTATGTAAGATTGCTTTTGTTTCATAATGCTATATTTTTCTGTTTTGTTTGTTTTTTTTGTTTTTGTTTTTTTTGTTTTTTAATTTG
Source organism: Atrina japonica (assembly GCA_030159075.1). Lineage (NCBI taxonomy): Eukaryota > Metazoa > Mollusca > Bivalvia > Pterioida > Pinnidae > Atrina > Atrina japonica. Next base: position 20,302 of record BROG01000028.1, on the reverse strand, counting down.
TTTTGCTTTTGTTGATCTTTTAAGTCCTTATGTTAGCTATTGCTATGGTCCAATGCTTAATTCTTCCACAGGACAGATTTCGGTCAAATTTGGCAGGAAACTTTGTAATAGGAAGGGGCTTCAAGTTTGTGAACAAAAGAAGGCTAGTACCCATAGGGACTCCAAAAGGGGCCAAAAAGGGTAGATTTTTTTTTTTAAATCTTCACCCATGAACCAATGATCAGTTCTTTCAAGTTGGGTATACTTTATTAAGTCAGCGTGTAAAAAGTTTGTGAGTGAAAATGAATGCTATTCATAAACAAGCATTTAGCTATTGCTCCAAACGACATAAAGTAGGGTACAGTGTTTTACAAACATTATTTAATTAGGATATAATTATTATACAGTTATATCATACAAATGACATATCAACTCAAAAAACTGGTTGAGTTTTCATGTACAAAGATATGTTATAAAGTTGTTAGGAATTATCTAAGGATTGCTTAATTGGCCAGATGAGCGCCTTAAGGCCCCATTCGCCTCTTGTTCACTCACATGGATATATCACCAGCTATTAGGGAAGTGACACAAATTTTGACCTGCATTATGGCCTTGTGTTAACGCAGAGAATTGTGTAAATTTAGTACCTAATTGTAATGGGGCCTCAGTTTTAATTCTTATCCAAAAGACCCTTAATTGTTTCTTGAGAGGTTTTTTTTTCATTAATGCAGATCTGATAAATAAATCGTGGTATCAGATTATAATTATAAATGAACCAGAGTTGTTCTTGGACTGCGTGTATATATGTTTGACAGATGATGTATACCACTCTAAACAAATTTCTTAGCTATATAGATAATAGCTTGTGGATATTTTTGGTATATTTGTGATATTTTAATGATACCTCAGTTATTTTGTCTGGGTTATACATGTAATATCTCGAGTATATCTATCTTATATGTAATAACGAGAGATATCTGTTATACATGCAATATATCCTGATGATAATTTGGTTATATGTGTAATATCTTGAGGAAGTACCAGTTATACCTACATGTATATCTTGAGTAAGTCTAAATTATATGTAATATTGAGAGGATATCTGTTATACATGTTATGTATTTTGATGATAACTCAGTTATACATATAATATCTTGAGGAAGCCCCAGTTAATCCAAGTTATATGTAATATTGAGAGAATATCTGTTATACATGTAATAATATATCTTGATTATAACTTGGTTATACATGTAATATCTTGAGGAAGTCCCAGTTATATATGTAATATCTTGAGTATGTCCCAGTTATATGTGTAATATCTTGAGTATGTCCCAGTTATATGTGTTATATCTTGATATTTCTATTATATGTGTAATATCTTGAGTATGTCACAGTTATATGTGTAATATCTTGAGGAAGTCCCAGTTATATGTGTAATATCTTGAGTATGTCCCGGTTATATGTGTAATATCTTGAGTATGTCCCAGTGATATGTGTAATATCTTGAGGAAGTCCCAGTTATATGTGTAATATCTTGAGTATGTCACGGTTATATGTGTAATATCTTGAGTATGTCCGAATTATATGTGTAATATTTAGATATCTGTTATACTCTGATATCTCAATTTTACCTTATACCTTGATATCTGTTATGCCTCTTGATTTCTGTTTTATCTGTAATATTTTGACATCTATTAAACTTTTGAAATATTGATATCCCAGATATGCATGTAATATATCGATATCCGTTATACCTTTGCATGCTGAGTTATCTCAATTTTACCTGATATCTGGTATACCTCTTGATATCTCAGTTTTTACCTGTAATATCTTGATATCTCAATTACACTTGTAATATCTTTATTGTATTATTCTGAGACATACCATGAATTATGGCAACTCTTTGATGCAGCAAGTTAAATTCAAGAGACAACTTCTTCAGTGGCAAGGTTTTTCTTTCTTTAATCAGTGTGCATTTCTTTGACTGCATGGAATTATTTTAGAATGTTATAAATTGGAGCATTACAACAAATTACAATCATGCATGAAATGTATTTGTTGATTTTAGTTTTGATTGTTGGAAAATGAAATTTTCCCAATACTTACTAATTTTTAAACAGTTTGATCATTGAAAAAATAAAATTATCTTGAAAATCAAGTATTTTGTTGTTTCTACATTTTATATATTTACTTTCTTATCAGCAAAAATTATCAGAACATAACATAGATCACAGTTGCAGTATATTAGATACTGAAATTATGACTGATTCTAAACTGTACACTGAATGCAATTTTTTTTTTATTTCATATCTATTTCAATTGATATAATCTAGGCCATGAGGTCAAGGGTCACAGTACCACCTGATATTAAGGATTGCACATGTGAAATAAAATTTTACTCCTTGTATTTCAAAAGAAATAAATAATGTTAAAGTTTTTATCCACCACCAGGTGTATAGAATTAGCTCTCTAGACATTTTTGTCTTGGCTAGCTACGGTAATAAAAAAGTAACTACTCTGGAAACAAAATCTGCTGGCCAGGGGATAAGAAAATAAAAAGTATGATGTTGTAGTCATTCATACTCCTTACTGAAATGTGTTTTTTTTTTCATGTAGCCTACTAATTCAGGTTAACACTTTAATCAGGCAGGCTTGTGCAGACATTAACCAGTCAGATTCTTGTTCTAGACTGTTGAAATAACATAAATTGGGACATTTTGACCATTGTTTGATTTTGGCCAATTTGGCCACCCTATTAAAATGGCCAAACTTAAACCGTCTAAAATATGTACACAATTAATGTTTCTACCTGTTCTTTTTAAAATATTTTTTATGTTTTATAGATTAACAAACAAGTTGTTTTTTTTTTTTAAAGATAACACTGTGTGGACGTTAATTTTTATCTTGTGTCGCATACATTTATACTGTTCTACTGGCAATTTTTTACATTTTGATATTTCAAACACCTGGAATATTTCAATCTATAAACGATATAAACATAAATGGCTAAAATTTAACTGACCAAAAAATAACCTTCATTTTATGACCAATTTTAGTGACAGCAAAATATCCCAATTTACAGTACCGTTCAGCTTATAACTTCAACATAGATATTGATGGAACAGAGAACTGGCTGTTGATGCTTAAAGAAAAAAGATGGCCTGCTTGATAACTCACTTTTCCAGATTGAATTTTGAAGGGTAAGCCATCAATCTGGTGGTAGAAAAGTGGTCAGGAACTTGGCAAGAGAGTGACCAAGCTAGGTCAATCAGAAAAACTTAATAAAAGAAGTATTCTTACAAGGTGACAAATACTAGAGGTCTTTAAGGACTACTGAATATGTATGGAGATGAAATTTAAAAGTCTACATATCAAAGAATACATTTTATACTGCAGTGTCCAAAAATTCTTGACCAGTTGTATTTCACATCTGAATTGAATTCAAAGTGGTGGTAGTTACCGGTATACCAAAACCATGACATAAAATAAGAATCACAGCTTCCAGTATAATCATCATGAGAGATGCACTGAACTGGTTACCTATCATGTAAAGTTGTATTGTAAACTGCTACCCTGTCCCAGAGACTGACTAAGCAAAAAAAAAAAGTAAGAAAATGTTTGGTATCACAAAAGTATTATAATTAAACAGGTAACATAAATGGATACTTTTGTACAAATGCTAAGCCTTAGCCTTTATTTCAGATGAGTACTACTTTAGTTGATATATCTGGTCTTCACTAAAAGTAATAGTTGGAGGTGGAGGCAGACTTGAATCTGACTCTGCTCACGACTACTGCTTTTAGTGAGGACCATATATCTTCAACAAAAAATCTTTTCTATTTGTACAGCTGGTAGAAAGGATAAACATAAATTGGTTAATAGAAATAAAAACAGATTTTAACAAAAACTTTATTCATCATGTAATAAAATATGTTAATCATACCAGTACATACTGTATAAAGTAGCTCTGCTACCAACATTATACAAAAAGATAAAATGCATCACAAAATAATACTTCTTGAAAATCAGGAAATGTACATAGTAAATCCTTTTGATTCCAAGATCCACTCAGAAAATAGAGCATTTTGAGCTTCTTAGATAACATAGAGATGCATTATTACTATGTCTGGTTTAAGACATCTTACAATTATCATGTCATTTGTGATAGTACGTCATCTTAAAACCATGGTCCAGAATCGCTATGCTTTTTCCTACCCGTGGTCTCATGTGACCGATATCTCTCGTAGCTAATGAATATTTATAAGGAGTAGTTGTTGTCCACTTTATCCAATCACAGTACTTGTGATTGGCAACAGAACTTATCACATACATGTAGTTTGTTGATTCAATACAATTCTGAAGTTGTTTAAAAGCCTCGATCCGATTGGCTCCATGAATTATAAAAATATATACAAGAGATTACGGTCGTATGAGACCATGGGTAGGAAAGAGCATAGCGATTCCGGACCATGTTTTATGATGATGGTGATAATATAACTTAACTGCATACATCACGTTTCTAAAAAAAAAATTAGTAGTAATTATCAAAACACAAACACACACAATATTCATATTAATATTTGCAACCAAATATAAACATTTGATTATGACTGTCAAACACTTCTTACAGTTAACAGACTCTCTCTCTCTTTCTCACTCTACATCTCTCACTTTTCCCCCTCTCTTTCTGTGTGTCTCTCTCTCTCAGACACAGACACACACACACACACGGTCAATCAATCTCCAAATATATAAAGGACAGAAAAACAACAAAGAAAACAAATAAATGAAGCAATTATCAAACATCTGTGGAATGTTTGGTAAAACAAACATATCACATATACGTAACACAGTGAAGCCTGCATGAGACAATACTGCTGTTAATGATCACCCGGCTTAAATACCATGATAAATCCACTTAGGTAAAAACTCTTTTATTCAAATCTCTTTTCAGACACCATTTCATGACAGAGAAGTTGGCTTCTAAAAACAGGTTCTCATGTACTACATCAGTATTATTAACTGATGTAAAAATTTTCACTGATTCTTACTGATGTAAACAATGTATGGTTTCTCTAGTGAACAGCTAATGAAAAAAATGTAAAGAGACATACTGTTACACTTGGAAAAAAATACAACAAAATATCTTATATATCAAAATATAGGAAAGACCTAAATCTGGCATTTAAATTGTGAGCAAATTTTCTATAGCCCTGCTTGTCTTTAAAGACTATAAATTAACAAAAATCCTTCTAAATAAAAGATCTGTTGGGTGCTTAAATTGTATTGGTGCAGAGAGTATCGGCCCAGATAGCTCAGTTGGTAAGGGTATCCTGCTACATGTGCTAGTGATCAGAAGGTCCTGGGTTTGTTTCCCAGTCTGTCTACATCTGACATCCAACTAAATAACTCGCTGTGGTGTGTGTGAAGTCTCATGAACTTCAAGGTTCAGAAATCTTGTTCAGGACAAAGAATGTAGTGGTTCAGAGGGTATCTGCCTAGATAGTTCATTTGGCAAGAGTGTCCTGCTAGTGTTCGAAAGTTCCTGGGTTCAATTCCTGGTCTGGCCACTCATTTTCCCCCATCTTTTTACGATATGTTACTAAAGTGACACAACGGTAACAAGGTTTGTCTTAACGGGTACCATTACAGGAAATCCCCAAACAATGGAGCAGAAATTTAGCTAAGTCCTATTGAGTTTCATTAGGATCTTGCAGACTGTTATTGAGAAATATTTCAATCTGAAGGGTTGGAAAAATTAAAAAAAAGCACTTGCCAATCATTCTTTCTACAAATTTTCATAAGGAACTGGCACTTCACTTTTGAGAATCTGGTCAGAGGAATTTAAACCAATCAAAGGTTTTGATGGCCAAACTGGTTAGCAAATTGGAAAATGTACCCAAAAAGAAAAAATACACTTGTCCATTATTACTTTCATTAGGATCTGCCAGTATGTTATTGAGATTAATGATTAACTGAGGTGAGAGACTCCATGGCATTAAGGACTATGCTTTAAACACTCAGTCCCATTACCATAGCGATATGATGGTTTAAAATATCAATCAAAGACCCCTCAATTATCTGTTACTTGAGCTGTTCAAAGGCTCCACCCCTAATCTTTTTTTCATGAATTTAATTTATATTTTCTTTCAATGCTACAATATAACAATGAAGTGCAGAAAAAAAAGTTAAAATATAAAAATAAGAAAAGATAGAATCTTAAGTTAACATACTGTTTCCAGAATCCAAATGCTTGATTTTAAAAATCAACATAAAAAGTTTCTTCATATTCTGAGCATACACAATTCAGTAGTGATATTAATAGCACCCCCTATTGGTAGGATTTGTTAACCACAGCCAGCCATTAAGTTAACCAAAAGATTAGGTGACATTTAAAAACAAAAGATAAAGTCACGAATACAGAACTGACAATAAAATTAGTCGTATCAATTATGTTACTCTTTAATCATAATTTTACCTCCATCTTAATGACAAGAATGAAATTATTTGAAATACTTGAATCTATCGGACATGTTAAGGGTTAGTAAACTAGTCTAAACTTGATCACTTGATTGGAGAATTAATGGCTAAGTGTACTGATGTACTTACTATCAAAGGTTATTCTTTACGTACTCTCTCAGTTCTTCTAAATAAGCTCCACTTTCTAACAATAAAGCTTTAGTGTAAACTCGTAGTATATAGAACAGAGTCACAAAATCGGTTGTACTAAAGAATGTATCTGCTAATGCAAATGATAGTGTTGATGGAATGAAACCTCTTGCATACTCGACCATCCATGTTCCCGCCTCAAACTGGACAGCTGTAACCTCACCCCAGTCATGATCAACCGTGTCACCTGTGTAAGTAAAGGAACATGAAATGTTATACAATCAGTAAACACAATGTAACTGCACTTGTAACATCATACTAAGACCTGTATTTATACATATGTAAATACAATATACTTGTAACATAACTGACAATGTAACATCAATACACTTGTGACATCACTGCACTTGTGATATCACTATACTTATAACATCACTATACTAAGACCTGTACTTATAAATTATCCAATGCACTTGTGGAATTACTGCACCTGTCACATTAATAAACTTATGACTGCATTTGTGACATTAATATATTGTGACATCACTGTACATGTGATATCACTATACTGTGACATTACTGTATTCATGACATCACTGTACTTGTAACATCACTGTACTTGTGATATCACTATACTTGCGATATCACTGTACTTTTGACATAACTGTTCCTGTGACATCACTGTTCTTTTGACATTACTTTACTTGTGATATCACTGTACTTTTGACATTACTATTCCGGTGATATCATTGTACTTGTGACATCACTATAGTTTTGATATCACTTTACCTGCGATATCACTGAACTTTTGACATTACTGTTCCTGTAATATCACTGTTCTTTTGATATCGCTTTACTTGTGATATCACTGTACTTTTGACATCACTATACTTTTTATATCACTATGCCTGCAATGTCACTGAACTTTTTACATTACTGTTCCTGTGATATCACTGTACCTGTGACATTACTGTTCTTGTGACATCACTATACTTTTGATATCACTTTACTTGCAATATCACTGTACTCTTGACATTACTATACCCATGACATCTCTGTACTTGTAAAATCACTATACTTGTGATATCACTGTACTTGTACCATCACATTTCTTGTGATATCACTGTATTTGTAACATCACTGTACTTGTGAGATCACTGTACTTGTAACATCACTGTACTTGTGATATCACTGTACTTGTAACATCACATTTCTTGTGATATCACTATACTTGTAACATCACTGTACTTGTGATATCACTGTACTTGTAACATCACTGTAATTGTGATATCACTGTACTTGTAACATCACGGTACTTGTGATATCACTGTACTTGTAACATCACTGTAATTGTGATATCACTGTACTTGTAACATCACTGTAATTGTGATATCACTGTACTTGTAACATCACGGTACTTGTGATATCATTATACTTGTAACATCACTTTACTTGTGATATCACTGTACTTGTACCATCACTGTACTTGTGATATCACTATACTTGTAACATCACATTTCTTGTGATATCACTGTACTTGTAACATCACTATACTTGTAACATCACTGTACTTGTGATATCACTGTATTTGTAACATCACTGTACTTGTGAGATCACTGTACTTGTACCATCACTATACTTGAAACATCACTGTACTTGTGATATCAATGTACTTGTAACATCACTGTACATGTGATATCACTATACTTGTAACATCACTGTACTTGTGATATCACTATACTTGTAACATCACTGTACTTGTGATATCACTGTACTTGTACCATCACTGTACATGTGATATCACTGTACTTGTACCATCACTGTACTTGTGATATCACCATACTTGTAACATCACTGTACTTGTGATTTCACTGTACTTGTACCATCACTGTACTTGTGATATCACTATACTTGTAACATCACATTTCTTGTGATATTACTGTATTTGTAACATCACTGTACTTGTGATATCACTGTACTTGTACCATCACTGTACTTGTAACATCACTGTACTTGTGATATCACTGTACTTGTAACATCACTGTACTTGTGATATCACTGTACTTGTAACATCACATTTCTTGTGATATCACTATATTTGTAACATCACTGTACTTGTGATATCACTGTACTTGTAACATCACTGTAATTGTGATATCAATGTACTTGTAACATCACTGTACATGTGATATCACTATACTTGTAACATCACTATACTAAGACCTGTACTTATAAATTATCCAATGCACTTGTGGAATTACTGCACCTGTCACATTAATAAACTTATGACTGCATTTGTGACATTAATATATTGTGACATCACTGTACATGTGATATCACTATACTGTGACATTACTGTATTCATGACATCACTGTACTTGTAACATCACTGTACTTGTGATATCACTATACTTGCGATATCAGTTATCACTGTACTTTTGACATAACTGTTCCTGTGACATCACTGTTCTTTTGACATTACTTTACTTGTGATATCACTGTACTTTTGACATTACTATTCCGGTGATATCATTGTACTTGTGACATCACTATAGTTTTGATATCACTTTACCTGCGATATCACTAACTTTTGACATTACTGTTCCTGTAATATCACTGTTCTCTTTTGATATCGCTTTACTTGTGATATCACTGTACTTTTGACCCATCACTATACTTTTTATATCACTATGCCTGCAATGTCACTGAACTTTTTACATTACTGTTCCTGTGTGATATCACTGTACCTGTGACATTACTGTTCTTATGACATCACTATACTTTTGATATCACTTTACTTGCAATATTATCACTGTACTCTTGACATTACTATACCCATGACATCTCTGTACTTGTAAAATCACTATACTTGTGATATCACTGTACTTGTACCATCACATTTCTTGTGATATCACTGTATTTGTAACATCACTGTACTTGTGAGATCACTGTACTTGTAACATCACTGTACATGTGATATCACTGTACTTGTAACATCACTGTACATGTGATATCACTATACTTGTACCATCACTGTACTTGTGATATCACCATACTTGTAACATCACTGTACTTGTGATATCACTGTACTTGTACCATCATTGTACTTGTGATATCACTATACTTGTAACATCACTGTACTTGTGATATCACTATACTTGTAACATCACTGTACTTGTGATATCACTGTACTTGTGATATCACTGTATTTATAACATCACTCTACTTGTGATATCACTATACTTGTAACATCACTGTACTTGTAATATCACTGTATTTATAACATCACTCTACTTGTGATATCACTATACTTGTAACATCACTACTTGTGATATCACTATACTTGTAACATCACTGTACTTGTGATATCACTGTACTTGTGATATCACTGTATTTATAACATCACTCTACTTGTGATATCACTATACTTGTAACATCACTGTACTTGTGATATCACTGTATTTATAACATCACTGTACTTGTGATATCACTGTACTTGTGATATCACTGTACTTGTGATATCACTGTACTTGTGATATCACTGTATTTATAACATCACTCTACTTGTGATATCACTATACTTGTAACATCACTGTACTTGTGATATCACTGTACTTGTAGGGCCAGTGATTTTTCATTTCAAATCTGCTTCAATTCTGTTTTCAGTTTGGTGAATTCTATTTTTTTCTGTTTTCATTGAAAAGAACTAAAAACATACTTTAGTACTTAAGATAAAAAATGATTAACAATCAAACTCATGATCATACTTTCAATAGTCTGCCACACAAATTTAATGATAGATTTAAATAGGAAAGTAAATAAAACAAATACATGTATATGCAACACAGTATGTTTTTATAATTTTAACACATTTGATAAGTAATTTGTAAGTACTGTAAGCCTATACTCATATACATGTAGCCAGGTAACAAGTTTTGCTGCAAATTGTAATTTCTAATTATTAATTTTTGCTTGAATTTATCACCTGACTTAGAACAAGTCTGTGATGTTTTATTTGGTGTGTTTTACTTAAATGCACTTATAAAGTAGATCTACATTATACATGTACATTTTGTACTTAAGTTTTATTGACTTTTAATTTATTGTATCAACACTAAGCGTAATCTATACTATGCTGACAGAATTTGCAAAATTAAACATCATCTTATAAAGATTCCATGGAAACTGATTAACTTGTGCTGATGTATCTATTTTTTAAATGGGAGGAAGTCTCCTCTTTTTACATACATGTACGTGTCTCCAGCCATCATAGCTCACTGTCAAAAATGTCAAGGTGTGAACACGTGTTTGTGTTGGACACAAAAACCAGCTGTCAATCAAGCAGTATGTCATGGAAAGTTAGGATGGATTGTATATTGCGAAATTTTACTATAAATTATAAAAATTGGTATACATATTCAGAAATTGACCTATACATTATGCAAACCTAATTCAATATATCAATTCAAAGCTATTTTTGTTTTAGAAGAATCCAGATGTCAGTCAGTGCTGATTTTACAACAAAGGAAATGATTGCCCTTATCTTTCGATGTGTAAATATAGGCTAATAGATCTACGGGATAAAATAGTGATTAATGTAAAATTATGTAATGAAATATTGTAAATAAACAAAGAATTGAAGTTTATAACACACGGAATTAGCACACTGACACTAGTTCACAATTTAATATATTCTACCTCATGTTGGAATTTTAAAAGATTTTTCAAAATCGCAATTTCCGTTTCAGATCGCCGATTCCATGATTGCAGAAAATCACTGGCCCTATACTTGTGACATCTCTGTACTTGTCACATCACTGCACTTGTTTGTTTGTTTATTGTCGTCCAACTCAAGAATATTTCACTCATATGGAGACATCACCAAATGCCGATGAAGGGCTTCAAATTTATGCCTATGCTAAGCATTTACGGCTATTGAGCAGTGAGGGTTCTTTAACGTACCGACATCTACTGCGACATGATTTTTACTGTCTCATCTAAAGGACAGGAAACCAACCTGCCACCAACTGGACTAGAACTCATGACCTCACAGACAAGAGTCGATTGCTACTGACTGAGCCAGGGCGGCTCCACTGCACTTGTAAATAATACCTGATATCAACTGGTTAACATCACAGTGTAACTAACAAGAGTTTCAGTAAGTAACATCACTACATCTATAATTAGGAGATTGTGATTAATATACGAATCTTCAAGAAGCAAAATATAATTTCCTTTTTTTTTAAACACAATACCTTAATATTACACTTTCATGTTTATATGGAATTGTTTTTCTGAATATAAACAAAAAAAGAAGAAGCTGCTGTTTATAAAAATATCTGATAGCATCAGACCTACAGATTACTTACCTGAAAAAAACATATTGGAATGTAATTCCCCTTCCTTCCACTGTTTAAATGATCCTGACAGAAGTGTATCAGATATGTTAGCCCAGTATCTCCCTACAAAGAGATAGATATCACAATAAAATACAATGAGATATAACAAATGACAAAGATATCACAACAAAATACAATGAGATATAAGAAATGACAAAGATATCACAATAAAATACAATGAGATATAACAAATGACAAAGATATCACAACAAAATACAATGAGATATAACAATCAAATACAATGACAAAGATATCACAATAAAATACAGTAAGATATAAAAAATGACAAAGATATCACAATAAAATACAGTAAGATATAAAAAATGACAAAGATATCACAATAAAATACAATGAGACATAAAAAATGACATAAATATCACAATAAAATACAGTAAGATATAACAATCAAATACAATGAACATGTATCACAATCAATTGTAATGAGATGGATATCACCTTAAATACAATGTAAGCAAGACCTACAATGATAAATAAAATCACACACTTAGTTAATGTGGGCTTTATGTGAACAAATAAAGTCACACAACTAAATTGTGTGGGCTTTATGTGGATAACTAAAATCACACACCTAATTTTTGTGGGCTTTATGTGAACAAGTAAAGTCACACATATAATTTGTGTGAGCTATATGTGAACAAATAAAGTCAAACACATAAATTTGTGTGGGCTTTATGTGAACAAACAAAGTCACAAACTTAATGTGTTGGCTTTATTTGGACACATAATGTTACACACATAATTTGTGTAGACTTCATGTGAACAAATTAAGTCACACACCAAATGTGTGGGCTTTATGTGGACACATATTACACACCTAATTTGTGTGGACTTTATGTGGGCAAGTAAAATCACACCTAATGTGTGGGCTTTATGTGGACACATAATATTACACACCAATATGTGTGGACTTTATGTGGGCAAGTAAAATCACACAGCTAATTTGTGTGGACTTTATGTGGGCAAGTATAATCACACAGCTAATTTGTGTGGACTTTATGTGGGCAAGTAAATTCACACAGCTAATTTGTGTGGACTTTATGTAGGGAAGTAAAATCACACAGCTAATTTGTGTGGACTTTATGTGGGCAAGTAAAATCACACAGCTAATTTGTGTGGACTATATGTGGGCAAGTAAAATCACACAGCTAATTTGTGGGAGTCTTATTTGGACATGAATCATCATTGTTCACCATCATACACTATTCTCAGGTGCAGATCCAGGAATTTTCAAAGAGAGGTGTAAATTTTTTCTTTTATTTGGGAGAAGGGGGTGTGTGTGACAAGAGACTTGATTCGTGAAGATGTTGCATTTATTTTGTGTAAAGTATTGGATATCATCAATGAGAAAACACAAATGAGAATTTCTTTACCAATATGTAGGGGAAACACTTTAACAGAGAAACTGAAAAAAATAGAGTGTAGTCAAAAGCAATAAAATCGAAAATATACAGATAATGCCAGGGTGGATCCATGATTAAAAATTAGAAGGAAGGAACAATATATCATTGTATATTCCAAGCAGAATGAGGTGCGAGCATTTTGGTAATTTATTTTTATTGATTTTCCTACTTTTCATTTGAAAAATTGTAGGTTTTAAACATTTTTTGTTAACTTCTGGACCTTTGAGTTAATTTTTACTGTACATACATCTATACTTTGGCCTCCAAATGGGGCATACACCCTTTATTCTCCCCATCCCACCCCCCTCTTGAATCTGCCACTGATTCTGTTAATTGCATATTCCTGTTCTTAGCATAATTATCTGGGGGAATTAATGAAAAGATAATATCAGTAGTAATAAATATGAATGCTAAAACTATCTTATTTACAAATACATGTACATGTAAGTACATCAACAGTAGTTTTCAATGATAACACCACATAAAGAACTTCCCATCTCAAATTTCAGATAAAGAAAGAGAGAGTAATATCCTACAGACCTGAATGTCCTGAAGTGTCCACTGCTGTTCCAAAGAATAGAATATACTCTGTTAAAGAAGCATGAAGTAAGTTAATGCTTCCCATCCATCCACCAGCATTCATAAACACCCATTGCAAATCTTGATCTTCTAAAATATGGCCTGGAAAGGTCTTCCTTAAATCTTGTAGAATCCTCTTGTATGCTTCTTTTGGGTCTTTCCCTTTACATGTCAAAAGAGTAAGAAAAAGTAAAACAATGTGTATATATGACTTCTTTCCATATTTCCAATATATATATATATATATATATCAATATCAATCACGCTTGATCACAAACTCCAAACTTTGTACAGGTATAACAAGCCATGACCAATTCATACACAATTTAATGAACTCGTGCAATTGGCCATTTGCAAAAGGCCACCATGGCTTAGGCTCTTTTTTGGCAGACTTCTCCATTATGACATCACTGTTAAATGGCCCATCAAAAAGTTGTGTGATTACAAAGTCAGAATAATCAAATGACTTCAAATAATGTACATGAAAAACCATTTGGCAATATGCATGTAGGGCAGTTCCTAATTCAGAAGTCTTAAGTTAGATGAACATGACCATATTAAAAAAATTAGGACACACCATAAAATGGCTGCGTCAGAATCCCAAAAGGGATTACCTAGTACGCTAACAGATACTGGCACATGTGAAAATATATTCAAAATTTTCAAATAAGATACCGTGTTTGACCCAGTAACTGCCCATGTCCCTATAAATCTTTCTCCCCTTTTTTACATACAATTGAGAATCTTTTCTAGCTGGTTTACAAGGAGATGTGACCAGCTGTTAGAGCGATCAGGTCATTTACAATTTGTACATCACTGTTAGCCTTTGTTCTCTGCGACTTTTTTCTACCTGTTTTCATTTTAAGCTTTTTAAGAGTTCTAGTGATCTGTTGCCCTAAGTCCTTTTGAATATATTGTTACTGCGAGTCAGATTTGAGTTGTCAATGTATTTTTTGTATTTTTTGTATGGGTCCCAAACTGTATTCAAGTACCGATCAAGTTAGTGATGCATATGCTGGTTCCTTGAGGTTCTTATGATGTAACATTTAAGGTTGCGGCTCTTTTTTGTGAGAGCGAATAGACTACCAATGGTATGTTTTTTCTTGCATGTGTAAAACAAGGAGCTGTACTCGCTTTCAAGGAATTGCCTTAGTTTATATCAGAATATGATTGTTTAAATTAGTATATAACCAATTTAATAAAAAATTAGAAGTATATTTGGGCCTATACAAAACATAAATTTAAATTACACATCAAAATAAGTTTCTTCTCTATTTTTTTTTTTACTTTTTCCCATTTTCGGAAGAGATAATTTAGCATGAAGGAGCTTGCACAATGACTATCGAGAACTCTTTCCTATTATGTCGATCAATACTGATCAGTATCTGTATCAAGTTCCTTGGTAGGGTGTTCAGGTGAAAATTAGGACTCCATAACACATTTATATTTTTTACTGTATCTGATAGCAGATGCTTTGCAGATTAAGAAACTTTTTGAATTTTGCAAATCGAGTCAGTAGTTATTTTATGAAACTGTAATCAATTCTCTGTTTAACAGTAAAAATCCTATTGAAATGCGATAAGAAATAGCTTCCCAATTATTTTTTTTTAAAAATACATATGGTTTTATAACATCAATACAAAATTGATCTAGATCTAAATTTAATCTAACATAGATCTAGTAAAAATTGTAATGTCTACAAACTTTTGGCAAGTGGCTGTAAAAACAACCTCGCATTAATTAATCTAATGTTAATATTTATTAAATGAATATGTATCCTTTAAAATTATATTTCAAAGTGTAATATCAAATAGGTAGATCTACAGATAGGAGATCACTGTGCAGTGACGCTGATGTGCTTTAAGTTTCAGGTATAAATCTGACCTCACTTTGCATAATTTGTGAAAATTTGTTTATAATTGTTCATTATAAAATCCTATTACTTAATATACTAAAATGTTCTAATAACTATCTCACCAAAAAAAGATTTCTGTGCCATGTTTGCATTGAATATATGAATACTATTACTAGTAGTAGTAGTAGTAGTTGTTGTAGTAGTACGATTGACGAGTAGCAAGGTCATGGAGTACACACAAGAACGCCGCGGCAAACCAATTATTTTGCAGGGAGCTCACCAATTTCCCGTTAATTTCCGCGGAAAAGTATTACGAATTTGATCGATGATTGGTGTTTAATTTATCAATAAAATGCTATAATATCATTTGATGAATGATGTAAAATTGTTAAATTTTTTTTCAAAGAAGATATTTCGGTTCAAAAACTTTGAAATATTGTCATTCGCCCCCAATCTATAGTAGAACGTTCCATCATATATATTTAGGATCAGCAGAGTCTGAGCTTTCTGTTACAAATAAAATAATTGGCCATATTAAAATGTATTCCCACGGAATCGACCAATCCGTGAGCCCATCTATTTACAAAAGGGGAAATCCCGGTGCCATAAATATAACAGTGTTGCGACTCGCCGCGAGATACAAAGTCGCTGTTCAACTCCCGTTTTTGAGATATTTAAACTTGTTTAACTATATTTAAACTTCACACACAAACAAAGGAAGCTTTTATTGATTGATTGTAGGTATAAACTTGTTTTTTTCTAATACACAAATGTCAATTTTCAACGTGACAACAAGGTTGGTATACCATGTCAAAGATTTTCACCGATAGCTGTCACGTGACCTGAACACCCTATCCTTGGGTACAAAAGTCATTCACTCATTCAGTTACAGACTCGTTAAATGATTGAAGGCTTACAATGTACTTACCGACATGCTTCTTCGCAATGGCAGCAATTTCGGCCGAACTAGACAGATATGGTTTTCTCTGCAGCCAGTATTGTATACAGAATATCAAAAAACAAATAAATAAAACCCATTTTACGAGTGAGTGTAACGTACTAAGACGACAACACATCTCTTCCGACTTCTGTCAATGTACACAAACGCTGAAATTATCTTCTTCTACTAAAGATCTCAATAAAGGGAAGTAATCGGTTAAGAAACAATCCCATAATTTGTCAAGGCTGTGAGGTGGAAGCATAAATACACAACTTAAGATTGATACACGCCACATGCCAGCTTGCACATTTTTATTTTGTGAAATTCTGAATAAAATGTGAGACAACGGAATCCGTTAGAGGTGTTGTTTGTATTTTTTTTTTGAAAGTGAGCACATAAGACTATATTGTCACGGACACGGCAGCATTTAAGAAATTTTGTTGGATGCCCGAACCAGAATTAAAAAAGTAAAACGGCGCCCCTTAAATTCACACACAAACGATATCAGCTGTGTTTCGCATAATCTGGGGGCATGGAACCCGTGTTGTAATGTAAGTAATAAGGAATAAGGAATGTTTCGAGATGGTTCGCCATATCGCTAGAGATGATATGCCCACAGAGCTTACTTAGGTATACAAGTCAAGAATACTGGTCTGCAGTTGACTATGGAGCGCCGTTTTACTTTTTATTACCAGTTAGTGATATCACTATTTCGAATAGGTGATATCACTTATTCAATAAGTGATATCACCTATTCGAATGGATGATATCAACCATTGGAATACCGAATAAGTGATATCATCTTTTCGAATAAGTGATATCTCCTATTTAAAAGAGTGATATTAACAATTCGAAAGTGATATCATGTATACTAATGATTGATATCACTCATAAAAACGAATACGTGATATCACCTATTAGTATAAGTTATGTCACTCTTTCAAATAAGAGATATCACTTTATACGTTTTTATAGATGATATCACCTATTCGAGTAATAACACCTTATTTCTTCCATAAATGTAGATTTGCATCTTTATACGGAAGAACAAAGCGCAAAGGACGCTATTACGGTATCGTGATAAAGGCGCAGCGCTGCAGATTTGGAATCATCTCCCGTGTCTGTTGTAGGATTTGGACGGAGTTCAGACAGAGACACCGAACCATAACGCCGACTCCTGCCATTTTGAACTAGGGTCCGATTTCCGCACAAAATTATTTTAAAAGTGGTTGAACTTATAAAACCCTATATAATTTGTTTTCACCAAATGTAAGGAAACAAAAAATAAATAATTTATAATGCCCAAAATAACACAAGTCATATATTTGTTATACCCAGGTATATAATTCATTTTTGTGTAGGGAGAATTCATTAGCATTGATTCATATTCGAATAGGTGATATCACTTCACAAAACAAATAGGTGATGTCCCTAAGTCGAATATTTGAGTAGGTGATATCATTCATTCATTTGAATAGGTGATATCTTTCATTCGAATAGGTGATACCACTCATTTGAATAGGTGATATCGCTCATTCGTATAAGTGATATCACTTAAGAATTTATAAAAGTGATATCACCTATTCGCATAACTGATATCACCTATTCGAATGAGTGATATCACCTAATCGAAAGAGTGATATCACTAAGTGGTATAGAAAAGTAAAACGGCGCCCGATATCAATTGTGCTACTCTGATGATAAATCACACAAACAGATGTCGCTGGGAGAGACTTTTGACAAGGTCAATCACAAACGACTTCTGTACATACTACAATAATTTGTTATTAGGCATGACACAAGCCTTTAATTAGATAGAAGACTTCTTATCGCTTCGGTCTCGGACGGCCTAGGGGGCACACTCTTGACAGTAAAATCTCAGTAACATCGGGTGTCCATTAAGTCCCCAAGTCTATTTCTTATAAATTTATTTATAGGACTTCCATGAATACACTGACTTCTCCACCTTAAATACTCTCTGCATGAAACAACTCATACTCCCTCTGACGTCATAGCTTGCGTGCGCGTTCATAGTCTCTATATAAACCAGACATTTGGTTTTACTCGGTATCAGTTCATTATGGACAATTTCTTTTGTACCATCAGATATTGATTTATTCATCGGTGTTCATCGCCAAAGAGAAGATTGATAGTTGTGCGGGCTACTCCACGTAGGCCCACGTTTACGAGCCGTCCACCGATACCACCATCTAGGCCACCTACGCCAAGAGCTGTGCCATCAGCACCACCGATGCCTGAGGTGGAGGATGCTATGGTACAGGCCGATTTGAGGGTTCTGTGGCAACGCTCAATAAGACGGCTGCTAGAAGAAAAGGAGATGGAAGTCAGGTACTTGCGAGGTCTGCTGGACGGAGAGTAGACTTTCTCTCCAACGAGAAAAATTCAACGGCCCTTTTAAGGGCCACCCAACTTACTCGAAAAGAAACCTTAACTGAAAGTATGCATTTTTTTTTTCATTCGCTAACTTTATGCGGCTTCACATGGGAATGTTATATGTAATGTTTGGTTAAAATAGGTCAACTGGTTCTTGAGAAGTCGAAAATGTGTAATGTTAATGAAGAAAGACGGACGATGACAGACAAAAGATGATCGCAATAGGTCACCATGATCCTTTAGCTCTGATGACCTAAAAATTGCACCGACAATATTACATCCAATGCACCAAAAACAGCTAAATTTCTTTAAAGGAAATCTTTAACCTGAAAATAAAGAAAGAGCTTACCTGTCACTTGTCAAACCTAAACTAGAATATAACTGCTGTATATGGGATTCAAACCAATATTCTCATATAAATCAATCAGAAATGGTCCAGCGCAGGGCTGTCAGGTATGTCACCTGCAGATTTCGTAACAACAGCTCTGTTAGCGACATGTTACATCGTCTCTGAACCAGTCTCATCTTTTTCTATTTTACATTTAAGTCTCAATGAGGAAGAAAAGGGTAAGATTTGTACTTAACACCAAGGACTGTAGGTCATTCTCCAAGAAGGGAGATGATTAATGGGATACATCAGACCTGAAATCGAGCATCGATTTACTGATAATGAGCCTGTTTGCATGAAATATAGATAAATACCCCGCCACTATACACAGAACTTAAGAACTACATTATAGACTTTGTCAACAAGTGATAGATCAGAGAATCATCTTCCTCATCCTGTTGAACTCATTTTCGTGTCCGTAAAAATATGATAGTCTGAGAATATTGCATTGATTATAGGGTAGTATCTAATAGATCAGACAACAGTTCCAAACAGGAATCTTATTCCTAGAATTCAGTATGGCTTGAATAACTTTGGGGACAACTTTCGAATCTCTATGTTAGACCAAGGTCAAGTTGATGACAATTCAGAAAGTGATGGATGAATGTTCTGGTACTACAGGAATGAAATAATTAGTAGCAGTGGTTGAGGCTTGTAACCTAGTACCTGTTATTTCGGTACCAGCTTATAACCTCATACTAATGTAGAAGCCCATTCCTTTAATTGGCGTCAAAATTT